>CACRXP010000024.1:1438558-1458204 GCA_902702965.1 Spirometra erinaceieuropaei
GGTATACTTCCAAAATACCTAGCCTGTGCATGCCGCAAATTAATGAGGCTACATAGTAGAAGTATGTGCGTGGCTGGCTTTGTTTTTCAGTGCACAAAGTGTCACCGAGGGAAATCATTACGAATTGGCTCCGTGTTTGAAGGCAGCCACCTCAGCATACCAAAAATAATGAAAATAGTGCTTTCCTTTGTAACTGGAGACAGACTGAAGAAGTGTGAACTGTACATACTGCGGTAATGAAGATCGTGTTATAAAGGCTCGTTGTGAAAAGCGGCTTTTAACGATTTCTGCAAGTTGGTTTTTTACTCTGTACTAGTGTAGGTCGTCGGATAGCGTGCGGGGCTAATCGTTGCGTTATATATTACGGCAAGGTAGCTGTCGTGGATGCCGACACGACCTCCGAGGGTACTCGAAACCCTAGATTTCGTCGCATACGAAAGATTTTCGTGCGAGGGTATGGTTCAGTGACTGATGGCAACAGCGCTGTTGTCCATAGGGAAGTGTCGCAAGTTGGCCGGAAACCGGAATGAATGGCACCCCATCGAAGGGGTAGGGGAAACTAACTAAAGTAGGAATGATATCGCGGTAATACTCATTGTTTACGAAAGACTTTCGTGTGGGTTGCAGTGACTGAAGGGATGACAAGGGTGATATGGATGCGAAGGTGACCCACGGCAACCTGAGTGCGGTATAGATGGCAACACGCGAAAAGGATAGGAAGGCCAACGGTTTGACGAAAAGATCACTGAACTACTCGTCGTTTACGACAGATCTCCATGTGGGGGGGGGTGTAGTGACTGAACGGATGGCGCGGCTGGTATGCATTCGAAGGTAACGCAGGCCAACCAAAATCCGGTATGGAAATGCTTAGGGAAGTCAATGGATTGACGAAGATTCACCCACCGTACTCGGAGTTCAGGAAAGATGTCCGATATGAATAGCAATTCATGAAAAGGTTAAGTGAAGTCAACGGGTTTCAGTATAATTCAGTATATATGAGGGATAGAGGCAGAGCCTTTGAAAATGCTATTTAAAGATAGACGTATGAAAAAGAACATGCAGATATTTATGTAGCAGTTACGCCAGTCATTGATATCATGTAAATGTTTGACCATCAAGCATAAATTTATCTAGTCTTCTTTTGAACGTCTCGACGTTTTCCGCTAAGACAAGGGAGTTCGGCAATTTGTTCCATCCCTCAACCAGCCGGTGGGAGAAGAATTTGGCCCGCAAATCGAGTTTGGCATATTTTGTCTTCAATTTGTATTGGTGCCCTCGGAGATTTGTCTTCCGTGGTTTGGGGAAGGTGTCACCGAAATACTCGCCATTCGCTTAAGGTAACCGTTTGTGGGACGCAATGACTGAACAAATGGCATCGATGGTATGGAGGCAAAAGTAACGCAGGTCAAATGGAGACCGGGATGGATGATAACTAACGGAAAGGCTAAGCGAAGCCACTAGTCTGGGGAAGATGTCACCGCTGTAGTCGTTGTTTACGAAAGCTGTCCATTTGGGGTTCAGCGAATGAACTGACGACATTACTGGTATCCATGCGAAACTGACGCAGGTCAGCCGGAGTCCGGAATGGCATGCATTGGAAGGCAACGCAGGTCAATCAAAATCTGGTATAACTGGCTACTCACGAAAATGCTTTGCAAAGTCAATGGGTTGGGGAAGAATCAACCGTAGTACTCGTCGTTCATGAAAGATGTCCGGTATGGATGGCAACTCATGGAAAAGCTAAGCGAAGCCACCGGGCTTGGGGAGATGTCACCATAATAGTCGTAGTGTACGAAAGATTTCCATGTGAGCATACAGTGACCAAACGGATAGCATCGCTGTCGAACGTGGTAAAGTAACGATACTCTTTTGGACTCAGTAGGCAGAAATATGTAAGATGCAACCCAGGGTATCAAACGGCGTCCTTACCCCGGACGGAAATGAGGACATCTCAAGTCACGCAGAACAAGATGGTTAAAGGGTTATTATTGTGTCTCTCAAAAGACACATCTCTCCGAAAAGTAGGCGTTGGAGAACGCGAATATTGCTTTCACATTCTTCTGGAGCGGACATCCATAGGCAGAGCCACGCGACCCCGGGACATGTATGCTGCAAGGCACCAATAATCGTCTCAGGACTCTGTGCCCTCCACTCTTCGGGAAGAATTTTGCCAATGTCGTCAGTGCCTACGTTCCCTTGCCCTCTGCCAATAACCAGCCCCGATGACGTGAAGAATAACTTTTAAGATGTTTATACCCTCCTAGGGACTGTGTCGAGGGCAGACAAACAGATTGCCCCTGGCGAATCCTTTACTCACGCCAGTACAGACCACGCTACATGAGAGGGAGCGCTAGGTCACAACAGGTGCAACACCGACGGCGCTCCCCTTCTGCAGGTACGCACAGGAAACAGTCTTATTTCAACCAACGCATTCTCCCCCTTTTCCAGTCCGAGAGGAGATGATGTGAATGCATCCTTGCTCGCGTTGGCCGGCATTCGCTGGATTACGTCCTCTTTCGGGGTCTGGCCAACGCAGCGTTAGTCACCGAGGCCATAAGCGGCGCCGGCTACCGTGCGGATCAGCGCCTGATCTGCTCCACAGGCGTCAGTAAAGTAAGCGACTACTAGATAAGTTAAATATTGTTTTATTGAATACATCTGGAGCACAAAAACGGCGCATTAGTAATATCAGAGAGGCCTCAAATCCTGGAGAGCTGGACAACGCAGATCCAGGACGCCCGAAACAACCCCTCCATACTCTGCAAGGAGTCCATCGATGGAAATCTTAAAGTGGACACTAAGGTCTTCCTCGATCGTTCGTTTTCCTTCCAGGAGACAATCAAGGCAGCGCAATAGTTTCCCGGCCGTAAAACACCGGCCGCCTGCTCAATACCTTCCAAAATTTATTAATACGCACTCCCAAGCACATAAACAGGCTTGATTCTATTTTTCTGTAAATTTGGCGGCACAGACGAAACCCTCAGTACGTAAAATTTACAACATTGTCCGCCCATACTGTTGCAAAGAAAATGATAAAACTAACGACAATCGTCACAAGCTCCTTTTTATCGGCGTTCTACTTTATCGTCCAGAAAAACAAGTCTGGAGATGGGATTTCTTAGTGGACACAGTGGATGGAACCACTGACATGCTGTTGATAGCTCGCCAATGGATGGTAAGGTGACCGGAAATGAGAAACGGCATCTACACCACGTTCGTGGATTTGACGAAGGCCTCGGACACAGAAAATCGCGATAAACCTTGGAAAATCAGACCAAAACTAGGCTGTCCAGACGGTTAAACAACCGCACAATAGCATGACTGCATGGTTCACAGACAGTGAGGTATTCACGGTGACGAATGAGCTAAAGTCGGGTTCTGTGCTCGTTTCCACCCACTTCTGTATCATGCTCCGTCATGCCAATGAAATCTTACCGTGAGGAGCGGTCGGGAGTCAACAGTGACTACCGTTGTAACGGCCACCTTCTAAACATCCAATACATACAAGCATCTGTGGCGTTTCTTGGTGTCAACATCCATGAACTCATGTGGGCGATTGGCTGCGCGGAGGCGGACGTACAGCACTGTGTGCATATTTTCTAATCTATGTAGCTGCTCAATATTCGGATTGATAATACCCGTGGAAAAGACAATGGTCATTCATCAGCCAATGGGTAACGATAATCGCAACGGATCATTGGTAAGCGTCAACGGAGCTCACCTCAAATCAGCAAAAAAGGATTAACTTACCTCCGAAGTATAATGCCCAGAAGTATTAAAATTTATGACAAAATTGACAGCTGACCAGTTCGGGCAGTGAGCCGGTGCCTAAGAGCGGGAAGAGGGAGTGAGGTCGACCCTTACGGCATAATTTCTCCCTATAAATAATCTTTTGCGCCTGAATTTATCGCGTTGCGCCAAAAGCCATGGCTCGGAGGACTGCCAACTGACGCGATAACTTGGGCTTCGCAGTCAGCCTGGTGTACGTTTGTGTGGAGTCTCCGATTAGTGGTCTGAGCGTCAAGCTCCTTCTTAATGTGTTTTCTAAGACATTCCCACTTAGTGGGGTTCGAGCCCGTATGTAGGTAGGGGGTAAGATGTGGGTTTTCTCCGTGCCAGTCGTCTGTGCCCTCTCTTGCCTCGGTCTTCTTGAGTCAGTCTTGACATCAAGTCCGAGTGAGTGGAGGAGGGCAGAGTGCGTTCGATGCAGCGCAAATCTACCATCACCATAAAAGTAATCACGCGCAAGTCAACGTCCTTCCTCTCAACCTGCTGTGGAGAACAAAGACAAGGAGCCCCAGGTGTTCCACACCTCGGGGTTGGGTCTAACTAGCTGACGACGGCTAATAAGCTAGAAATGGCCATTCAAGTTTCCCTTTTCTTTGTCGATAATAACATTCCAAAAAGATTAACTTACCTCCGAAGTACAGTGTCTAGGAGCATTGGAATCTATGACAAAATCGCCAGTCGGATCTCAAAGCCAGTCAGGCCTTTGGGTAGTTACAACACTTCCTCTACTGTCGTCGTGGCGTCCTCAATACGAAACTGAGGACGCGCAGGTCTGTTGCCCTGACTACGCTCCCGTACATGACGGCAACACGAACCGTCTATGAAGCCCACTTGGGATGGCTAAACGACTTTCATTTCAACAGCATCGGCGAAATATTGCAAATGGGGTGGTAGAAAGAAAACGATGACAACAAGGTTCCGGAAAAACCGAACGCGCTCAGTATTGATGCCACACTGAGAAAATGCAACTGCATCAACAGACCTAGCGAACTATCAACACGACCAAGCCGACTCTTATCTCACAACTCACCATCATTAAATCTGTCATTTGCATAGCCAGTAAGGACACTAACCTTTCTGCTGGCCATAATCAACATCGTCCCATCCATCAGCACTGAACAATTAATCTCAACCTCCCCCCACTGCGATCACAACTTTGAATCTCACATCGGCCTGGTCGGTCACTTGCGAATCCACCACGACGGGTGAATTACTGCCCGCATTTCCAATATGCATTCATTATGTGCCCCTGGTCATTTAGACATTGCATTGGTCTTGTCGGTTATGTGCGTATGTGCCAAGACCTCCAAAAAAAGCACAACCTGCATAAACGAATTCGGCCGCAACACGCATGAGCCTACTCAGTCATCCAACGATTACCAACAGCAGATCCCCCAGCACTCATGTCAAGCATGCGGAACAATTTGTTACCCTCGATATGACGGTGAAAAGTCGCAAGAAAGGATGCGAACACCTCACTAAGGCGAGATGTGTGTTGATTTATGCGGCCTGGTAATAAGAAATGGGAACTAAGTCGTATGTGATAGGCGTGGGCGAGTGCGTTTGGTTTCGTCAGCCACTGCACCCCATCTCATCGCCAGTTATTTGGCAGTCTCGGACAGTTGAGTGGTGCTTTGGAAAAGAGAGGAAGAAGCCGACACTGGAAACTCCATCTCCGCGGCAAACCGGCGCAGGAAGTCGTGACTTATAATACTGCTAACCGACGGGAAACTCGGTCCTTCTGACGACTGTGGTCTCTTCTTGCCTTTGCGGCTTTCGTACCTACGCGAGATGTGAGTCGACCTTACAATAGCCTGATACGCCCGTAGCATGTGCCAGATCGCCTGCGTAACACGCGTAAATGGGCTGTTTAACTCTGTCAGCAACTGCGCACATGCCCACGTGCAGTCGTCCTAACATCGCCTTATTGTCGGAACAAGTTGAGTGGGGAGGATAGAGTGCCGTAGGTGCAACGCAAGACTGTTTCGTTATGAAAACATCCACACGCAGGTCACCACTATACGAGGCAGAGGTGGACGTCCTCAATTGCAGCAGTCGGACAGTCGCGTGCATTGTTTAATCGCCTCATTATAAGCAATTTAACAAATGCACACATACAGGAGCATCGGTTCGAACCTCCCAACGTTTGGCTAAGGATGCGCTGGTAGCTGCAAATTCATGACAAATATCGCTGTCAAAACAAGTTGAGTGAGGAGGACAGAGTGCAGTACAGCGCGTAACCGATCTCATGAACTGTTGGCCAAAATTCTGGAATGCGTTTCGATTAGGAAGGATTACTTATGTGGGGTTGTTATACCTGAATAATTTTCGGCCTGCTCTGCCATTGCGTCAGCGTTTAGCAATTTCAGTCTACAAGGTGCATGCTCTCCGCGTAAATAAAATCCTAAATACCTCTATGTCTTTAAGAATATACCACATAAAGTTCATGAAATTTTGCAATGGATCCGAACTGTTTTGTACATTTCCTGAGGAGCATTAGTAAACGGACATGTGCAGTCTTACTTGCATGGGCATCGCACGGTCTTAAAAATACCATAATTAGAAACTCTTTAAAACCAAAATATACAGTTTTTTCGGGCAAAATATATGAAGAAAACGTGATTTCTTACCAAATGAGCAAAAGAAAGCATATTTTTGTGCAAGTTCCCTATAAAACATATTTAAATTTATAAGACTATCAAAAATCAATAGGAAAAATGCGTGCTACTTAAGTAATCACTTTTTTACCGGGTGTGGTTTCTGCAGGAGGTCAAAAAGAAGTGCATTCAAAGCCGACACTCTGGTGAGTCCGAGATGTTATAGGGTTATGCTGCATGATAATCAGTATAACAATCCCACTTAAGAAATCCTCCCTAATCGGAAACGTATTTCAGAATTTTGGCCAACATTTCATGAGATCGGTCACGCACTGTAGGTGCAACGCACGACTGCTTCGTTATGAAAACATCCACACGCAGGTCACCACTGTGCCCACTGTACGGGGTAGAGATGGACGTCCTCGACTGCAGCAGTCGGACAGTCGCGTAAATCGTTTAATCGCCTCATTATAAATCATTTGAAAAATGAACACATACAAGAGCATCGGAATTCGCTCGTAATTGGTTCGGGCCTCCCAACGTTTGGCTAAGGTTGCGCTGATAGAGAGTACCCGCAAATTAATGGCAAATATCGCTGACGGACACCAACGGTCCATGGAAGGGCGGGGTGCTGAGTAATTTAGCCAGATGTAGCCCCCTGTACCAAAGCCCGCGGCTTCGTGAACATCATGCCAGAAATCAAGCTGGTTTCATGCTCCCCGCGTGCTTTGTCATTTATCTCTTAGTCAGGTAGTCCGCCACTTCATCATCTACCAAAAACCTCAAGTGGCCATTATGCGGCTTCGCTTGTTAATGTCTATTCAATGGCTTTCTTTTTGCTTGTTTAACTGGACACAAGGAGCGCAGCCTTGCCGGAATGCTTTGTCACTAACGATGGGGTAATTATTTAGACAGCTAGTCGGCGCTGATGGGTGTTGCCGGACAAACTGACTCTGTTCTTCCACACAGCAGTAGTAAGGAACTTCCTCTTGCGGGTGAAGTAGACTGCTTCAGGGCTGTGCTTTCACAGGCAAATAAATGAATGAGGAAAAAAGAGACTAGGTACAGGAGCAGTCCTGCCCAGTGCTCCGCATACTTCGGCTTAGTTCAACTTTTTACCTGACAAAGCGCGTGGCGGCAAGAATAGCAGAGGTAGGTACAAGATATTTTAATTGTAAGTATCGTAGTTTTCATTGGATGGTGAAGTACTCTTCCTAATTTTCTGTTAACTTAGGTGCACATTTGCCCAGACACCGAATTCTGAGAAAGGAATTTTGCTTGTGAGAAATCGTTTTCTGCAAACAACGTGTCTGCTCCACAATCCCAACAGATCATCAGCTTAAACTAAAAATAGGTCAGCCCTCTGATCCGGAATACAGATTAAGTGACATTACTAGAGGGCATCATAACAACAGATCCGAGGGGGAGAATTCCGCGCTACTTTAGTCTGTCAGAAGTAAGATATCATCTGACGACAAGAGTTCCGGACTATGCGAGATCGTATCTTGTCCTGGACTCTCGTCATAGCAAACGTCCTGGTTTTGGCTTCACAGCCTCTGGCGGTGGCCCTCAAAAAAGGATATGCTGTGATCTGAGTTCTTCTTCTTGGTTTGAAAGAAGGTGTGGTTTCTTCGAAGTAAGTATTTAATAGTACTCAGTATTTTAACATAAAAATTTCAGCAATATATATATATAATGCGAGGAGAAGGTATGATACCAAATGCTTTCAGGCTTGTTTTATTACCTGTAAATGTTTCTCATGGCAAAATATTTCGTATTTCTCCCCATGTTATTAGGAGAAGGCCTCCCATTGCGCATAACATAGTGCATGTATTTTCAGGCGGTGTTGCTAAACCTGCGGGTAGTGGACCGTAAGATCTTTCATGCAAATTTAGGTGGCATGTCTCATGAAAAATTTACCCAAAATCTTAAATGCGATTTCGTCTCAATGTGGGCGGGGTTTTAAAATGGAGTATTATACAACACAAACTCAAGATATTTCAGTTGCGCCGTCTCGGCTCCTGATTCATTTTAAACTCGATCCGACGTCGCACTTGCGTTTGGGGGTCTCCGAGCAACAGACTGTACACTTTCTATTTAAGAGAAATCATACATTTCGCCAGATTTTTAAGAAGACGGCACACATAACTCATAGGAGTGTGCAGCTGAGATGGACCACGTTTTATACTTCACGAGGAACATTAATAGACGGTCAAACGAGAAGTTATTTAAACAGGCATTTCGCTGTGTTAATGTCTCGCAATCACAAACCTTTTAAAACCGAGAGCGTACTTTTCTTGAAGTATAGAATTTTAAAAAGGCGCAAGTTCCTAGTAAATAAATCTAAGGAAGAATATTTTGTGTATGCTGTTTAAAAATATGTTTGGATTTAGAAAAACATCGACAATTGATTTTAAAACTCTCTTCTTTCATAGTAATTATGAGCGAGTGCGATTTTTGCCTGCGAGCGAATAGATGTAATTTCAGAAGCCGACAACCTGACATGACTTAAATATCTTGAAGTTACTGCAGGATACTCAATATCAAAACCTCTAGCTAAAAACGCACTTCAGGATTTCGGCAAATATTTCGTGTGATAAATCACCCACTGTACATGTTAAGTACTTCCCTAGATCAATTCCGCACACGTATTCTGTGGAAAGACCTATGCCACCCCTAAAACAGCATCAGATATAGGTTAACCTGCAAAGTTCTAAGGCGACGCTAATATATTCAAAGATATTAGACCACTTGAAAGATCAAGCCGACATCCGTAAAGCCACGTACCTACCCACAATCTGAAAAACGGTACTAGATCCCCATTCCGAGTTTGAAATCTAAAAATGGCTCAGTCTGTGCAAGCTCATTTTATGAAGTAAAACACTTATGGTTCCTTTATAGAAGACACTACCTCATTTGCAAAAACGCGGAGAACTACGGACAAATCCTGCGCAACTCGATCTCACGAAATTTTGGCTGAAATTCTGAAATGCGTTTTCGATTAAGAAGGATTACTTGGTTGCGGTCGTAATACTGCTTATCGTGCGGAATAATCTTATAACATTTCGGACTCGGCAGGATGTCCGCTTTTGAATACACGGCTTTTAATCTCCTGTAGGAACCGTACTCGGTAAAAAACGACTACTTAAGTAGCATGCATTTTTACCATTGATTTTCGATGGTCTTGCAAATTCAAATATATCTTATAGAGACCATAAACAAAATATGTTTTATTTCAGTCAGTTAATAGAGAAGAACGTCTTCTTTATATTTTATACTCAAGGAAGGAGCATAATGAGGTTTTAAAAAGTTTCTGATTATGAAATTTTTAAGACCCCGCAATGTCCATCCACATAGCATCGTACCCCGCCGTTTACCACAGCTCCTCATGAAATGTACAACATAGACCGCATACACTGCAAAATTTAATGGAATCTGTGTGATTTTTTCTTATTGACATAAAAAACATGTGATTTTCTTCGCACGGTAAGCATACACCTTGGAGACTGAAATCACTGAGCGCTACTGCAACGAATGGTCAGGCTCCAAATTATTCGGCTACTAGAAAACATTTTGAAAACCTAATTATACTGCTTACTTGAGTTTAAAATATAAAGAAGACGTGATTCTCTATTAACTGACTGAAATAAAAGATATTTTTGTTGATAGTTTCTATAAGATAGATTTGAATTTGCAAGACCATCGAAAATCAATGGGAAAAATGCATGCTACTTAAGTAGTCCTTTTTACCGAATACGGTTCCTACAGGAGATTAAAAGCCGTGTATTCAAAAGCGGACATCCTGCCGAGTCCGAAATGTTATAAGATTATTCCGCACGATAAGCAGTATTACGACCGCAACCAAGTAATCCTTCTTAATCGAAAACGCATTTCAGAATTTCAGCCAACATTTCATGAGATCGGCCACTCACTGTATGTGCGAATAAACCTGCGAGGACGTTCATTGCCAATTAATATTGTGACCCCGCTTGCGCCGTCCAGAACAATTTTAAATATTTGGAGTCATAAATAAACGTCTCTTGAACTTTGGAGCCTACGTCAGATAATCATTTTTAATTAAAAGCCCAGCGGACATCTTAGTAGGTGTTTTATAAGCTAAGTTTGGCTTTTGTCTACAAATGAAGCCTGTTACAGAGCAGTTGCTTTACTAGCTCATTTAATATAGGCAGCAAATTCGTCTTCAGAGCGGCCAGCTACTGGGCAAATTCGAGCCTATGGTTAGTTGCCGGGACAGAGACCTTGCTTCAGATAGTATATGCACAAAAAACTTTCCCGGATTTACTGCGCTCATTTTCAACTGAACAATATTCTTAAAGCCCTCGTATGGACGAAAAGACAACTGAATGCGAACGACAGTGTAAAAAGCACATTAAACGCATATAGCTGGGGAAGGAAAGTATATAGGAAATAAAATATTCGTCACGGACGATAGAATAGTCAAGTCAACGTAAGAAGCCTGTGCGAGCGTAAAATATTGAGACTCATGAAATACTATCTTTAACTATAAAATACGGTATCGACTAGAGCAGATTACTTAGGTGTGGTTGCAGTCACGCACGGCGGATAACGTGCTCTCTAGGCATTTCACACATAACAGGAAAATCAATCAAGATTGACTACGACATTAACAGACTAGCGTCGCCTTACAGCTGTGGATTCCCGCTAATTTATTTCAAATATTACAGCTATAAAATAAAATATATAAAGCATAGGTAAAGAGAGAGTTGCGTCTCTAACGGTGCTAGTCGCGATAAGGCAGACGTTGCGTTTCATTTAGGGGTAGGGGCGGGAGGGGGGTAGGTAAACACTATGAAGGATTGCCCAGAATAATTTAAAAAGTGTGTGTTTTTCGGTAGAGTTTTTGGTCGGCCCTTCATCGGCAGAAGGGCATTCGCTGACCTCTGCCACCTTGAAGAGTCAATGCTGCTGAAGTGTCTACATCGGAAACAATGAATCGAAAGCTATTCGTAGTCTCAGTTTCGACCGGCCGGACGCGAATCGAATACGTGCTTGTCAAGCGAAACGGTGACGAATCGACTCCGGCGTTTCGTAACTCCAAAATTTCAAGCAAACGGCAGCCTACTTATATCCGTTATCAGTGACCCCCAGACCCCCATCCAGGTTTTGTCCCCTACCGACGCCTACACTTATAGTTAATAACATTTTAGCAGTGCAAAGAAGGAAGTCATTGTGTCAAATGTAAAAAATGTATTAGAAATGCAAAACTGTTAAAATGTACAGATTGAAATTATTGCTGCGTTGACTTGCCCTTTTGACTGTGCGCGCGGACGCGAGCAGCGAGTCTTAATCCGCTTCATTGTTTTGCGTTCCCCACACACGTAATTCTTTAGTATGATGAAAGTTCATTTTTAAAAAAAAGTTCGGCGCGTAGTAAAAAAGACCTGAAATATTATTGTTAGACGGAATTCATACGTCTGACAGTAAAACAGACGTGTTAAGAAGCTAATGCATTTATTTAAAAAACCGGTTAGCATTTGCCTACTCCGCGCATACACTTTATCCTTGCCGGTGAAAGTCATGGCTGCTGTTACAGCCAGCAGCAAGTAGCGGAAATCGCTAAACACTGACTGCAGTTCTATAATACGGTCCCGATTATAAATGCTTAATAAAGCCAAGTTGCAAACCGATGAGCACTTAACACACTGCTCAAGTAATTTTAAATAAGACACGCTGCTTGTTTGGCCGTTATTAAAGAACGTAAATTTTGCGGGTGGCTGGAACGGTGTTAATTGCGCAGACTGTAACAACAGCCATCATTCTCGTCGCCATATAATAATTGAAACACAGTGTTTGCACAGTGTGTGACTCAGTGAACAGCACAAATATTTCGCTATTGAGTAAAACTGATGTTGTTAGAAAATACTTGGTAGAAAATGTCGGATCCCTTTTGGCCGTAAATTGGTAAACTATTTGAGAAGGGAAGTTGGCAATTAGATGTTCAGTCAGGCGAGAGCAAGGATGCACAACTAATGTTAAAGCAACAGTTATAACAAAGTCGCTCGAGAGGTATCTGTCAATCTAGAAATGACAGGAGGGTTATCATAATGGTATCCCTTTACTGAGTCAGAATTAGGCAGCATCTGTAAGCATAGAGGTCCAAATACTGAGGAAGGACAGAAGACTACAGCTGCGAAACTTTGCGCTGCTGAACGTTTGTGAATGAAATGAACATTTGTGATTTTCCGCCCCCCCCCCACCCCCACACATTTACTCCCAGCTGACTCTAGGTCATACATGCCTTTGTTTTGCACGCAGATCAGGCGTGCTGAGCATCAACGGCAAAACTGGTGCTCTAGGTGCTCACCGACCCCGAATAGCCGCTGGAGGCGCAATCCTCTCTTTGTCTACGTTTAACATTTTTCGCTTACACCCTATAACGTTAGACAGCAATTTTACAGGAAAAGTAAAAGTTTGTTTTTTCGAAAACCTAAAAGTGGGAACGGAAAATTGCTGCAGTTTTTATTTAAGGAGCTTAGTCATGAAGAATCGGCGTATTTCAACCGGCACATTATATCTGTAGACGAAAGGCTGTGCTACGCTGTATTCCAAGTTCCGTTCTCTTTCAATCGCAGTAAATGTCCGCTATTGAATCGATATCAGATGGAAGGGCTTGCAAAACCGCAAGTCTCTTGACTCCGCACTACCGTCCTTGGCTTCTTTATACTCTCGAATTGGTCGTTTCTAATGGTAAGTTACAGAGAAGACTTTATTAAATACATGCTTAAGGTGGACAGAAGTTTTAAATAGACATATTCACAGAAAAATTGTTTATTTTCCGCGTTCTGACCCATTAATTAGTCGATGACCGCAAGGAGAGCCCTAATGACCCAGCTCGGCATTTAAAACCGATAAGAAAAGCGTTGAATCAAACTGTAAATTGACAGCTCGATATGGTCCGCAGAGGCGATAATTGACATCTCAGGGTGTAAGTCTCCTCCCTCCTGTGAGATCTCCATATTACTGAATAAGAAATTACTTGCCGATTATAACAAACCCCATGTAAATTTGCCTCAGTCATCTAACGAACTCAGAAACCAGCTAAAACAAAATGCTCGCGCTTATGACGAAATATTTTTCTGAATTATTCATCGTTCGAGAAAGGTCTCTTTAACACCGGCAGTGGTATCTTGAGCCGTAGGATCCGGGGTTCAACAACTCGTTCACACGCACGCGCGGCCCTCAGGTGGATACAGAAAAAGAGGTTAATGCTAAAACAGGGGCACTCTCCCCTGCTAGACGAGCCCAGTGGTGAATCACTCGATGGCCAGAAGGTTACGAGGATTGCGGAAGAAAAATACTGCCAAATATTTCTCTGCGCGCTCCCGGAATAGAAGGCAGCAGCAGCGATGCGCTCTTAAACCTCCAACTGGTTCCTGGCGGGAAGTTTAAGGTGTTCTAGTGGGGGAAAAGTGTCATAACTAGTGAATATTTATTTAAGTTACAGCGATAAAGAGTTGCCTGCGATGGGGTGGGGGGAGGAGGAAGGAGGACCGCAACGTATTCTGTCTGGTGATGTGGCCTGGGACCCCGAGTTTTAATTTCCTACCCTGTTTCTACAAGGAAATAAGTCAGTTTATTAAGGGAATGAGGCTTTCGCCCTCGAGCTCCCTATTCATATCGATAGACAGAAATAGAATCAACAATTGCATCAGCAAATGCGGAAATTCAAAAGTTAACGGTAAGTGTGAGACAGGCGCAAACTGCCGCCGCTAAAACAATCATGCTTATATGTAAAGTAGTTTCTCGGAAAATGAGCATATAGTCTACACTTAAAGGATTCGACAGTTTCGGAAAGAACCACCGTATCAGGGAGTCCGTTCCATGCCCCATTGACCCTGTGGGAGAAGGCGTTCTGTCGGACGTCCGAATGAGCCAGTTTCCTCTGTAGTTCGAAGGTATGACCACGCAGACGGTCAGTCCCGGCAAATTCAAAGAATTCATCAATGTCTAAGGCGCACACACGGCCCCTGAAAATCCCGTAGGGTTGAATGAGATCGCCGCGCAGTTGCCTGTAATTGAGAGGAAACAGATTTAATTCGGTCAGCCTGGTTTCGTAAGCAGATGATTAAGATTCTTGACCCTCTTCGTAGTCATCGCCTGTACTCTTTCCAGTCGTTGATAAGCTTTCTTCAACCACGGTCGCCAGGCCTGGTCTGAATACTCTAAGTAAGACCGAACGAATGCCCCATAGGTTTTTCCGAAGAGCTCTTAATCGATCTGCACAAATCCTCGCCTCAGCGAAAATAACACCCTTATCGCACTTTTGCCTGCCCTTTGGCACTGTGATGATGGTTTCAGCGAGGAGATCTTTAGGACGCCGAGGTCTTTCTTTTCCACAACATTTGAGGCACAGATTGCCCTTTTCGTCGATCTTTCCCTCGTTTTTTAGGATCTGAGCGTTAAACGGACGAGGATTTTTCTGGTATTCATATAGGCTTTGCTTAACCTCGAAATCGAAGCATCATTTTTTCCCCAGAAGTGGATGGAGATAAAGACAGTGATTAATTTTAATTTCACGCGGACCGGGGAACTCGCGTATGATTTAACACAGTTACCTTTTCGGGCTTTTGTCTGCACCTATAAATGTCCACAGTTGATCATTTGATAGTTAAAGATTTCCATGCCACCTTAGATTAACTCTCTTAGGCCAGTGCAATATAAAATAAAATGTAATAAAAGAAATCGAAGAATAAACAGTGACGAGTGCTGTCCTTAGTGTTTCCACTAAAGTCGTGCACGCTGCTCATGGACGGTATAATCGCCCTCTGCATCGATCGTCCAGTGTGAGCCCAGATCGCTTTAACTGACAATTTGACACCTGACACTGAGTCGTAAATGCCAATGCGTTAGTGAAATCCTTGTAGTGAAGGCGTTCGGACACTTCGCCTCCCTGGCCCTTCGGTACACCTTAACTGTATTAACTCAGACTGCGTCCATGAAGGCGGCAGGACAGGGCGCCCAAAAAGATGTGCGGCAGGCTAAGCGGGCTCTACCGCAGGCATAAGGCAAGCACAGTGTACACCTGCGGGGTTAAGAAATCTAGTGCATTGAAAAATGACCCCTGCTTTAAATCAGCCTGCTCATAGAAGAACCTAGAGTAGGTGGGCTAGCCCATGAAATGTCAACCGAAATTCGAAATGCTTTTTCATTCCGAAAAAAATATTTAGGTAGGGTTGTAAAACTAATCAGCCTGCAACGTAATTCAATAATATTTCAGTTACCTCAGGATGCCGACTTTCGAATGGACTACCTTCCGGCTGCATGCAAAACTACGCACTGTAAAAAATGACTACTTCAGTAGCATGCGTTTTTGTCATTGATTTTCGATGCACTTAAGAATTCAGTTATTTTTTATGTAAAGCATGCATAAAAATATTCATTCTTTTACTCACTCCTTATAAAATGATGTCTTCTCGAAACCTTATATTTGAAGGTTATGTCTCGATTTTCAAAAAAAAATTTCCGATTCCCGAGTAATTTTGAACCCGCTCTACCGTCACAGTTGGATTTAGGGTTTCCAAATTACTGATCGCATATTTTCCGCGTACGGAAAACCACACAGTTCTCTAAGGTAATAAAGGGGGATCATATAGGGTTCATAAAATTTAGCAGTGGATTTTACCCATACTGTTAAGTTTACAAGCCACATTGGTACATGCAGAGCTACGATGATTTATGAACGGCCATTTCACGGCGTTTAAAAGTCCCACAATAAGAAAAAATTTTAAAACCAATTTATGCCCCTCGTTTGAGTATAAAACGAAAAGAGTTAACCCACCTTCTGTATGCAGAAAAATCTCATAACCTGTGGAAGTGTCGTAATACTGTTTCGGAGATCTTGTCAAGTATACTATCGGTATGGAAAAACTGCGAAATGACACTGCTGCTTTCTGTGCAGCCAGCTGAATTCCGTCCTGTAACCCGAACGGACTGAGAGAGTTCGCCCCCTTGTGACTCTGAGAGAAGACGCGGGTTTGCAAACCCAGGCGACTCAAAAATCGTCAAAAACGACTTTGGTTTAAATCCCGGGTATTTATGGTTCAGACCTAGGGTGGGACTGCCTCATGGTGATAAACCGGTCAAAGAGGCCATTTCATTTCCTCTTGTCCTACTTACAGTGCGTGACCTATCTCATGAAATATTGGCCACAAATCCGAAATGCGTATTCGATTAGGAAGGATTACTTGGTCGTGGTTGTGATACTGATGATTTTAAAGTATACTCTTATGACATTCTAGACTCGGCATGATGTCGGCTTTAAAATGCACTTCTTTTCAATCTCCTGTAGAAAGCGTGCTCGGTAAAAAAAAGACTTCTTAAGTAGCATGCATTTTTCCCATTGATTTTCGATGGTCTTGGAAATTCAAATATATTTTATAGAAACCACAAACAAAAATGTGCTTTCTTTTAGTCAATCAATAGAGAACCATGTCTTCGTTATATTTTATGCTTAAGGAAGGAGTATAATTAGGTTTTAAAAAAGTTTCTAATTATGAGACTTTTTAAGACCGCGATATGTCCATTCACATAGCATCGTACCTGGCCGTTTACTACTGCTCCTCATGAAATGTACAACATGGTTCGCATCCATTGCAAACTTTTATGGACTCTGTATGATATCTCTTTAATGGCATAGAAAAATATGGGATTTTCTTTATGCGGAACGCATGCACCTTGTAGAGTGAAATCACTAAGCGCTAATGCAACGAATGATCAGGCTCCAGATTTTTCAGCGATAAGAAAACTTTTTAAAACCTAATTATACTCCTTCCTTAGGTATAAAAAATAAAGAAGACGTAATTCTCTATTGAGTGACTAAAAGAAAGCACATTTTGTTTGTTGTTTCTATAAAATATATTTGAATTTCCAAGACCATCGAAAATCAATGGGAAAAATGCACGCTACTTAAGTAGTCCTTTTTTACCGAGCACGCTTTCTACGGGAGATTGAAAAGAAGTACATTTTAAAGCCGACATCCTGCCGAGTCTAGAATGTTATAAGAGTATGCCTTAAGATAATCAGTATCACAACCGCGAGCAAGTAATCCTTCCTAATCGAAAACGCATTTCAGAATTTCAGCAAACATTTCATGAGATAGGTCACGCACTGTACTTTCCATTGAACTAGCTTGAATCGAGGCCTTTGAAGTTGGAAACTGTCAGCCTACAGGGGGCAATGTGCTAGCTCTTAGTTTTCCAAATGAAAACCAGGACAAGAGGGTGTACTTATTTTGGCTCCTAGCTCCTCTTAAAGTCCCACCAAGTTTCTATTTGGAAAAAGTGCAGGAACTTGTTGACTTCCAGCTCCTCATACCTAGCATTGCGTTCTCCACTTTCCACGTGCATCAGGTAAACCCCAGACGACTGCAGATAACTGGACGAGGGTCAGTCATGCGGCCTTTGGAGGGAAACTTGAAGACTTTATTTACTGCAGTTATGTCCGTCGCACCTAAGCTCCGTCACAGACTGGACAAGACAAGAAAACACCTTTTAATGCAGTAAAAATTGGATTTTGTGCTAAATAATTATACAGGCCAAACCACCATAGGCAACTTAGTAGTCTCTGTGCACTCCCGGCTTACAGCAACTTTAAAAGCCGAAGCACAATTGGCGAAGTACTAATACGTTGTATTTGTTACCGTTTTTCATCATCCTATCTGTTGGCAGTTATATTCGACCTTAAATAATTGACCTGTAATGGAGTCGTTTTTTGATTTAGTGGTTTTTAGTAAAAATTAGAAGCGATCCCTGGAGTAAGAGCTTTATTCGCCTGACGTTTCGGTTTCTCATTCGAACCCGTCATCAGAGACAGTGACAGAAACGGGTGATTCGTGCACAGGAAGTTACAGTATTTATAGGATGCAGTCGCTATGCTACTTCATACATATGATAATTAAACGCTCTACCTTTCATCGAGAATTTTTACCCTCTGGTGTGCTAGTTGCTTGATGGTCAGCATGCAAAATTGTTAATTGCTGAAATCCCATCACCCGTATTGGATGCTGGCGTGACGATTGCTCGGTCTTCTGGCTCACCGACCTGCGCGCTTCCCGAGTGGTTAATTACTTTAACCGGACTATGTCTCAGCACCGAATATGGAGTGGGCCTATCATTGCCCATGTTGATAAACTGAGGCTCCGTGAACCACGACTCTCGCGGCTCTCGCGATTATCACCTCTCGCGAGAATTTCGGCCACATCGGACTTGAATGTGTGGCTGGGTTTCGTTGAATGGGCCGCGACCTGAGAGTTAGCGTCATTTCTCCACACCGCTGCCGCATGTTCGGCGATTCGCGTCCGTAGCAGTCTTCCAGTTTCTCCGACGCAGTTGCTTTGTCCGCAGCTGCACCAGATCCGGTAAACGACTCCAGATGTTTCTTGCCGTGGCAGTGGGTCTTTTGGTCTCCTCACCTGACGCCTCATGGTGGCCTCCGGTCTGTGTGCAACTCCAACCCCAAGTGGTGCAAGAAGGCGGCTAACGGTCTCGGAGACGTTCTCTATGTACGGGATCGCTCACCAGAATTTGGGATCGGCACGATCTTTTCGCTCGTCTCGTTTGCGCATACATTGGCTGACAAAGTTGCGTGGGTCACCATTTTCTCTGAAAACCCGTCAAAGATATCGTAATTCGGCAACCTTGTCTTCCGGTTCACTGCAGTGCGTGTCAACACGCCGATATAGCGTCCTTACGCAACTGCGTTTGTGGCTGATTGGGTGGTTGCTGTTGACGTTCAGTATTTGCGTCGTGTTTTTCGCAAAATAAATTATTTCCTGGTCAATAAATAATAATGTCTAAACCAAACTGTGCCTTTTTTGAAGCTCGATCGTATCTTTAAGGCAGTATAACTTTCGTGGATGATGGGTGGGTGTTTGTGCGCTACAGCGATTTTATTTCGCAGCTCATGACTTTTCATTAGATAGGTCACGAACTATACACTGATTTTTTTCGGAAGAATTTTCCATGTCCGTTTGATTTCCGCATATCGCTTTATTCTTTGCAAGAAACAGCTCGCGAATCCAAGCATCGTGCTCAGCATTGCTTAGTGCGGAGCTCCGTTTTTTCCGCATTTCCTTCTAGTTTCACCAACTGGCATGAAGTAGGTCGGCAGCGCTATTCACTATGATATTGAATATATGAATATTTTACAGCGCCCGTTGCCATGAGAAACGAAGGCTGGCATAAGGACTCCACATTATACGTTTTCCACTCTTAGTAACTG
>CACRXP010000024.1:1463131-1476091 GCA_902702965.1 Spirometra erinaceieuropaei
TCATGCGAGGGAAAAACAAACGTTCCGCATGGAACGCATAAGGTGTCTAAAGAAAACCTTGGGATTGATATTTCTAATCCGCCTTTCGTTGTAAGATGGCCCCAAATCAACTGCGAGCTCCGCACTCTAAACACTGGTTGATTGTTGGGTGACTGACCGGAGGCCCAAAAGGATATTCCCTCACCCCGTCAGAGGAGACCTAGATAGGCGTGAGACCTTCTCACGTAGGGCGCGGGCAGCCGGCGCTGAGAAATACACCACGTCAACGATTATCTTCGTCAACCAATCAATCTGTGACCAAGTCACAACCGCATGCCAAAGCAGTTCCTCGAAAACAGGTAGTGTTGACAACTACTCTGATGAAGCCTCCAGGAAATGGCCAGTATTATGGATCCATCTTGGATGGAAATCATTGTGTGGAATAAATGGGACGACTTACCGAGAAACTGATCGCAAATAAACTTATTAGAGACAAAGTGGAAACAATGACTAGTCATTCAACTGACAGAGAGTACCCGGCAGATGGTTACCGTATATAATGTCGTGACTTCAAGCTGGTGAGCACCTGTCCAACTATACAAGGAGACACGAAACTGGTAAAGAGCACTAAGATCCCCGGTGACTCAGCACTTGCCTCGAGGAAATCTCAACAGGTCTCACCCTCGCAGCATTAAAGAAGAAACTGAATTCAAACAAGTGTAAACTCAACAATCCCGATATTTAGCAAAAGGCTCTGGAAAAAGTTGCACATCAGCAGTTTTACAAGGTTTCATGATAATGCCGAAGGCTGTCTACAAAGTCGAAGAATTCTCTTTGTTATGGATGCGTGGCCCGGTTGATTTTAAGGGCTAAAGGATGCTTGCACAAAAATAATCACTTACAACCACAGCGAACCACAGGAACCATCGGATTTGCGTTCAAAGAAAGACCACAAAGAAAAAAACCGTGAAAAAAAAACAACCTTTTCTTGGGCTACTGTGTCCACGGCAGGATTGTGAGTCAAAATGTCTCTCAGCCCGAAACAATTGATCAGTAGCCTGTAACATGAAATAACACAGAGGAGTAACATATCAATGACTGGGTGCATGTTACGCGACGACTATTTGGCAAGGATATTATAACGAACTTTCGGGTGTTTTTCAATTCGAGTAGGATAGCTAAAATTGTCTTCTAATCTACGTCCCAGGATGCAAAAATCGGCATATAATGTTGAGATTTTACTCTAAAGAACAGAAGCCAATCCAGTTGCACTTACCTAGTTGGCTACCCATAACAAATGAGCACCGATGATGGCAGTGAGCGAACTACAACCTTCACATTTACCATAAGATTATACGCATTACTGTTACAATAAAAGTAGACACAGTCGGGAAACTAAACGGCGGACGAGTCAAGTTAACGGAAACTAACGATGGAAAAACGACATTGGAGTTGCCGAAAAACAGCTCCGCCTGTTGCTTTCTCGCCCAAAAACACCGACCGGCGTTTAGGAGGGTTAAGTGAGTAAAACACAAGCATGTAGAGAAACCGAGAAAGAAGAGAGAAAAGCAAGGTTGTTTTGCTGACCTGTTCCGATCCTGCACCAGTATTTTGCTTGGATGCAGTATGCCGATGCTACGATTGGCCTGCTTGTGTGTAAATCGAAGTGCCTGTGTCAACTGCACCAAATACATCCAAGCAGTCTTCTCCGGCAACAGGTCCACTTTCGGATTTTCGTCTGGATGAACGGGGGTAAGGCAAAGTCACAACTACGATGAACTACACCTTAAATGGCATGAAAATCAGGTTCAGTAGCAGGAAAAAGATTCATCCAATTTCGGAATCGTGTTTCGAAGGGATCACGGATTGCTAAACAGCCTGTAAATCGATATAGGCAGGCTGTAATAGGGTATTCAGACGAAAACAAGCATTTCCGACTGGAACCGAATAAATTGAAGAGGTTGTGTCCCTGTTTTCGACATGCCCGGCTTGGAGGGTCGAATGGTAAAAGAAGATTTACCAGCAAACGCTAAAGCCAATGCTATAGAGAAGCCTACGCAGAAACTGTTTCATGGTTCTAGTTAAAAGGTTGACGTGACAAAAAAAACCCTAGAGAACACAACAAGATTAAGAATAAATCTAGAAAACTGGAACGGGGGCAAACGAGTCTTCCCCGCTGTCCTAGCTGCGAGTTATTTGGCGAGTTTAGGGGGCACGTTTAAAAGTGGGTAAATAAGGAATATTAGCGGCTAACACGACTCAGATTCTAAACTACCATAGTAACCACCCAATGACGCATAAACGCAGCTGTGTTAGGACACTCTTCCAAAGGGTAAAAACGTACTGCAGTGAGCCAGAGGGACGAGTACGAGAACTTCGGCATCTTCGGGACCAACTGGCAAGGAATAGATACCCAAATAGCTTCGTCAGCTGCTGCCTCCGTACTCACCCACGGCGAACAAACGGAGGAGAGCCGCCAACACTCTGGCCCCCTCCACCATATATGAAGAACGTGTCCGAAGCGATGGAACGTATCGCTGGAGAGCTCGGCGTGGGGATCGCTCACCGTCCGACGGCGACAATGCGCAACAAAATCATGCGAGTGAAAGATCGCTTAGACCTGGGAGAACAATCGGGTGTCGTTTATCAGATCCCATGTCGGGACTGCCCTCGCCACTACACAGGACAGACCGGACGACGACTTAGCTCACGAATAACGAAGCATAAACGGGCGGTCCGGAGAGGCGGCCTGTTGTCTCAGGTCGCCACTCACACCCTGGAAGAAGGCCACGAATGCAACTTCGCGAGCATGCGGATAGTAGCGTGGGCCAGCAATAAGACGGGGCGAGAACTGTTGGAGACCTGGGTGTCTGACACCAACTCCGTCAACAGACACGTTGCCATACCCCCCTGCTATCACGCGCTCCGTTCCCCCGGCTAAGGGGCGAGACCTAATTCCCAGCCAAGGGTGCACGCAGTCACGCCGCAGTGAGATGGCGTGGGACTCAGCTTATCGCGAATACCACCCTCTGCACTCATATCCCCCCTTCATGGCTTGACTACAAAAACCGCTCATTTGATGCCGCATTCTCACAGTCTCTGACGCTGGCCTCCTGTACGAGACCAAAAGCTCAGACTGATACACCTACTGTCCCAGAGATCGTGTGTTCATCTTCTTTATTAGCGGTAATATTGGTCGGAATGTACAACCGTCGGTCCCCTGAATGGGTAACATAGAGACAGACACTATGGCATAAGGGCATCTGCCGGGATCAAAAAGGTTTTTAAGCGGCCGTGCATAGGGTAAGGGGACGATTATTCAAAAACGGAGTACGGCTGGTGGACGTACGCTTACAAAACTGATGTGTAACGTTATGCACATGTGATTACTAAAAGCCGATCAAAGAATGCTACAGTCAGTGACCCAGCTCATGAGACGTTGACCGAAATTCTGAAATGCGTTTCAATTAGGAAGGATTACCTAAATGAAGCTGTAATACTGACTGCCTTGCAGCATAATGCCGTGTTATTTCAGATACGCCAGAATGTTGGCTTTTAAATTCACTCGGTAAAAAAAACGACTACTTAAACATTGGGCATTTTTCCCATCGATTTTCGATGTCCTTATAGATTCAAATATATTAATAGAAAGTGTGCATAAAATACTTTTTGTTGTACTCATTTGGTAGCAAATCACGTCTTCTTCAAATCTTATGCTCGGGAAAAGGGTATCTTTCGGGTTTTAAAGTTTCTAATTATGGGATTTTTAAGGCTGTGCAATGTCCATTCAAACAGCATCGTATCTGTTTAGTAGTGCTCCCCACGAAATGTACAACATAGTCCACATCCGTTGCGGAATTTTATGAGCTCTATATGGTATCTGTTCAATGGCGTGAAAGGAATGAGTGCTTTTCCATACACGGAGAGTGTACAGCTACTGGGCTGAAAACCCTAAACGCAAGTGAAGTGATAGATCGAGCTAAAAATTATTCCGGAGCTGAAGGAATTTTTAAAACCGAAAGTCACCATATCTTCGAGCATAAAATTTAGAGAAGACGTGATTGGCTACCGACTGAGTGCAAAAAAGAATATTTTTATGCGTGCTTTCCACAAAATATATTTAAATTTGTGCGGACATCGAAGATAAATGAGGGGAATTCATACTACTTAAGCGGCCACCTGTTATCGAGTGCCGTATTTTCATGCGGCTGAAGAGAAGTGCATGTAAAAGTCGACATCCTGGCATATCCAAAATATCACGACCTCATCTCGCAAGATAATCGATATTACGACCCCA
The DNA here is from genome assembly GCA_902702965.1 of Spirometra erinaceieuropaei. NCBI lineage: Eukaryota > Metazoa > Platyhelminthes > Cestoda > Diphyllobothriidea > Diphyllobothriidae > Spirometra > Spirometra erinaceieuropaei. The sequence continues at coordinate 1,467,408 of CACRXP010000024.1, forward strand.
AGTAGGCAACCCTTCCAGATGGAATACGCAGTTCAGAAGTTCGCATTTCATGAGGCCGGTTACTGACTGGACGCCCACGGTCCTTCGGTCAGTTTGCGACTGAGAGGCCTTGAAAGGGGCTTGTCATTTTGGGGGACTTACAGTCGCACAAAAGTCCTACCTGCACGGTACGGTTGTCCTACCCTGACCTTGCGCCTAGTGTCTGGCTCTAAAAGGTGGATTTAGCTCGAGATGACAGCTACTCCGGGAAGATGGGGACTGCCTATTGGCCTAACTGCGTATTACCGGGAGTGTCAACAGCAGCTAGCGAGAAATGGAACAGTCTTTTGCGGTCTGCAAGAAAGGCAGGTGCTCTGTGGTCTGAGCAGTCGACCAGCATACAGCAGCAGTAGTACCTTCAGGCGTGACAGTGCAGCGAACTGGAAAATAGTTTACCAACAAAAAGGTCACAAGCTACAGTGGTATTACAACATGGCGAATATTGCTCGCAGCGGGCACAGTGAGGGGCCGTCGTACTATCAGCAAGGCAGGACGAATTCGAAGCAGCCAGAATTGGCAAAATCCCTTAGTTTGAAGGTGATTGGGTGAGGGTATGATTTTTAATGGTCGGATCTTATTTCGTAGCCGCACCTGCAATAGACAATCCTCAGCCACCTGTCATACGGGACTGGTGGTAATAGGGGGTGTAACCCTAACCCCTGACCCTAACTCCTTACAGATGCGGCAACGAAACAAGATTTTACCTTTTTAAATTCTGCTGAGGAGTGCCACCAGTCGCGGTGGCCAGGAGTCCACTACTGTTGTTTGGGGTGCACTGGTAGTAGCAAAAACGGAAGAGACTAGATAGGGCACACCAGGAGACCAAGGCTACAATGCGTGACCGATCTCGTGAAATGTTAGCCGAAATTCTGGAATGCGTTTCCGATTAGGAAGGATTACATAAGTGGGGTTGTTATACTGATTGTCATGCAACATAACCCTATAACATGTTGGACTTGCCAGAATGTCGGCTTTTGGGTGCCCTTCTTTTTGACCTGCAGACACCACACTCGGTAAGAGTGACTACTTAAGTAGCGTGTATTTTTCCGATTGATTTTCGATTGTCTTATAAATTTAAATACCTTTTACAGAAAACATGCACAAAAATATGCTTTCTTTTGCTCATTCGGAAGGAAATCACATTATCTTCAAATTTTATGCCCGAAGAAAATGTGCATTTAGGTTTTAAAGTTTCCCGATTCCTGAATAATTTTCAGCCTGATCTGCTATTGCATCAGCGTTTAGCAATTTCAGTCTACAAGATGCATGCTTTCCGCGAAAGGAGAATCATATATTCCTTTATGCCTTTAAGAAGACGCTACATAGAGTTTATGAAATTGTGCAATGGATCCGGGCTATGTTGTACATTTCCTGAGGAGCATTAGTAAACGGACATGTGCGGTCTTGCATGCATGGACATCGCACGGTCTTAAAAATCTCATAATTATAAACTTTTTTAAAACCTAAACATGCTCTTTCTTCGGGTATAAAATATGAAGACAAGGTGATTTCCTTCCAAATGAGCAAAAGAAAGCATATTTTTGTGCCTGTAGTCATTTTTTTACCGAGTGTGGTGTCTGCAGGAGGTCAAAAAGAAGTGCACTCAAAAGCCGACATTCTGGCAAGTCCAACATGTTATAGGGTTATGTTGCATGACAATCAGTATAACAACCCCACTTAAGTAATCCTTCCTAATCGGAAACGCACTCCAGAATTTCGGCTAACATTTCATGAGATCGGTCACGCACTGTACGTCTGGCTGCTGTTGAGTCGGTAAATATTACTGCGCGGTTATCCTCCCGAAACAAAACTCGGCAAAACAGGCTATGACGTGAGGGTGGGGGGCGGGCAAAAGGGTTACTAAAGAGCAGATTCCCCACAGTTGTTACTTGAGGTTGATCTCAGGGGCCAGCGAAACACACGCCTGAGTGTCTACTCTGTGATGACAATGCTGTGAAAGGGACTTGATGCAACATGAGAAAAGACACACCAAATGAACACTTACTGGAGTTATTTGATGGGGCGAAGTGATGCAGGTTGGATGACTTAGGAGAACCGCCCATATGCAGTTGCTGCAGCGTGGTAGAGCAGGGCCAGTAATCGTAGACGAAAATTAGGGCTAGGGTGGAGGGAGAGCAAATTGCCCATAGGCAGATGAACACAATATGATCTCTTAGCAGGGGATGACAATTGGAGAGAAAAATTCCTGACGTTAGCATTCACAGAGATCGGTGTGGAAGTATTCAACAAGAGCCATATTTGGAAAAAGGGGTTACCACTATTGAGCGAGTCCAGTTTGCCTGGATCTGAGTCTCTCCTGATGATCCCTTTATGCAAAATTTGGAAGAAATCTGCCATGACAGTGCCCAGCTGCCTGGTCTAGAATGACAAGCCAGTAGCGGATGAACTGAACAGATGCTCAGAATTAGGGCAGCAACCCACACATCTAAGAGTGCTTCAGTAATATGTAAAATCAGATACGAGTGAGGTTTGGTCAGGCTTCAGATCTACCTGGGGTCAAAGCTTTAAACAATGGACGGGGGCAAAGACGATAACGCCACTTAAACCGACACGTTTGCGAGTTTTCTGCTGATCATCGAAAGTGTCCATCGTGATGCCGTGAGAGCGTCGAGAATAAACACATGCCGGGCAATCATGTGTCAGCCCCCTCTACTGGGCTTTGTGAAGACGAGAGGAGACCGGAGGTCTCGAACCTCCAAAAAAATCGTTGGGCCCGTCACAGATGAGACGTCTCCCAACTATTACAACAGCACCCCGAGAAGATCTCACACCATCAGAGGGAGAGAAGTTAGACAGATACGCCCCAGTTCCCGTTTTCAACCCCGATGAGCTCAGTGTCGGTGGTCTACACTTGACGCCGTTTCATCCTCCCCCCCCCCTCTCCCCAACTAAAATCAGCGCAACAGCATTCGCTTCGAAGCGTGGTTCAGGGCACTGCGTCCGGACCTAGCGGTAGTACTTTAACTATTGATATTCGAAGTCTACCGGTGGAAATACAGTGCAAGAAGCTCGATGAATGTATTGTCGCAAACAGCAAGGTCTGGTGATGCACCGCTTGGAAGGAGGCAGTGCCGACCATGTGTGCTCACAAGCGTATTAAAGTGCAAGTATGTCAACTGCAAACAGTCAGTAGGGCATTCTACTGGCATGTGCTGGGGAGGCGTGTTTGTCGTCATGGGTTGGCTATGCTCCCCATCGAGTACCGTGCAGGTACAAAATTAAATGGCAGTTAAGTAGTCTCAGCGGAGCGCCCGGAACTGACTAAACCAAAGTAGTTCAACATAACGCAGTCCTTGTTGAGGACAGAATCTGAAGTCTGCAGTCTGAAAGTTTGCGCACTGGACTAGGGGATAATTATCGAGGAAAAGCGCAGGAGTATAAATGTCCGATTACGTTTTGTGAGCATTGCTACTACACACTTGTCTGTCATCACTTGCCCTGATAGGCAGTTCTCAAGAGCATCGCAACAACACCCTTGACAACAGTTGTAACTACTGGGATGCCCAACACTGAGACAGGCTCTCAAGTACTCTTGTGGCTTGATGGCGGACTGCAGAATGCACATAATTGGAACATAAGTGCAGAATCATAAAGCCATGGCTAGGAGGATGGTTCCTGGGCCGTTGTTTCCGCTTAATTTGTGAGGTCCAGAAGCGAACAGAGTCGGAAATCGATCGCAGAAAGTGGGGTGGCGTGGCAGTACTGCAGAAGGAAGTGACACCACCAGTGCATAAGCGTCATTACACCCAAACAGGCATTGCTCTAGGGGAATTGGCGATGCAAAATTAACGAGCAAGGCTTAGGCGCACTGAAAAGTACTCTGGGGGGAGGTGCAGATACATACAATTATCGGAGAAGTCATTTGTGGGGAACACGTCCCGCAGATGAACGACACTAGGGTGTTCGAGATCGCATAGTTGTTTGGCCAGGTAGTAGGCCTCGTTGGGAAGCGGTGGTGCCGACTTGGGGAGGACGACACGGCGAAGGAGGACGGGTGCGGCAAGGCGCGGAGACCAGGCCCTGAAGCACTGAGTGGGAAAACCGAGCACATCGGAGACGCGCGGATTGGAGGAAGCCTCGATCGGCGTAACGGTGTCGTAGGCGCCAAGAGTAGTGGGGAACTCTGCAGCAATATCCGAACACCCCAGTTTAAAGGTTTGCAGAGCAATAAAGGTAAAAGAAGAAACCGAACAATGTCAGGAGGAGGGGGGTCAACCCCGCAGTTTATTGTTGTGAAGAGCTCCCCCTCTGTGAGACTCCTTAAAAAGTGGGCGCGAAGCGAAAATGGCAGAGCAAGCGACTTACATTGGTGGCTCGCTGGAAGACTCACCAAAAAAGCCAAATTGTTTAAGTCAGTTTGGGCAAAGGTGAGTCGTCGATTATTAATTGTGAGGTCTATATACCAATACACAATGTAATAGGACAGTGGTGAGTCAATGGAGGATGCAGTGGAACATAGCGGGTGTGTCATGTCAATTTATGGGACAGGGTGATAGAAGAATATTAACTGAGGTAGGCCCGAGGAGATGTGAGTTGACGACCTAACTACTAAACTTGGAAGGCTGACAACCGACGATTCAACTCAGACCTCGCAGTCAGCCCAGTGTACCTGCGTGGAGTGGTCGACTGGTGGACCGACAGTCACGCTGCAATGGCCCTTTAATGTGGCCTCTCTCGCACTCTTACGCATGTGGGATCCGAGCCCTCCACCCCTTCGTGTGCCGCGCAGGGGGCACAGGTCGTGTGTGGCACACGCAGACGGGCTAACACTGTCACCTACTGCGCCGGTTCATTGCATTTAGATCGGCTTGAACAATCACTTGGAGTGCGGGAGAGAAGAGAGTGAGGTCAACTCTCAGCGCACTCTCCTCATTTCAAATAATCTGACGAGCTTGGAACTACTGCGGTGCACTAAAGCCATGGTTTGGAAGGCTGTCAACTGATGGCATAACTCGGTCCTCCTCTCATGGCCGAAGAGTAAGGCTGCAATGGTCCCTACTTGATGTGACCCTTATGGAAGTTCAGAAGATGAAGATGCGATCACCGGAACAAGAAATTTATTTGCCTGACGTTTCTGATCCTTACTCGAATCCATCATCAGAGACATTAGCAGATAAAGGTGATTAAGGCACCAGGAGTGCAGTATTTATAGCACGTGGCTGCCGTGGGACCGCATGCGCACTGCAATTATGGAAGTCTCACCCAGTTGGGATTCAAGCTGCCCCCAATTTGCTTTGGTGAAAAGCTGGTCAATCGTGTACAGACTAGGCATGCGTGGCACACGTAGTCGGGTTGTTTGGCTTTATAAGCCACTGCGCCCGATCCCGCTTGGCTCTGTCTCAACAACCGGCACAGATGAGTGAAGAGAGAGTTCGTTAGATGCAGCGCAAGTCTTCTATCACTATAAACCTGCGATGTGGGTTGTGGGTGCTAGTTGTTTGTAGACTGCGGGACATCCAGAGACTCAGTCGCAAGACACATGGCGCAAGAGGGGATTGATTCGGCACACTTGGATGTGACGTTCTTGCAGCGCGTCTGTAACCTGCACAGACTCTAACATTTCTGCACACAGAAGTTTATAAGGTGAAAGCACATGGCTGGAGGACGTCGCCGTGACAGCACAGACGTAAAGTACTAAATTCCAAAGGATGCGGAGGGTCGACGGATCGTGCCCTTCCCTCCGGTCCTCCTGGCAAGCAGGCAATAAGTGCCGACTGAAGGTTCAAATTCACAAGAGATGGTGCGGCCGTAACCATGTTTCAGACGATGGTGATGCACCGGCTCTTCGCTTTATCCCAATTCGGAAAACGAGCTGAAGATATAGTCACCTGAGTAATACGAACCGTAGCACCTATCAAATGGGATTTAAAAACTAGGTGGGTTCGGTGGTAACATAGCGAGAGAAAATTCGGACGAACTCAGTATTGCTTAACACCCAAGTAGGCCAACGTGCCGTCGGTCAGAATACTAACAGTTGGACATCAACTCGTTACGGAGGTCAGTTTAATCAAGACACAAATGTCACTTACTAGAGGTAAAAAGATAGCGGCTTGGAAGTATGTGTCATTTGGATATTTGCATGAAAGCATCTGCAAAAGGATAACAAGTGCGAACCGGATCACTGAGAAGGGTCAGATGCCTGGCTTTTATGGCTCCTGGACGAAAATTTCCCGTCACGACATTTCCGAAAAGAACACTATATTTCTTCCCAGATTTCATTAACAGATCATGTGGCAACCGAGAACTGTTAAAACAAGATCGTTTTAGGTTTTTTTCATGAAAAAAAGTAGGGACGTGTGCACTGCGGTCACGGTGTTACGGCTAGCTCTAAGTCTAACATGCTGTGGGGAGTTTGCCTGCAAAATCACGTGCACGAATCGGCTAACATTAGGAAAAAGGAGGATTTCTTCGAAAACCGCAATAAGTCACACTCGAAGGTCAAGAAGGTGAAATTCCTCAAACTAATGCCAGACGTTTTACTGGAGAGAAGGCACTATCGCCTCTGCAGTCATCTGCGTTCCAAAACAGAATAAAGTTGACGTTGCTAATAGTGTTGATGTCCTGTGCGCAGAATGTGGAATTCACCGTTTTTAAACAACCCAAGAGAAGGAGCTCCTGTAGCAATCCCCGAATAGACGAGTAAACTGCGTTGAAACTCACCATTTCACAAAAAGACGTTCGTCATGACCTTCACATGTCCTTTTTGATGTTAAGCCGACGATTTAACCTCGTCTCACCTCATGACACCAATGAGAGTGCAGAGCAATGCAGCGGGTCGCTACTCGAACAATGGGAGCACTGCAGAACAAACGAATTAGAAATTAAATAAGCTGTAAAGGAGAATCGCCTCTGTAGCGCGAGGAGGTGGTGATTCGGGGGTCCACAGCAATGTAACTCCCAGCTTTACCGTTATCGCTCCTATGCCGGAGTTATTCGTGAACTCGGTTTTTCAGAGGTCTGGACATTGTCGGATGAGAAGGAGATACCAGTGATGCGAGCCGTCAGCCTGAACTTAGGACTAAACACCAGGATTGCATTGACAGTCCGATCGTCCTTTCCGACGATATCCATCGTGTGCCCCACAGCAAGGTGGAGCAGGGACGGCGACTTGTGCGTGAATTAGTTTATAGTGATGGTAGACTTGCCCTGCCTCTACTGCAAACAACGGCCAACATATGCACTCCGCCTCTTTCTATGGGGTAGATGCTAGTTACATGACGCCGCAGGAGGTGGGCACAGATAAAAACGAGTACCTCTAGCGGTTGGAATACAAGGACGTTTTGGAGGTAGAATTTAAGACCGGAAGAGGAACCGGGCGCAGTGGCTAACAACGTCAAACAGCTGGTTTACGCGTGCTACACATGCCCGGTCCGCGCACGATGGACCGGGTTCTTAAACAAGCAAGAAAGGGGCGGCTCATCATATCCCCCACCGAGTGAAAGTGCAATGACGAGCACATAAAAAAGGAGTCATTGCAGTCAGACTCTCTCCGTCCTGAGAGGAAGACCAAGTTATCCCGTCACAGTTGGCAACCTTCCAAGCCATGACTCTTAGCGCAGCGTGGTGGTTTAAAAGCGCGTCAGATTGTTTATAGTGTGCAATACGCGCTGAGTGCCATGGGGATACAGTCTCCAAAGTCGACCTCAAAAAGGCCGCCAACGCGAGAGTTAAAGCTCAACTCTCTTCAGTGATAAAGGCTCCGGCAGATGGAGGGGGAAGTACAGATGCCGGCACGCCAGTTAACCACACTCAACCGTAATACTTCGTCTGGAAGGCCCCGAAAGAAGAAACGATGGGAGTAGGAGGGGGGGGGGGGATGCAGGAAAGGGAGGGGAGCAAGCATACACTCAACTGTGGATCACGGTCTGTACACTGAACCTTCTTTGTGTGTGCAAGGTCAACTGGAGATGCGTTGGCGAACCTTTTGATAAAATATCTTGTCTGGCAATAAATTTCCTTTATTTCTCATTCTGCAGTTTTTTAGGCGTGAGGTCTGAGATCACAGGAAACATGAGAAATAATGTATCAAAACTCAGTTTTACGACCAAACCAAATAAAATAGTAAAAACAACTTCCCAATTTTGTTTTATACGAAAAGAGGCGTAACGGCTAAAGACATTAACATGTCTTTGGACGTCAACGTTAACTCTTTGACGCGTAAATTCGCAGGAATATGGCGGAACGGCCGATCGATCAGAGAGTGGCAAAGTGTGTCATGTGATGAACTGGCGCTGAGCATTTTATTTACAGTGCAGAACTTTCTACAGTAAGAACGACACGAGCGATTTGTGACAAAAAGCAGCACACTCACGAGGCGAGAAACCAACACATCTGACAAGAAGGACATTCTTGGCAAAATGGACATTAGAGGGTCCTGGTAAACAGATATTAAGTGCTATCCATGAGACTTATATGGAATACCCGGAGGAGAGGAGAGAGAGAAGACAGTAATTAAGAGATAAAGACTGGCGCTCCGGAGCATTCTCAGAAAGACGACACAATTGCCCCCTTTCCAGCCGAGTGAGCATTGACTGATGGTTGAGAAAGCCTGATTTTTTTAAGTCTGTGACGAGTTCAACTCCGTCCAATAAAAGTGGATGGTTAATAATTGTAAAAATTTGAAA
>CACRXP010000024.1:1511657-1544107 GCA_902702965.1 Spirometra erinaceieuropaei
CTGACGCGCTTGAAGCTATCACGGTGCGCTAGAAGCCGTGGCTTGGAAGGTTGCCAACTGACGGTGTAACTTGGACCTCCTCCTTGACCGGAGGCGGTCTGAGAGTCAGGCTGCAATTGCTCCTTTTTAATGTGGCCTTTATGGCACTCCCATCACAGTGTGGGATCCGAGCCAGGCGTTGGCGGCACGCCCAGGTGCGGCTTCGGCCGTGCCAGCCTCCAAATCTCTGTTGTGTCGGTTGAAATCCTGGTTATTTGTTGTGTGGACCAGGGGGTGTGGTGGAACGCCAAGGTGAGGATCCGTCCGAGTCATCCACCTGCGGCCTCTCTCGTCTCCGGTCTTCTTGACTCTGTCTTGACACCGGGCTCGGGCGAGGGAGGAGGAGAGAGTGTAGGTTGATGCTACGCAAGTCTACCGGCACTATAAACCCCTGCGTAAGTCACCGTCCCTGCTCCCACTGCTGCTGCAACTGTGGGGCACACGGTGGACATAATCGAAACCGATGGTCGAACTGTCAAGCGGACAAAATGAAAGAAAACACAGAAATCGCCTGGATTTATGCCAAAGTCGTATCCTACACTATTGTACGACAACGGAAGTGAAAGCAGTAATTAAACAATAAACAAAAGGCAAATTTCACGAAATAACGGATTTTGAGTTAATGTGTGAGGTCGTGGGAAGTAATCGTTGTTGGCAGTGTAATTTTTGCGACAGCCTGCAAATGTGTGCCAATACAAAACCCAATATGACACGATCCACAGTCTACTGACAGTTAAGTGGGGTCCTTCCCCATACCGTTGCCGCACAACTTTACTACCTGTCTAAACCAGTAAAAATGCCTTTTTTGACTTTTATTCGGGCAGTTGAGGGTTTTCGGCTCTATCACAAGGTGAGCAGATTCATAATTTAGATGGGAAATATATCCCTCATTTTAAGTTTTCGTGTTCAATTTGACAAGTGCCATTCTTCAATGATCTGCCAAAATTTTCAAATGATATTCGGCACACAAAACGTCGACAGGAATGAGATGTCTCATCCTCCCCAGTTGTTGTTGAAACAAGCCAAAAGGATGAAGTTGCCTAAGTTGACTGCTAACGGAGGCGAACAGGTGGGACAAACATTCACAACGGGACGAGTTTGACCCCAAAGGGCGATAATTTGTAGCTGACTGGGTAAACTATTGATCGCGGCGCTTCCGGCGGCTTTAAATGTCCCTTAGCGTATCCCCGTAGTGCAAGCATTAACCCGGGGGATCAGCCACCGCACAATACCACAACCGTTACATCTGGCAAAGACACGGTCGTGTAAGGGACTTGGGGTCATGTGCTAAATTTCGAAGGAGATTATGGCTGGGGTTAGTGTCAGAATTAGGGTCATGAGGGTTACGGTTAGTGTCAAAATTAGGACATGGCATACGAACCCTCTGTAATTCAGCGCAAAGCCACTTGTACTAGGAGGGGGCGGGCATTTAGCCCCATTTTCAACCTGACTTTTGACCGGCAATCAGAAATCGTTGTCTTGAACACCTCTACATGATGCCGAATGAGGTCAGTCTACCATTCAACGATGGCGGATTGTCTAATGTCGAAAAGTCAGATCGACAAACGTTCACTTATGGAAATTCCTACTTTCTTTTATTCTTCCTCGTGTATTACAACTTTCGTAGTCCTTACCGTTATGGTGCTTTTACTACAAAAAGCTGACTATCGAGCCTTTTGGCGGAAGCAGAGCAAAACATTCGGGCGTGGACGAAGGCCTGGATGAGCCACTATACGTCGAGAATTACTCCTTCAAATACTTCGCCATTGGACGCATTCACAATTGCCGACGTCTGCATTAGTCATGTACAGACGAGATCTTTTGTCCCTCTTTACTGTTCAACGAATATCATCAATGTGCAAAGTAACTTCATCGTCATTTGCTGATAAGGCTTTATTTAACCCTTTTATACTTTGGAAAAAATGGCGCGGATCTACAGTTTGACTATCGATTATTTCGATGTCCAGCGTGTGTCCCACGACAGGGTAGCCACAGGGACGGTGACTTACGCAGCATCTATTGCACTCCCTCCTCCTCCAGCCCACCTGGGCCTGGTGTCGTGAGGGAGTCTAGAAAACAGGAGGTGGGAGAGGCTGATGCGGCGCGAACTCGCGCCGTGGTGTGCCACAGCACCTCCTGGTTCTACACACAAACGACCAGAATTTCACACAATAAGAAAAGAAAGTGGGGGCGGCTCGAGCTCCAGTGGGTGAGATTGCCATAGAGGCCAAATTAAAAAGTAGTCATTGCACTCTGACTCTCAGTCCAACAGTTGGCCACTCAACGCACAAACACACTGGACTGGCTGCGTGGTCTGAGTTGGGCCGGAAGTGGGCAAATTTTTAGGTCACGCTCGGGCCACCTGCGCTGCGCGCCCACTCCGTGGAGCAGGCGGCGGACGTCGTCGCTTGCGACAGACTAACTATCGAGGCAAATAATCCAGAAGCAGTCCTACGTTTTGCGACCGAAGCTCTATCGATTATCGGTTGCGCGTCGTTAGAAGGCCCCATGAGATTGCAGTATCTAGGGCACCTGTATTTCTACACGGCGGGTCCTATCATCGGGGAGGGTGTGGTTTTGAATCATACACCAGAGTACTTACAGTAGGTGGGCTAACTCATGTAATGTCAACCGAAATTCCGAAATGAGTTTTCGTTTAGAAAAGATTAACTAACGAGGGTTGTAAAAGTAGTCAGTCTGCAACATGATTCTGTAATATTTCAGCTACCTCGGAAATCCGGCTTTTGAATGAACTTCCTTGCGGCTGCATGCAAAAACCACACTGTAAAAAATGACTACTTGAGTAGCCTGAATTTTTCTCATGGATTTTCGATGCCCATAAAAGTCTTATTATATTTCATGGAAAACATGCATAAAAATGCTTACTCTTTTGTTCATTCTGTGGAGAATTACCTCTTCTTCCAATTTTATGATCGAATGAGGGACATAATTCCGTTTTAAAAAAGTCTCCTAGTTCCCGAATAATTTTGAACCCGCCCTACCGTAACACTTGGATTCAGGGTTTCCAAACTACAAGCCGTATATTTTCTGCGTACGGAAAACCACACATTTCTGTACGATAATAAAGGGAGACCATATAGAGTTCATAAAATTAAGCAGTGGATTTGGTCCATATTCTTAACTTTACAAGCCCCATTGATAAATACAGAGATATGACGATTTATGAATGGCCATTCCACGGTATTTAAAAGTCCCACAATTAGAAACTTATTAAAACCGAATTATGTCCCTCAATAGAGCATAAAATTAGAAGAAGACGTAGTTATTTGCCGAATGTGCGAAAGAATTGATATTTTTATGCGTGTTTACCATGAAATATAATTGGACTTTTAGGGGCATCAAAAATCAATGAGAAAAATTCATGCTACTTAAGCAGTCATTTTTTACAGAGCATAGTTCTTGCGTGCAGCCTGAAGGAAGTTCATTCGAAAGCCGGCATCCTGAGGTAACTGAAATATTATAGAATTATGTTGTAGGCTGACAAGTTTTACAACCCTACTTAATGAATCTTTTCGAAACGAAAACTCATTTCGGAATTTCGGTTGACATTTCATGAGTTAGCCCACCTACTGTACTTCAGTGTTCGATGACAAGAAAGTCAAATGAGCCATACTGAGCTATAGTTTTACTCGGCTTTTGCAAAAGGCATGGCAAAATTCAGAAGAAGAAATCCTGAGTGATGTTGGCAACCTCGTGTGTTTCGATGAGATCAACACCGAGGCGCCTGGAGAAGGTGCTTTTGAGGCCTAACGCAGCTCACCGATGTTACAGCGAACTAACGAGTCATGTCCTTTGTTATGGTACTTGATCAGGAATTTTCATGTCACGTGAAAGGTAACAAAATCAGCCGATGAGCATTATTCGAGATGAGGTCTACCAAACGTCATTTAAAGAGATAAATAATTTGGTCCGATGAGAAACTGGAAACGTCTTCGAATGGGAGAGAGCTCCTGGTGTGCCTTTGCAGTAACTGTCGGTCACCGCCACAGACAGCTTGCTTTGAGTGACGTCAAACAGAATGTTTTAAGGGAATGCTTCAGGTGACATCGTTCTCGGAGTACTTAGACGGCCCCAACTTCCTCTCCGATCGCTTCTGTGAGCATCATCAAAGGACGAAGGCAATAAGCGAAAGGTTGCGTCGAAAATGCTGTCAGCATCTATGGAATGTTAATTAGGTCTTCCCACTTTAAAGTGATTTTTCAGGATTTTCGTGGAAAATCCCTGAAACAGGAAATTTCCGGAGAAAGCGCCAACTCGTTAAAATGAATCATGGCCCTTGAAGTAAAGAGGAGCTCTCAAAAGCGACCCATCAGTGAATTGGTGGACGTGCAAGATCGATAGCCTATCCGTTTGTCGAAATGGTTGCGTGCAGATTTAAAGGTCTTCATAGTGCCAAACTGGCTTCAACATTTCGTTATCAGTGAAATACTTGGACGTGTTTTTCAAGGCCAGACTTGCCCCTGGTTGATAAACCAGTCAGATTTCACAGTTTCTATTAAGCAGATCCTTTTAATGCTTACTGGCCCTCATTTGTGAACGGCTCGCCTCTTCAAGCCTGATTCGGCATGTCGCTGTGAGCAATGCGGAGCAGATCCGTTCTCCAGGCTGCATTAGTTTCCTTGAGACAATAGTGGCCATGACACTCAGTAAGGGGGGTCGATGTCGCTATGACGGCCGTCTGCCGAACTCGACTGCAATGGTCTCTTGGCGATTCGAAGGTCACCCCAGTCGACAAGGCTGTGAGCACAAAAAAAAACGAAATGGATTGCCTTCTGGTCACAGGACAGCAGACAAGTAGGCGGCCTTTTGACCATGTGGTTAACTGTGTCCATACAACATGCCGCGCAGTAGATGCGCTAGACAAACACAGGGGGGGGGGGGCTAGATCGGGGTCCATCGGGCGTTATTGGAAGTGCATACGCAAAACAAACGCCAACATTCGGGTGTGGCGACACGCCCATATTCAGGTTCACGCAACGCCAGGTTGGGCTCGTGTCGCCTTCCCTCACAACGCAATATGACCGCGAACGCTACTTCTCTAGGAGTCTGTGAACCGCGTTCTTGGAGGTACTGCATTCCTGAGCATGGCATCGAATACTCTTTGTGGGCGTTTCGTGTTTTTTGCACCACGTCATAAGTTCTCATTTGAATTGCATAATCTGCCATTCGTTGGTAACTCGTGAACTTTACCTGGTTTAAGAAACCCTTCGTCACTTTATGAACTGAATTCCCAGTGCCTGGCCTGCCTAAATGTCTTAAATCAGACTTTACTGCGATTTCTCAAAGTTTCGGCCACATCTCGCCTCACTCCCCAGTGACCAATTGTATTGCATTTGACTGCTTCGCTACTGTAGCCGGTGTGTTCTTGTCCACCTCGAATGCGCTACGTTAAGAGGACTTTGCCGCTGTGCTTCGCGGATGGCCATTTCTGGCTTATCAGTCGTCGTCAGCCAGGCACACCCCAAACACAGGCTTGAGAGACTTGGGGGTAGAGCCCAGGTCCTTTGGGTATCGAACGTTAGTAAGTTCAACGCCCTGACCACTAAACCACGCGTTTGTTGTCCTGTCATCTGTGATCGGGAATATTAATTGTGGTAGATTGGGAGCCAACGATCAGTCTAAGGGACTTGCTCGTCCCGTGGTGCACTGGGATCTAATCTGGCCCAAAGAGAAAAACACGGTTTTTCTGTGTACCCTTTAAACAATGCACGACTGTGTATAGGTAGACATCGAAAACGAGGGAAGAATGCGCGCTTTTTTAATGGTTTTAACGAATGAGAATTTCGCAGGTGATTGAAAGGATGTTCCTAACAATCCGACAGTCCCGGCAGGTATGGAATACCTTGGAAGTATGCCGCTCGCTGATCATTATCTCAACCTCGCTTAAATCGTCCTTCCTGCGCGAAGTCACGTTTTACAACTGAAGTTAAAGTTTAATGAGATCGGCCACCTACTTTTGATTCTAGCCTCCAGACTTGTTTCTAATAATAATGTTTTCGAAAAAAACAACCTCTCAGGGATAAAAGGATTTTCTAGATTAACTGCTTTGACGCCTCCTACAACTAGTCGCAGTAAAATCTGTGTTACGGCGGTCCGCAGAAGATGACCTCTCGCAAACTGCTTTGACGACTGCAACTGAATCAGTCTTAAAGCGTGCGACTGGGATTTCCCCTGTTAAACTGGGTGAGGGATTTCGGCGTACAAATGATAAGACAGAAGAGGCTGATAGACCTACCTAATTAAGTTCTGCAGACTAATTCTGGCTGCTGATGGCTTGATCCTGTACAGCATTCTGTGCCCCAGGCCAACGTAAAGTGAGTCGAGAAAGGTTTGACCTTTAATCGCGTCGGGTCACCTCTTTCTCAAAGTACCGCGGCAAAAGCAAAAGCAGACCATTGTAGGCTAGAATGAGCGACGCGATTACAAGCTGCATGTCCCAACGTAGCAAAAATCCCAGGATGTCCTATTGTAAACGATAGCAATGGCCAAGATCGGAGGTTTCGGATTGTTCCGGATATTTCATAATGACAGTTCGACCATCGGTTTCGATGATGCCCACCGTGTGCCCCACAGTTAGAGCAGCAATGGGAGCAGGGACGGTGACTTACGTAGGGGTTTATAGTGCCGGTAGACTTGCGTAACATCTACCTACACTCTCTCCTCCTCCCTCGCCCGAGCTCGGTGTCAAGACAGAGTCAAGAAGACCGGAGACGAGGGAGGCCGCAGGTGGATGGCTCGGACGGACCCTCACCTTGGCGTTCCACCACACCCCCTGGTCCACACAACAAATGACCGGGATTTCAACCAACACAAGAGAGATTTGGAGGCTGGCACGGCCGAAACCGCACCTGGGCGTGCCGCCAACGCCTGGCTCGGATCCCACACTGTGATGGGAGTGCCATCAAAACAATCTGTGCACCATCCCGGGCAAAATGGTATTCTGATGGAGATTACCTTTTTAGATTATCTCGGGCACATGAATCATATTTCGGGTCAAACACACCCACTACACTAAAATTATTCTCTTCCAGTTTTTCCGATCCTCTACAATTTTCAAACAGTACTTTAGATTATGTTGCTCTTGTGGTCCACTCTGCACTAAAAGGATTAGATAAGGTTTGTCGCGAGTGCGCAAGTGCTTTTCTTGACTACTCCTACGCCTTCAATACCTTCCCGCGCCATTCTCTCCCTACCAAAACATCCGCGTGACGCTCTCCAGGCTAGGTCGTCTCTTTGCTCGGCGATGATTTTACTTCGCGTACTCAATTTGTCCAATTTGGCAGGGGAGAATCTACGGTCCTTCCCAATGACTGAGCAGTTCTACACGATTCCATTCTATCCCCTCACCTTTTCTCCCTCTATACCGATGATCTAAGATCCCCTAACGATTGTCTTTTGGTTAAGCATGCTGATGATGTGGTTTTTGGACGCCACCTCAAAAATCGGACACACCACCAGTCTCTGAAGGATGGCCTTCATGGTCGGAGGAACATGGTATCCTAATGAACAATCAAAAATCAGTTCACTGTATTTTCCGACTGCGACCCTCTCCTAGTCCGGAATCCTTTGACATCCTTCCCAACGAGGCATCCTCTTTCAGGCACCTTGACGTTACTTTGTCAGCAAATCTTTCATTTTTCCTCCATACTGAGACCCTTTCCACTAAAGTTCGTAGACTTCTTTATTGCGCTCGTCGTTTACGTTCCTACCACATATCTCAACCCTTAACCTGGCGATTCATAGATGTCTGCATTCTTCCTCTTATTCCATATTGATCTCCTGTCGCCTTTCCTGCTTTGCTAGAAAAAGATCTGTTAATTTTAAAACGAGTCCTCCGTATGCTCTCTTCTGCCGCCGATGCTTCTTACCTTTTTTTAGTCGATATTATCCTACAACGACATTTCAAAACGGTCAAGAGATTTGCTGGTCGAATTCTAGATGACGTTGCCCATCCCCTGCATTCTGATCTTATTTCTGCGATGTCTTCCCGCCCGATGCGCCACGGCTTCCGACTAATCTCTTGTCGCACATCGGCATATTGCCATTCCTGGCGCGCTATCTTACGTGTGAAGAGATAGAAATACAGGAGCTGGGACTTGAACTGCCCCCATTATAATCGTTCCTTTTTATTAGTTTTTTTTTTTAACTCTTGAGTAATCTATTAACTTATTTTCTGCTCATAGTGAATGGGGCCCATTTTTGCTCTGACGATTTTGAATTTGTGATTTCAAATAAAGCGAATTTCCCTTTCTCTCTCTCTCTCTCTCTAACTACTTTCTGCAGTTGGTATGACCACTAGGTTTTATTTTCCCAAGGCCGGAACAGGGAGCTCCCTTGAACTAGAGGGCTAACGAGCATCACCTGCCTGATAATTTAGGCCGTAGGGTGATAGACAGCATCAAACGTATTTCTGGCTCTAAACGACAGCTGTGCGAAGTGCCACACATATAAACAGCTCTTTTTGTATAAGTGATCATTCGAGGACTCCTTATGGACATTTATCGGGCCAGCAACTGATGATGATAATAGTAATAGTAATAAAGTAGGCAAACTCAAGTGGGTTCAGCGAGCTGCCCTTGTGTTATGCTTCTTTTAGGCCACTTTTATGACCAGTAATCGCCACCAATTCTTGGCACGCTTCTCTGCCCATGCACGCATTGCTCCTCCTCCTCGCCTGTTTTAGGCACGCTGTCAAATTGTTGCTGTCGCTTTGGGCAGTAACCCAAACAGTCGTGCTTGAGGTCAGACCCTTTGCCAAAGGAATAAAAACAATAGCATCTGCGAGGGCCTTCCGGTCAGTTTTGGTCGGACTTAATTACACGACTGCTCCACATACAAAGTTAACCATGAACAACCACTGAAGGCGCAAGAAGTGATGTAAATTCGGGGACTGGGTGTACCTGTGCTTATTGCCAAATTTACCATGGACGCGCTCGGAAAGAAGGACAGTTTTCCGTCAAAGTGGATTTGAAAAAGTAAGGCTACTTTAGGTTTGACTTAAGGAATCTGGTTCCTTCCTAACCGCCAGTCTGAATTCATACTCAACTTCTCATATCAGACAAAGAGGGAGGGAGAAGGGGGAAAGCTAATTCAAACGGTGTATTAAAGATATAAGTACGCATACTTTTCGTCAAAAAAACCGCCCAGTAAGTAAGCGGAAAAGTTATCACGGACTATAGAAGAATGCCGGGCAGGCGAACTTTGTTCCCACATTTTCCTTCAATCTTATTTGGTTTGTCAACTTTATGCAACATAGTACTCTCTGAGTCAAGTCTTGATAGCTGAGCACAACACACGTATTTCAGTGGTCTCTTGTGATCTGGTATTGTTGTCGTCGTTGGATCACCGTTACCGTTAAATCACTAATAATCTTCTGTCGTTCTTGTCGCTGGAGCCATCTTACCATGGTTGTTCTGGGGGTCTCCAAGCAGTTGGCTACCCAATGTCCAAATGCACCTACCGTTCTCATCCTGATGACCTGCCACACTTTTCTTCTCCGCCGGTAAGAAGGACAAGTCCAAGGGGGTTGCTATGTTGAGGAGAAGTCAACATGTCGATCGTTTACTTTTTATATATCATGCAATCGGTCCACTTAATTATCACGAAAGCGGTGAGCATTAGGAGATCCGGTCAGACAACTGAAGGGTCCGTTTTGTGGCCAAACGTGTAGGACTCGATCCGGAGATCGAGCGTGAAAAGAAGGCGACTGTCCATAAGCCGCCGCCAGAAGTATCTGGGTAGGTTGATTTCAATCAGACTGGGTATTAGTATCCCAGCCGCCCTTACAGAATCCTGACACATGTAATGGGGACAACTTCATATGCAGCACACATAGAGGAGCCGTTCAGCTCTGCCAGTAACTACGCCCAATCCCAGCATCGATTGGCTGACAGACTCGGACAGTGAACTGCTGAGTGGGAGAGGGAAGAGGAAGGGATGTCAACACAAGGCAATCCATCCTCATGGGAGCTCAGCGAATTCCTCACTGAAAGCTTGGCCGTCGTTTCCGACAATGTCCACCCTGTGACCCACAGCAGGGTGACACAACTCGGAACTTAAGCCTGGAAAAGCTCAGGTCTGTTTAAAGTACCTTACACCTCCTAAATGCCTGCGTAGTGTCTTTGTAGATAATCTAGTCTTCAGGTTGTGAGGACAGGAGTAGGAGGGCATTTTTCATCAATTTATGTCCTTCCGCTGGTAGCAGGTAAAAAAGCTCCCAGTCGATAGCATATTTTCAAAAGTGGCTTAGTACTGTTCACCTAATACAGGGATTTAGTTCCATGCGCGTACGGTTTGCATAGATCTACCTCAGGTCTAGTTCTCATGTCGAATATTACTTCTGGTAGGAAAACTTGCATAATCTCACTCATTTCCCACTTAGATGCACTTTTCACATGTATAAATGATAAGCAAATGATAACAGATGGAATAGCTGCCTCTTAATCACGTAACCGTTGTGTCCTCTAAATACTGCGCATTTAAAAATAATTCGGTAGAACGGTATCGGCAGTCTATAACTTGGGGAAAATTATAGTGACTTTGTTTTTCTGCAAAGTACCGGCGTAGCTACGCACAAGCGGCCGCCCCCTAATCCAGATGGCTGTCCGCTGTCGCTCATTCGTTGAATTCACATAAAAGGTTCCACGAGTAGATTTATGTTAATACCACTGTCACCGCCAGTCTGATAAATACCGGCCAAACACTGCCTCCTTGAAATAAAGATTGGCTCCAAGGCAATATGAAAGAGCTCCTAAGAGGGAGAGAGTAAGAGACCTAAAAGGTCGTAGCTACGAAGAGGACGTATACATTCTCAGCCTGCATTTACCCCTACAATTTGACGGCATAAAAACTGCCGGCTCTTTTAAATCAACAACCACTGTCGAGCAATATATTCCCTGAGTATTTCATCCAAAGGTGATACATTCTCTTCCTGTTTATAAATCCCTAGATGGAGACGAGGTTCCTTTGTAGATCGTATTTAACCAGATGTGCCTGAGCTTTGTTGTCTTCGCCGCGCATAGCATTTTCTTTTCCCCTGGTTGAAAAAGGGACTACGTGTATGTGAACTACTGTGGACCGTACCTAATTCACCTTCCACTACTGCAAGGCTGTCTCTTCCCGCATTCGTTCCATGGCATTCCGCATGGATGACGACTGGGAACTTCTTAGGGCAACCATCATCTTGTGCATCATCTTGTGGTTTGGGTTGGAAGAGGGAATAAGTACGCTCCCGGTAGTACAGGCGGCCTCGTGCTAAATTCCAGGAGGGTTCCAATAGTGTTCTAACCTTAAACCTAACCCTAATGCTATAGCCTGAAGGGACGGTGAGACAGAAGGAGAGCCGGTTTGCAGAACAAACAGGTCTGCGAACACGAGGGGTTCCAACTCGTCAGAAGGACGCCCTGTGCGTTCTGGAACAGTCCGCCCAATGGCGTGCCAGCCGTTGAGGGCGTTCCTGCCCGTGGCGTGCTGGTTGCGGATTGGCCACCGCATGCGCGAGAATCCCCCGCGGAAAAGTCTGGAATGTTCGACCAGCCATTGATTGGGCCACACGTGCTCGGCGCCCCGGTGCACGCGTGCATCACGCCGCCAGCTTGGTCCTCTGTTCAGCGCGTGGAATTTACCGTGACCTCACCTGTCATGGGGTAACTTATTTCGGTGGTTTGTCCTATTTACTTCGGTCTGTCCCGTGTTGAAGGCTGAAGATGAAGACCAAGATTGCGCAATGTTAGTCGCTGCAATAGCATTTCAAATGACACCCATTTGCAGTGAGGTGAATTTTTGGATTAAGTTTTGAGGCAACTTTACAGCGAATGTCAGATTTGAGCCCTTCTTGGGTGATGGGGGAGGGGGGAGAGAGAATCAAGATTAGGGTCAGAACTCTGGCTTGAGACTGGGATTTAAGATTAAGATTTCGGCATTTGGGGGTATTATACTCTGAGTCAAACCCTCACTTGAATGGTAAAGACTACGTGTAACACCCCTGTGATCTGAGGAGACGGTTTAATTCCATCCGCCCTAAATTGGGTCACGAGAAAGTTGGACTCACGGAATTGCATTTTTAGTGAACTTCTCATCAATAAAGTCCGATAAGCTTGCCCTAGCGGAAACTTGTATGAGACAGCAAGCCTCCGTGACCTCTCTTTCCCGAGCTCACCCAGGCGTACACACAGATTCGATAATGTTGAAAAATCTTCACTGGCACAATCGGGGAAAGCCACATAATCAAAATGAATCAATTTTTTCTTAAAGTAAGGCAGACTGAAAATCATATTTCATTCTCACGTTTGTCCTTCAACCACGGCACAATCAGTTATGAAGATAACACTTCAATATAAGTCCAGTCGGTGTTGCACTCCCACTCCTCCCTCAAACCCCAGTTACAGCATAATTATCGACTTGCATGTGTCATTTGATCCCTTATTTCAAAAGCCATGCAAATATACGGCTCTGAAGAGAATTTATCGAAAGCAGACGTACAGTGAGTGACCGATCTCGTGAACTGATAGCCGAAATTTCGAAATTCGTTTACGATTAGGAAGGATTACTTAGGTGGGGTTCTAATACATATTATCTTGCGGCATGATCATATAATATTTCGGACTCGGCAGGATGTCTGCCTTTGAGTGCACTTCATTTCACTCTCCTGTAGACACGGTACTCGACAAAAATGACTAATTAAGTAGCATGCATTTTCCACATTGATTTTCGATGGTCTTATAAATTCGAATATATTCTATAAGAAACATGAACAAAAATATGCTTTCAGTCGCTCGCTTGATAGGGAATTGCGTCGTGTTCATATTTTACACTCGAAGAAGGAGTATAAGTAGGTTTTAAAAAAGTTTTCTAATCCCCGAATAATTTCGAGCCTGATCAGTCGGAGAATTGACGTTTGGCGATTTCAGTCTACAAGGTGCATGCTTTCTGCGTGAGAAACATCATACATTTCTTTATGTCTTTTAGAAGATATCATATAGAGCCCACGAAATTTTACAACAGATGTGCACTATGTTGTACATTTCATGAGGAGCAGTGGTAAACGGACAGGTACGATGCTGTATGAATGGACATTGCACGGTCTTAAAAATCTCATAATTGGAAACTTTTTCGAAACCCAATTATACTCCTTCTTCGAGTGTAAAATATGAACACGACGCAATGCCCTATCAAGCGAGCGACTGAAAGCATATTTTTGTTCATGTTTCTTATAGAATATATTCGAATTTATAAGGCCATCGAAAATCAATGTGGAAAATGCATGCTACTTAATTAGTCATTTTTGTCGAGTACCGTGTCTACAGGAGATTGAAATGAAGTGCACTCAAAGGCAGACATCCTGCCGAGTCCGAAATATTATATGATCATGCCGCAAGATAATATGTATTAGAACCCCACCTAAGTAATCCTTCCTAATCGTAAACGAATTTCGGAATTTCTGCTAGCATTTCATGAAATTGGTCACTCACTGGTTGTTCGCTAAATTGCCTTTCGAATTTTCCAATGGAAATTTCCGTAACTCCAAATATAAGCCTGTTTAAAAATCCGTACACCGAAAGGGCAGTACTGACAGATGGTAGAGATTTCCCGACGGTGTCTCAGTTGCTGTGACGGCGGGTCCTGCCGAAGTTACGAGCATCTATACTCAGGCCATAACTCCTCCTTTGGGCCACACCGGCGGTCGTTCGCGTTCAGCACCTGCCTTGACACCTAACTAACAATCCCTGCCCCCTGGCTCAATAGGAACTGACATCTAAGGGTTGCAAACTTGATTCCTTGATTGGCCTCCACTGTTGTAGAGGGTAATGCTCGGTCTCAATTCCCACGGTGGCGCCCGCCTCAGTCATGCTGACCATTTCAACTTCAGACCCATCATCCACAGATCAGTTGGAGCTAATCCGACAATCGCTGGAGGCGGAGGCGACAACCAACGAGCCCACCATGCTTTATCAACGGTTCCTCAGAATCTCAACCTTGATGTAGGACGCAGAAGGGACGCCTGCGAATTAAATTATGTCACTTAGTCCCACGTTGTCCGCGTTTTATTGTGATAGCCGATTTGTTTGGTTTCCACATTCCCTTCACTCCTCCGCCCAGTTCGTTTAGCCCTCTCCTTGCCTTTTAAGTGATTTGCTTCCGAGGGATTAGTTAGTTCGAGGACTGGAGACATCAATATGGACTGGACGGAAGGCGTATGTAATGCCGCTGGGGCTGGTGCACTGCATTAAATGTTCGTTTGTGTCCCTGCTGCGATACCTGAATTTGATCCTACTTAAAACGTCTCGAGTAAGTAATCCGTACGCAATTAAAAAGGTCCTCGGTTAATTAGAGGTTAGGTGACTAAAATTTAGGTTTTCACATCAATCGGACTTAAAAACCCTCGCCACTCTCCAAACGGAGCATGATCGACTGGCAGTGTGAAAGTATGCATATCAAATTCCATAGTCTCCACGTCTCTGGCATCTGTACCCCCCATTCTGTGACCTTCGTATTAACTCTTCCTGCTAGCAGTCAGTGTATGAAGCACTCCGCAACCATTGTCCCATTAAAGGTCCATTATTTCTTCTAAGTTCTTCTATGAGTACCTCACATTGAAGACCCCTCTTCGGAAAAAGTTAACTACCGTTCTCCTAAACGCTAGGTCCGTTGCTCATAAAATGACTCGACACAGAGCCGTTACCTTCTAGCGGAAAGTCGGATGTTGTATGTGTGACTAGATTCTGTACCCGAGTCCTAAGTCTCGACGCGTCCCTTTCTATGAACAGTTTTAAGCTATTCCGCCATTATTGCCTAAATTGGCGTGTTGATGCTGTCTTCCTTATAGTAGGCCTCGCCCAAGATCGGCAGGCAAGTGAGCACTGCTCACGGACTGATGCAACCGTCTTGGAAGACAACAGAGTGGCTCGTAAGTCTCAAGTGTCGCGGACTAACAGTGCTAGCGGCCAATCATTGCCGTTGTATCCCCACTGTGAAAAGACATTCCGAAAGCGTTCGGACCTCGCTGGACATCTACAGGCTCAGTGTAATGTCAGTTCAGCCAACCCACATCTCCTCTCTCAAAGAAGCCCCCCCCCCCCGCCGCCACCACCAGCATCACCGATAAAAACGCTCCTACTAGCCTGCCAACCGTGACCACCGCTGGCATCTCCGTTGGCAGCATGGACTCTCCCCATTGCGACCACACCTTTAAGTCTCGCATAGGCCTGATCGGTGGCCTGCGAATCCCTCGTACAGAGACAGGCGAACCAGATTCTGAAGCCACGGCATATATCCGTCAGGCATTCCGAACCTACCCGCATTATCGTCACGGCATTCAGACGTGGCATGGGTCTCTCCATTCATCTGTGGATGCGCGAAAATCTTCACTAAAATACCACCTCTGGCCCTACCTGTACACACGTACAACTGCGTTACACACGAATCTGCCCTACAAAAAACACATACGCCGCGCCGTTCGGTAACACATCATGTATCACACCTGCAGCAGACATGCGATCCAATTTGCTCTCGCCACTATGGCGGGCGAAATCTCGCATGCCAGAAAGTGCACACCTAACTTCAGTAGGAAGTCCATACTTCGGTGTAGACCGATACACGAAGAGGGGACCGGGTCGTGTGTCGCACAAGTAGGCGGGCTATTTGGCCTTTGTCAACAACTGCGTCCGTGCCCGTCTCCTGTCCTCCTGACTTTCTCCTGCTATCGGAGTAAGGTGACTTAAAGAGAGAGAGAGAGAGAGAGAGAGAGAGAGAGAGAGAGAGAGAGAGAGAGAGAGAGAGAGAGAGAGAGAGAGAGAGAGAGAAATGCTGCTAAAGTCCGCCACACTAAAAAATACAGTAGGTGGGCTAACGCATGAAATGTCAACAGAAATTCCGAAATGCGTTTCCAATTCGAAAAGACTAATTAAGTAGGTTTGCAAAATTAACACCTACACCTAACAAGTTATTCTGACCATATTCCCATCGACTATCGGTCGCGCCAGTCACTTAAGAAGCAATTGCACAGACTGACTAGCCAGTGCTTGGAGCAGCCACGTACAACCGTCACAGCTATCTACACTGCCCACGCACATCCAGCGATCACATGGACCTACAGTAGGTGTGCTAACTCATGAAATGTCAGCCGAAATTTCGAAATGCGTCTTCGTTTAGAAAGGACTAATTAAGTAGGGTTGGAAAACTGACCATCGTGTAGCATAATTCTATAATACCTCAGTTACCAAAGGGTGCTGGCTTTCAAACACACTTCTTCCGGATTGCATTAAAAATTATGTTCTCTAAAAAGGACTACTTAAGTAGCACGCGTTTTTATCACTGATTTTCGATGCCCTAAAAAACTCAACTAGATTTCATGGAAACGATGCATTAAAACATTCATTCTTTTGTTTATTCGGTGGAAAATGACGTCTTCTACCGATTTCGTACTCGAAGAAAGGGTATAAGCCGGTTTTAAAAAAAGTTTCTAATTGTGAGACTGCTTAATACCGTGGAATTGCCGTTAATAAAACGTAATATCTCTGCATTTACTAATGTGGCTTGTACAGTTAACGATATGGCCCAAATCCACTGTTAAATTTTATGAAGCCCATATGATCTCTTCTTAATACCGTAGTGAGATGTGTGGTTTTGTGTACGCGGAAAATATACGGCCTGTAGTTTGGAAACCCTGAGTGCGAGTGTAACGGCAGGTTGGATTCAAAATCATTCGGGAATTGGTAAAGTTTTTGAAAACCAACTTGCAGACGTCATTTTCTACCGAAAGAGTAAAAAAATAAATATTTTTAGGCATGTTTTCCATGAAATATAATTGAATTTTTAAGGGCGTCGGAAATCAATGAGAAAAATGCATGCTACTTAAATATTCATTTTTTAGAGGGTGCTATTTTGCATGCAGCCGAAAAGAAGTTCGTTCAAAAGCCGATATTCCGTTGTATGCGAATAATTGTAGAATTGTGCTGCACAATGATTAATTTTAAGACCCTGCTTAATTAATCTTTTCGAAACGAAAACGCCTTTCGGAATTTCGGTTGACATTTCATGAATTAGCCCACCTACTGTAATGAGTGCGCCGTTCGGCGTTACGCCGGCTCTATGGGACATACGGTGGATGCCCTCTCCTGAGACAGTCCAATAATCGTCATCTGTTCAGTAAGGAATGTCTGAGACATTTTCCTTTTTAGCCAAAACGTCCTCTTTCTCTGATAATTCCAGTTTTTCATTTATTCCTATCTCCACACAAAGAGAGACTATTTTAGATGTATCATTCATTTGGACCCAAATGGGTAAAACTCGGCGACCTCGATGAAATTCGAACGCACGACACCAAGTGCAAGGTTTCAGTACAGCCAAACACTCTAGACACCTGAGCTAAAAGGCCGCGCAGGCAGACGTGAATTTAATCACACTTGCGCCAAGTTACCCTCGCGGCCTATTGAAACAAATCTGATACAGTCAGCCGACTGCACAAGCAGGATTTCCTAAGCAATACATTTAGAATTCACCAGGCCCGTCCTCCATAATGATACATAGCTAAGGGCAGTTGTTCAAAAATGTAGGCCTTGATGTCAAAGTAGACACTGGGTGTTCCGAGCTTCTCGAAAAAGCAGAGCTTTCAAGTGTCTTTCGCACTAAGTTTTGGCTTTTCAAGGTAGCACGGACTTTTCTATTTGGTTTAAGTTTATTCATCGGCCGATAAGAGACGGGTGTATAACATCCTTGCTAACAGACTACATCACATAACAGGCTCGCTGAGCAAGCACCTGTGTGAGTCTGCAATTAGCACGCCAAAGAGTCATTCCCGAGATTTCGGTGCCGAAAATTCGCCAGGGCTCTGCCCACGCTGACGCTCAGAGGTCAACCAATCGGGTCACCGCTAATGAGGCAACGCTGAAGGCGAACTGGGCGGCCGAGGTACGTGCAGGGATTGCCGGAGTTAAGCTGTTATCGCTGCCGGCCGGAGTGGTAAATTCGTTCTTGGTTTGAAGTAGCAGAGCACAGGCGGTAAAACAGAAGGAATGTTGGGCACTTCCGTCGCCTACGTCCAAAGTGAACACAGACGAGTCAAACAAGTGCTTTCTGACACAGTGTGATGGGTGTTTGGGCCGCACAACCCGAGTTTTAAGATTGAAGGGAGATTTAGGTCTTCTAACAGGAATAATATCAGCACGCATGGAGCACAATACGATCGAGACCTCGAAAACGATGGAAAGAATCCGGAAAATATTTGACAGGAAGACAACGAACATCGAAAAGAAATTAAAAACACCGACTGACACAACATAGGGTGAAACAAGAAGATGCAGAGGACGAAGTGTTCCTATTCACTCGAGGCAACAGCCAAAGAGCGGCAGACTACTGACGATCTAACAACACCGTACGTTTTCTTGAGGCCGGAAACGGTGAAATCACGGACGCTTTTTGCACGAAAAGGAGCCAGGGAAGGGCGACTGTCGGACAGTTCGAAGATGGCCGCTGGGAGGGGTTGCTGATGTTTGATGGTAAAAGTCGGGTTTAAGTAGTTTTGCACATGAAGAGGGAGGTGCGTAAGTAAATAGTGTATTATGATGTGGATGAGGGAAGATATTCACCAGCTAAGCATATTTGCATTCGGTAGTCGGAATTAGTTAGGGTTGGCTTCCAGACTAATTCGGGCTTTTTGGGCTAAGTTTAGTTTGAATGGACAGCTGCGGCCGTTTCTGATCACTATGGTTGAGATTTTGTTGACAGTCTGTCGTGATTTAATTGACGGTTTTATTGCCGTTGTTTTTTGCGGCACTATTGATCATCTTGTTTGTTACATGTAATTCATTAGCCAATCTTCTTTCCAACCTTCCAACCATGCATTGGCGTTTTTTCAACGTTCGCCTACCTTTGCCTTAATACAACTGACCAAATGGAAAACCTTATTGACAGTTCTGATGTCGTTTTTATTTCTGGTTATTCTCATGGTCTTATTTCGACCATGATTGCGGCCGAATCTATGGTTTCGTTGTTGTAATTTTGTGTTAACTCCAGTGCATTTCCATCGGCGGTTGTACGGACGGTTTTTCTTAGGCTTTCACTGTGTGCCCACAAAATCCGCATAGATAACCCCATCGTCAGAGTTAAATTGGCAAAAAAATAACCTAAGGGTTATATCGGTCCGGTGCTGAATTTTTCGTAAACAAAACACAAATTCACAGCCTGACATTTAACAGAAAACTCAGATTATCACTCACCCTCTGATTTGTCATTGCCCCTTTTTGGTTGGCGTTCGGATAACGCTCACTGATGAAACGGCACACTTAATGGTTAATATAAACCCTTTGTTCACCTGCTTCAGAAAAGTGCAACCAACACCTCCCGTGAAAGTCCGTCTGTCATTTCGACCGTCGCGAACTACGATGTCCACCCCTGCGCCCCAGACCAGGCTGGGGGCAGGACGGTGCGCGCGAATTAGTTTACAATAGTGGTAAACATGCGCAACATCTATCGCATTCTCTCCTCCTGCGCCCGCATGGGCCCGGTGTCAAGACGGAATTAAGGAGACAGGGGGGGAGCAGGATCGGGCGTGAGTGGCATACGAGCCCAGTGACACGTCTACGCGTGCCACACACGTCTGGTCCGCACGCAACAGGCGCGGCTTCCACAGTAACAAATCGGCGGACCTGATTCCACCTAAAGATGAATCCCGTAGGGACCACATCGAAATGGAGTCATTGCAGCCTGACTCACGGTCAGTCGGCAGCCTTCCAAGCCACCACTTTTAGCGTGTTGCGATGGTTTATAAGCGCGTCAGATTGTTCATAGTGCGGAAATGAACTGAAGTGCAATGGTGACGGAGTCTCCAGAGTCCATCTCACTTCCTCTTCCTTCTCCCAGACGCTAGTCTACTGTCTGAGTCGGTCAGCCATATGATGCTAACCGCCGGTCTAACGCAAATGCCAAAAGCAAGGAGACTAATTACACGTGCAGGTTGGGACGTCCAAAGACTGCTTTGAAGTCGTGAAAATCCCCATAGCTATATTCAGAAGACCAAGTGACGAGCGAACGTTAAGAGGAGGAGGCAAAATTGACTGACTGTTTAAGAAGGCTCCACACAGGAGGTCACATAATTGACCATGACTTCGAACACCTCCGGCCAGTCGGCACACATATTCATCGATTATATGGTTTACCCAAGATCCATAAGGAAGGCCTACCGGTTCGTCCGATTTTAGATGTGCGGAACTCTCCGTATCATGCGATAGCTAAGTGGTTAGCAGAGAAACTCAAGCCCATAAAACATCAGCTGGCACCATGCAGTTATCGAGATACCTTTCAATTCATTGACGACATTAAAGACCTCAACCTTAATGGCATGATGATGTTCTCACTAGACGTTGCATCACTTTTACTAGCGTCCCGGTCACTGAGACAGTTGACTACATCTGTGATTTTCTATCTGCCAGTCAACAAGAAATAGGAATACCGGCGAACACACTCAAGGAACTCTTACTAAGATGCACATTAAATGTGCAGTTCCTTTTTGGTAACCAACTCTATAGATAAATAGACGACGTTGCTATGGGCTCGCTCTTGGACCTCTCTTAGCCGACATCTTCATGGGCATGATGGAGAGATTTCAACTGAGCGATCATATTGAAAAGCCTAAACATTACGGTCGCTACGTTGATGATATCCTTGCGATTGAAACCACAGAAACCGACGTTGCTGTCCTCCCGAATGCTGTTAACCGAGCATATCCGTCGATAAAATCCACGCTGGAGATGGAATCGGCTGGTTCGCTTCCTTTCTTTAATGTCCTTCTAAACAGGAGATCTGACGGTGGCATCCGAAGGCGCGTCTATCGGAAGAAAACCTGGTCTGGACAATACAAGAACTTTGCTAGTTTCGCACCTCTCCAACAAAAACGTAATCTAGTCAGGTGGTTGGCACAAAGAGCTAGAAAAAATTGTTCAGCAGATAGTATCTAGGAGGAATTTAGGAAAATCCAGGACTTGCTTCGCGAAAACGGGTTATCTGACAGGTTCATTACAAAGAACCTTGCCGAACGACCCGCAAAACCCACCACACTGACCGCCGAAACGAAAACGTTGTTCCTCAAAGTCCCTTTCCAAGGAGACGCTGCGGATAAACTCCTAAGAGAACGCCTTGATCAAGATGTCTTGAGAACTTTCCCAGCAGTAAGGGTTCGCATATCATTCTCTACTAACCTTATTTTACGCGGAGGAGGTAAGGATATGCTGCCACCTCAGACCACCTCAGTGTGCATCTACTCATTCACTTGCTGCTGTGGAGCAGGTTATATTGGTCACACGAGCCGGCGCCTTTCGGGAAGAATACGAGAGCACATTCCCGCATGACTGGAAAAAGGTGAGACAAGGAGAATAGACAGCGTCATCCTTGCGCATGCAGTGGATTCAGGGCATCGTGTGGACCCCGCTGAAGCATTTCGTGTGATTTATAAGGTCCTCTCGAGCTACCCTAAGCTACTGGGCCAGCGCCTGTTATCAACACCAGAAGCGACCGCCACCAGGCTACGAAAACCGACCCTATGCGCCCAGAAGAACCTCGTTCAGGCGCCGCGATTACCGTGGTCAAAGGTTGACTAACCACTTACAACTTTCTGCGCCCCTCCGCTCTTGTCTAGCCTGTATTTTAAGAACTATTTTTATCGATTTTTTCACTCACTGTACCCCGTCCCATATAACTGTACCGGCCTGACGAGAGGTTCTCGAAAGCAACGTTCGCTCGCCACTTTGTCTTCTGAACATCCAAAGACCGCCACAACCCCGGACGCTGCAAGTCTAATAGTGGATGAAGCGAGCACCTATGGATCGAACGGAATTTTATCTGATACGTTGCTGGTCACAAGCTTTATGGGGTGTTTAGAAATGGGGCGGCGGATCTGCAATGGACTATAAACGAAATAGAACTATGGGGATAACTTAGATTCAGCATCTTTAATCGTAATAAATAACGAAAAGCATGTTGCAACTACTAGATTGTCTTCGGGAGATGTAACTGAGTGGTCATTCAAGGAGTCCCTGAGGTCTGAGGTTATGCTCCTAAGAAACCGTTAATCTGGTATCTCCATTTTTGTAATTTACGGAATGGCACCCTGGTCTACGGTGGTGTTGTCGAAGTCCAAACGATC
This sequence comes from Spirometra erinaceieuropaei, assembly GCA_902702965.1. Classification (NCBI taxonomy): domain Eukaryota; kingdom Metazoa; phylum Platyhelminthes; class Cestoda; order Diphyllobothriidea; family Diphyllobothriidae; genus Spirometra; species Spirometra erinaceieuropaei. Next base: position 1,533,853 of record CACRXP010000024.1, read on the forward strand.
TTTTTCATGAGAACAATCAAGTATGAACAACCCAGAGGAAGTGCATTTTAGACCGCTAAAACTTCCCTTCGAAGGTAGACAGCGACTCGAGTTTGTCTTGTCTGCAAAGTTGAAGCTGAAATCAACCCCCCTTTCACTTATTCCCTTCCCGCCTACTCAAATGTTACAATTATGGTTAACGTACGGCTTGGGGTTATGTGGTTGTGAGATAAGGTGGGGGTTGAGGTTAGGGCTAAGGTTGGTGTTAGTGCTGAAGCTTAAAGTCTAGGCTAGGCTTAGGGTTAGGTTTTACACATATGTTTGGATTTATAGGGTTAAGGGTTGGGCCCTTAATGTTGTCAGATTGTATAATATTATCATTTGCGACTATCACGACAGTCTGATTTAACATTATCTTTTTCACGCTTTCTCCTCCGCAGGGACTGCTCATCATGGGCTGGGATCGGTTCGCCTGAAATATCGAACAAATGTACTCAGTTTTCATTTTTTTTCCGCTCATTTACACCTTTTAATTTTTGGTATTTCAACTTGCACGCATGCATTTTACGCTTTGTTGGCGTAAGGGCTTAAAGGAAAGTTTTTTCTCCCCGAAAGCAGTTATCTCTTATTTTCATCTACCCCACCCATAAAATCCCTATTGCCACCATTTCCGTATTACAGGAGTCCCTGTCTCTTGTTTTCTGGTGGGGCCACACACCCGTCGTCAACGGATAGTGGGTGATGAGCTGTTGAAAGGAGCTCTCATTTGTTTTGAACCAACGGACGCGAATAATGATAAAGACACACGCACTGCACAATCAACCAGCATTTGTCTCAAAGTATGACAATGGATTTAGTATGCCTCACAAGATATCTGGGCATATTTATCAGTCAAAAATGCAACTAAACAAATACTTGAAACCGAGTATGCAAGATAACTTAGCGACGTTGTACTACAATGGACGGTCTTTTTGAAAAGTTGGATGAGATTACACTGACCGTAGCCCATCTTAAGCTTGGCCTTAAGGCCCTAGCAGAAGCATGACAAAATGGGAAAACACAGGGTTCAGACATCATGCTGGATGCCTTTCAGTCTAATCGATTGAACCGAAAAAAAGCAAAAAGTCGGGGAGATGGCGAAATTTTTGTATGATGCTGTCGAATGCATCACGGACGAGCCTTCCTCGAGTAGGCACATTGGTTGCGAAATGGCAAGATGTTAGGTGAGAATATCACACCAACTAGACCTCTGTATTGCCCTAGCATACAGACCTCTAAACTAGTCGATGGATTTGCACAATGTGTTCGTCTCAGAAATAAAGGTACTCTGTCGCAGACAAAGCGTAAATTTACTTCGAAATTTAATCGCGCCCAACATGGGGTGGATATGAACGCATTGCTGGCAAATCACATGGCTCCTTTTAGCAGCAACTTGATGTGTTGCTCACTGCACGCGTTGCGATGGCCACGCGGTTATGCGACATGTTTATCTGACGGAAATGTGAGTAAATCAATTTTAAAGACCGAGAAAACAAGGAAACTTAATAATATTGTACATCAATGGATCTTCTATCCGGTTTCTTCGTTTCCGTCTGTGCTATGCAATACATTTTCTTGATGCATTGCCGCACTGCCCCGTTGCGACACAAATAACACGGTAGCGTTCATGTAAAAAGAGATCGGGGCAGCTGCAGGCTACCAAAGCGTCCGGTCCGGACGGCATCTCCGCAGGTGTCTTCCATGATCTACCCGGCAAACTGGTCCGTTATCCAACACTTCCGCGACTGGGACTCTGTCTAAGGACAGCGAACAAGCCAACGTATGATTCGCAAATAGAGTGTGCGAAAGGAGCCCGGCAAAGGCTTCAGGTCCACGAGCCTTGCAAGTCTTTGCTGCAAAGTAGTAAGGAGAATTATAAAAACCGAATAAATGAGCAATTTTGAAGGAAATCCACTTACACTGCATTAATACGGTCTCAGAAGAGCACAGTCTAATCTCACCCAGCTGCTGAGATTCGTAGAAGGCCGGATGAAATCTTCAGGAATGAATCTATCATCGATTACAGTCTACACTGACTTCCGAAAAGTCTTTTCGTTAGGCTTCATTAAAGCATCCAATATGGTGTGATCGGAAGGCATAAATGTCTGGCCGACTTCCTCAAAGGAAGATTTCGACACACGTCAGACTAGACACCACTTTGCGGTGGCTTTTCTGCAGGAAACCAACCGGACCTGAAAGTAATCTTAGTATACACTAACAGCTGCCTTTGCGGGCTGAACTGAGAAATGGTTCTGCTTGTCGAAAATCCTGAATCGGGACAAACGCAGAAGGACCGAGGATAATTTACAGTTACGCAGCAACCTGGATCAGTAACGGCAGTGGTGCGATGAATATCCCTCAGATCTTAACTTTTATAAATGCCCATATATTCGCCCCCGATCTACCAAGAGGATAAAAGTAACCTTCAAAACTCGTTGTCCCGTCAGAGGCAATCAATTCAGACTGATTGCTGAGCGAGTGGATCTGGGTACGTGAATAACGTTCACCTCTTACCAAGTCAAAGTATTGAAGGTAACCGTGTGGGATTCAGGCGTACTCGAAAGTTTGTTCGGCACTCCCGACCAAGAGCTTTTTGGACGCTTGTATGGAACACATTTCCTGGCAATTGTATACTTTTAGGTCGGAAATATCGACTCAGCCGCTAACATCGTCTAATGCTCGGATAGGTCCACACCTCCCTCTCTTTCTGTCTCCAGTGTCATCATTGTGACCTCGCGTCAGGTGTGTCCATAGACATTCTATAATTCATGCCACAAGGAAGTCCTGAATCTAACCTACCTGGGCCGGCCGCTCCTCACCTTTTTTGGGAGCAGTCACAAGACGCATTTAGCGGTTCTTTATTCCATCCATGTGACGAGGGGTTTCTTAAACCGGGAAAAAGTTCACGAGTTACCAAAGAATGGCAGATTATGCAATTCAACTGAGAGCTTACGGCATGGTACAAAAAAACACGAAACGGCCCACAAATATTATTTGATGCCATGCTCAGGAATGCAGAGCCTCCAAGAACGCGGTTCACAGACTCCTGGAGAAGTAGCATTCGCGATCATACTGCTCTACTTGATCGTAAGAGCTTTAATTCGATTATACTGACCTGTGAGAAGTATTCTTTTTATGTTTCCTACCGATAGGAGAAACTAAGGAGACCCTCTTAGTTGACGATGTCATTTTCGGCGGAGAAGGGAGTACGGGCAAGGACAAGGGAGACAAGGATGGTCATTTATGGTATATTAGTCGTCACCAGTTGGTCATACGCAATCTCAGGTCCGGAAGATCTGGAATTCGGACCCGGGATATCTGGTTATTGGGCTCTAAGCAGTCCGACGCTCACCAACTAAACCACTGGTCTGTTGACCTGGCGGTTGTGACCGCGAATATTCACCATGGTGGAGGGGGGTACACCGATCAGGTCACGGGATATGCTCCTCTCACTGTGTCATGAGATTGGGCCTGGCGGACTGACGACGGCCAATAATCCTTTTCATCACAGAACGGAATAGTTGAGAAGCCTCATTTCTGGAATCTCGGCAACTCAGACCGTTTTGGTCCGAGTGAAAGGCAGAGTAACTTGAATGACTAGCATTGTAGAAACAAAAATAATTAGGCCATTTATTTGACTACGGCGTTTCGAACGAGGCTGCCATCAAATATGACAAATCTACTCTCAATCTAGGGTCGTCCTGTGGTCACTTTTCGCGGTGCCAGGTGGTTCCCTCATTAAACAGTCTTAGAATGCGGAACACTTAGTGATTTCAACCTATGTATAAATATATATAACTGGCAGTTTATGTCCCAACTAATCGATTAATTTTTGAGGAAATTAAAAAGCAACAAGTTTTACATTATACCCACCCGTGCGTAATTACCTCAGCAGGATCTTCGACTGCTGATTGATCGACAGAATAAGACTCCCTAGGTCTCCTTGTCTTACTCTACTCGCTTTTCTCCTCCGAGAACGCCTGGTATTCAGAGTTTGAAAGTGTCAATCCAGAACCTTGGATCGGTTTGAAGTGGGCTACCCCTGGGAAATGCATTCTAATGACTGCAGAAGTTTGGCACAGCGTCCTCCGGTTTCGTCTAAAAAGACTATTGCCTTGTAAAAATGTCAGCAACAGCATGTTGGAGAGCGGTTGGAGTAAGATTTTCCTGAATGTCATCTCCCTTTTAGCCCATGACCTAGTCAGACGCGTTGAGTAGTATTTTGGCTAGAGCAGAAGCTGTCCGAAAAATCGCTATTGAAAGCAGTAGCTGGTGTGGAGATGCTACTTGTAAGATTGGAGTCATTTGCACTAGAGATGTTCTAACGTCGAAAGGTCAACAGTGTGTTTAGATGACATTCGTGATAAAAGCCCCTCAGTGCTGCGCTGAGAGTCGAACCGCAGACTTCCGCAGAATAGCAGACACTTTACCCAGTACAACAAAATTCAACGTCATTTTCATTCCCTATAAAACTTCTTGAAACGTTGACTCCGTTGCTTACGTTTGCCCTTTTACGTCTCTGCTAACGATTTCCAGGCAGCCGAAAGGTGAGCGTATCACGCATTGTCAAGTGGTCATAAATAATTTTCTCGTCTCTGGTGCATAACTACTTCCGTTGCGCTTCGTCCATCCACCACTAGCGTGTGCGTGTTTCACCCCGTGTCTTCATCTTGTTAAGACAAGCGAAAGTTGCTGCTATGCCGAACACTGGTAGTTGGCCGCATGCCTGGGCCCGGTGGCAGAAACTGGCCCCTATCGATCCACCCTGAAAATGGATTCCCTTGTCCACCTGACGAGGATGAATAACCTGGTTAATGGACAGGTATTCTCCGAATGGGCTAAAGTGCACACATGCAAAAGTGCACCAGAGCGTACGTGAGCGTTCTTCGGTGAGTGTAAAAAGTCCATGGGTAGGGCAACCCAGTCTCGATCTCGCTCGCTCGCATACCTCAAAAAACCGTTTTCGTTTCCTGAAAATCCCTCCCCCCCCGAATAGTTATTTTTACACCAGCTAAAAGCATGTGAAGTTCAGGCAGCCCAAGCGATAGCTGAACTTTTACACAAGGCTTTTCAACCGTTCGACCATTCCTAACTGGGTGGAGGCTGCCTAATTTGCCAATGCGTGTAAGTAAAAAAACCATTTGGCGAACATACGAGTGCTTTCAATAAATTCTGGTCGGGAAAGTACATTTATATGGGAACGAGGTACAAAGTAGTCGATTTCTCTTATCGTTCACACGTTTCCACTTTGTGCCTCGTTCCCACATAAATGTACTGGTCCGAGGAGAATTTCTCGGTAAGATGTGGTTATGTAGTCCCACCTGATAGACACAATACTGTTGGGGTTGGATTAGGAGTTAGAACTAGGCGTTAGGGTTAAAGGTTGAAGTAAGGGTTAGGGATTAGGATAACTACTTCTCAACTGTTTAAAGTACAACCGCGCATTCCTAATAGCTTTTCTTTTGCATACTACTACTTGACCTCGTCGCCTGTGCGTTCCCCGGCCCCACCTTTAAAAACACCTATCACCACCGATCCCGCATTACAGGTGGCTGGGGTTTGCATACTTAAGGTGGGACTACATAGCAACATCTGACCAATTTATCGAAGGCACGCGTATGCTCGCCTATTTGGCTTCTGAATGCTTGTAAAGTTGTGTACACTGTTATTATTGCTGACGTGTCGAGCATATTTTCCAACTTCGTATATCGTGGATCTTTCCCCTTGGTGCCCAGTGCAGGCTTTTGGACTTAAGCCGCCATTTTTTTCTACTTTCAATTGACATGGGAATTTTCTTATATATGCGTCCGTCGGTCCGTTTTACTCATTACATACTGATTCTTCCTCCTCTTCATTTATCTAAACTGCAGCAATGAGGTTATCTGCACATTACGCTAGCACCGTCTTGAAAGAAGTCGAACCTACCGCGTATTTTGGCAATTCACTCATCGGCGATTCTTCATGATGTTGACAGTTGCAGTTTCCGGCCGTTGTCGCTTGTGACCTTCCGGTGTTATCTGTTTTGCATACCCATCTTTATCAACTGTAAACGGAGGCTTTTTTACTAAAAAATTTGGAACGACACTTCTAAAATAAAGCGTATCTCTCTCTCTCTCTCTCTCTCTCTCTCACTAACTTCGTCATCTCAGACCTCTGTTCAGGAGTTTCACGATAGTTAAAAGGATCTTGAGGTCTCACAGGGGAAGCTTTATTGACTGGAGCATTTAAGCATAAGATGGTCAGGACAGGTGCGGGATTCGACACGGACAGCGGCCTCCAGGATTTGTGAACTTTGCATTAGCGGGGCTGGATTGACAGTACTTCGAGGTCGAGCACCTTTCTCAGCCAACGGGCAACTGATACTTACTTCCAGCTTTTTGCGGGCAGAATGTTGTATGTCTGTCGTTGTGTGAGCAACACGGGATTGTGTGAGACTGAGACAGCTCACTTACACGGGACGAGTGCAGAATTCCTGAACTCTGAGGCGAGCTACTTGACGCCCTACTTCAGTTGACACCACTTGTGCGGTTTCCATCTGGAAGGAGGCTTTGGAATAAAACGACATCGACGCAGCATTTCAGTGCTTACTTTAAAAAAATACTCTTTTGACAAGACCTACACAAACAGCTGCACAGCCGCAAAGAAGTCAGCATTATGCCAGTGCCGGACGAAGTTGGAGCAGATGCAATAAATTTTGTGTGGCACGAGACTAGGAATCCATTGTAATACAGGTGATCCCGAGCTAAAACCTAGGAAGGCTACCTATTTCCATGGCGTTACCTATACTCAGCAATGACCCTAACCCTCACTGTAGGCCCCAACTCTATCTTAGTCCTACCCTTAACCCTAACCATAATTCTAATCATCTTGGAAATGATCACGAGGATAACTGTTCTACGGGGGGCGGGGAGAGGGGGAGAGCGGTCCCTATTCCCGTGTCCACCCAGTAATTACGGGCCTGAAAACAGGGGAGTGGAGGTGGATGTAAATCGCAGACAAAGGAGGAGCGTTCTCGCAGCCACCAAGCTGTCGCGTGAATTAATTTATAGTGATAGTGGACTTGCGAAGCATCTAACGCACTCTCTCCTCCGAACCTGGGCCCTGCGTCAAGACATAGTTAAGAAGATCGGAGGTGAGGTAGGGCGCAGGTCGTTAACACGGCCGGAGACTAAGCGTGAGTGAAGACCAATCAACTGGTAAAGCGAGTCTGTCACTAAGCGGCGTAATGGAAATTTTTCGGCCTGAGGAGGAGTTGAAAAACTTGAATGGTTTTTTGATAAAGTGGTCGCTATGGCACCCAACCTCGCCTGCCAGCTTTATTCCATCAATTTTATTGGGCGCGGACTTATATTGGAATTATTTTGCTTGTCTGTAACCGTCCAAGGGCCATGTTTTAGCTTTTTAACAGTGACAATATGTCCAAGACTTTGCCACAAATAGTCCGTCGTTGGTGGACTGGACTCTGGGCCACAGGACCTCACGTCAGTTTCGAAGCTGGATATTCTTTCATCTTGCTGGTCCGATGGAAAGGCGTTAAATGTGACATTCTCCTTTCGACCTCGAAGTCTGCCCCGGACATTAAATACTTTCGATAAATTCTCATCGGACCTGCACATTTATATGGGAATGAGGTACAAACGTAAACGTGTGAGCGATAAGTGCAATCGATTACGGTTGGTCTTTCCATACAAACGGGGTATGTGAATGGAAGGGGGAAGGCGGTGGAGAGAAGGCAGTAAAGGACAGTAAGGATTAGGTAGAGATGTCTCACAAGGAGGGGAGTGGAGGATGGGAACTCGGAGACATGCCCACAGTGAATCGATCCTTGTCCACGGTAGACGCGGAACGTGCGAGATGTTCTCCTGCGCGCACAGGACCGGCCTCTGGTGCCTGATGGTATCGCTTCTGCCGTTGCTAGTAAGCCCTCACCCAGTCGCGTAGGGTAGTTAGGTGGGACCATGTAAATCACACGGAAGGCTTCCTTGGGATCCGCATAGTGCCCAGAATCAACCATGTGTGCGAGGATGGAGCTGTGTATGCTCTTAACTTCACCTTTTTCTCAGCCATGCCGGCAGGTGTTCTCGTATTCTTGCGGATAGGCGCCGACTCGTACGAACAATGTAGCCTGCTCCACAGAAGCAAATAAAGGAGCAAATACACATGGAGGTGGTCTGAGCTGGTGGCCTATCCTTACTTTCCTCGCGTAGGGCAGGGTTGATCGAAAACAATACTTGAACTCTTGCTGCCGGGAAGGTCAGTGGCACGGCTTGGTCAAGGCGCCTTCTCAGGAGTTCACTCGCACGTCCCCTTGAAAGAGGACCTTGAGGAACAGAGTCTTCTTTCCTGCCGCCAGTCGTTCGGCAATATTCCTTACAATAAATCTGTCAGAATATCCGCTCTCGCGCAGCAGGTCCTGAACGCGGCGAGTGAACTCCTGAGGAAGCACCTTGACCAAGACGTTTCGCTGATGTCATTATTTAGGCAAAGATAAGGACTCAGATCACAGCTAAAGCTAGAGCCTTCTGTGGCGTGATGTTTTTTTTTTAACTCAGTAACGCACTTCTATATGCTAGATCTGAATTGACGAAGCAGCAGCCTGAGTAATGCGTCAAAGGTGGCTTTATGCTAAATTCCGTGGGAGGGCCTGTTCCCGTGCCCTAGCTTTAATTCTGACCTTCCTAACCCTAGCCCTAACACTGATCCTCATAACCTTAACCTCCCCCCCCTGGAGTTTATCCCAAGGCCACCTGCAATACGAGGCTCCTTATTCCCGTGCCCTACTTAGATCGCGTCAAAGTTACGTCTTGTGTAGAATGTCCCGGTATCTTAAGGTTCCGAAGGCAGTCTTTGAATGCTCAGTGGGCCGTCACGCCAACATTCGGATGTTTGGCATGCAATTGCCAGTCCTCCCTATTACTGAAATGGAATCTAAGTAGGCAGTGTTAGCGGCCTTGTGACGTCACTCCTTGCAGTCTAGTTCAGTAATCCTCTAAGGCTGCCCAACCTTTGGTTGCGTACGAACACGTCATCTCCGGTCGCCAAGACCCTGCGCATCTGATGGGTAGCATGGTGTTGTTGGTGGCAGGCAGCTAAAACCCTTGCGGCCAGGGTGCGATGACGTTGCAGCTGCCTGCAGCAATTCAGTCTCTTTTTGGTCGTACAAACACCTGTCATACCACATGCATGTATAGGGTGCGCAAACTTGTAGTTGAAACTTCGGAACAGGCCTTTATAGACCCGCGCCGATTGTTGACATGAATGTCTGAGTTGAAATACACCACTTTCGGGGGGATAACGGTGTAATGCCCACGAGCTGCCAAAACAGCCATGGCGAATTTTTCGTCACACGACCAGCACGGATAGCAGATAAAAACTCAGACACGCGCGTTTCGTTGATTTTGTGCCGCAGCATGATACAGTCGCGAGGGATTTGGCTCACCAGTGATCACCCCAGCGTTCCCCGTGCTCTGTCTAGTGTGAACGTTAGTTTTCAACGTCAAGCTTTCCAACTTCCTCATTTGCATACTATTAACTACCTGTTGGCCGTTCGTGAATACTGCGCGGTTTTTCTACCGAAGCTGATGGGTTCCAGTTTAAATATTCGTGCCATCTTCCAGACCGATCCCGAAGGATCTTCCCCAAGCCTAAAACTAATTTCTGCGGAAATTTAAAAGCTCATTGCCGAAAACTGGAGTGTATAAGAGGAAGCAAATGGGGACGCTGGGGAGCCTATTGACGGGCCAAACCACTCGCAGCTGCGTCATTCAGTGGCACGAGGTCGGTGTAATATGCATCTGAACTTTTCCAGCAATCATGCTGGCCCTGTGATAAATCATTCAACATTTGTTTGCTACTTACTTACTTGCAGGACCAAAGCAAGCGTCCTCTATCAAGCTTATGCCTGCCTGAACTTATAGAGGCTCCATAAATCCAAGTAATTTTCAAAACGTAATCCGGCAGTTGCAGTTCCCGCGACATATGAAAGAAAAGGACATGTACCATATGACAACTTCTTTTAAGTAAATTCTTCGAGACAACAAAACCACGAGTAAACAGTCCTCCAAAGACTTTTTTTACTGTCATGTGCTCAACTAAGTTTTAAAAATTAACTGTCATCCCGAAAATACAAATGAGGCAAAAATAGTCGGCTTATTGCTAATTCGTTGTAACAACCATTGCTTAGGGGCATTCTCATTGTCCGGCCATCAAATCGAAAAAATCGAGACTAGAGCTATTA
>CACRXP010000024.1:1556984-1585262 GCA_902702965.1 Spirometra erinaceieuropaei
TAACTGTAACCCTAACGGGAACCTAAACCCTAACCCTAACACTGAAACCTGACCCTAAAACTCAAACCCTAATCCTAAAACTTAACCTACGCCTAACCCTAACCCTCACTAAACCCAACAGCCTGACCGAAACGGGCGACCTACCTAACTCAGTAAGAGCACACCTACTGATAACAAGTACGTACGTCGACAGCATCAACGTATAATGTCTGGCTACCAACTGCGATCTTACCGAAAAAGGAGTATAATCAGGTTTTAACAAGGTTTTCTGATTCCCGAATAATTTGGAGTCTGATTAGCCGTTGCACTAGCGCTTAGTGATTTCAGCCTACAAGGTGCATGCGTTCCGTGTAAAGAAAATCGTAAATTCTTCTTTGCCTTTAAAATGATACATATAGTCCATAAAATTGTGCAACAGATGCGGACTATGTTGCACATTTCATGAGGAGCAGCGGTAAACGGACAGGTACGATGCTGTATGAGTGGACATTGCATGATCTTAAAAAGTCTCACAATCAGAAAACATTTTGAAAACCGCATTATACTCCTTCGTCGAGTATAACATATGAAAACGACGTGATTCCTTACCAAACGAGTGAAAAAAAGTATATTTTTGGCCATGTTTTTAATAATATATATTTAAATTTATAAGACTACCGAAAATCAATGTGAAAAATGCATGCTACTTAAGTAGTCATTTTTGCCGAGTACGGTTTCTACACAGATTAGAAAGAAGTGTATTCAAAAGCCGACATCCTACCGAGTCCGAAATGTTATAGGATTATGCCGCAAGAAAATCAGTATTAGAACCCTACCTAAGTAATCCTAATCGGAGACGCACTTCAGAATTTCGGCTAACATTTCATGAGATCGGCCATTCACTGTACGTTGGTGATCCAGGCACTGGTTAGTCAGTCCGTGCAACAGATTCTTAAGTGAATGACCAGACCGATAGTCGATGTGCATGTCGGTTGGAATATGGGCAGAATAGTGGCAATGATGAGGTTGCTAGCGTCGGAAACGCTGGAAGAGGAGCTGGCAGTGCTGAAGGTGGGAGACTTGTCGGAGGTGTATGGTGGGTTTGGCCTGTTGATAGTGCGGTGAGTTTTGCCTTCGTGGATACGCATGTAACCGAATAGGCGCTTGCCCTATCAAGAAGCTACCGCTCATGTTTTATCTGTGTCGTCAGTATGGTGAATCATTCAGCATTCACATGCTACTGACTGTCTATTGGCAGCGCATGAATACCACGCCATTGCCCCATTGAAGTTGATGGAATTCAGCCCAGATATCCCTATCAGCTTTCCCGGCCGAGCCTAAAACGGCTCACCCGGAAGGACTTACTCCAAGGTCGCGCATTGAGTTCTGAGGAGGGTCGACACTTTCTAGTTCACTTTTGGTGTGAATCCACATGGTGGTCGTCCTGATAACTGTACCGTCTCCACAACCCGACCTACGTCGTTGATGTGGGTATTGTCCTCAGCCGACAAACCTGATGATTCTTGCGCAAGTGTGGCGTCAAAACACAGACATCAAATCGGCACTTTAAACGCCAATGGGTGTTTGGACTGTAGTAGAGGTGCGAATAAATCCATTCGCAGAAATCGTTGAGTATTTGTACTAAAATATCGAAGAAGTGAAAAACGAAATTGGAAAAGTTGAAGAAGTTACTGCGCCGATGTACTCCAAATGCACATTCTCAATCAAAACTTGCATCCACAGCGACAAACTGAAGGAATATCCGTGTAGCCGGCCCTGGTTAGAGTGAACCTCATTGTGGTAATCCGGGAAAAAATTAGCCGACACACTGAATGACTATGGTGCCTATGCTGACGACAAAGTCGCTACAACAGGCGGTCAGGTGGACCCAAATGATGCACTTCATTTGGTGAACTAGACGCGTCCGGGCAGATACTAAACGATGGCAGTTGAAATCAACAAGTTTCCTCCATTTCTGGACGAACTGTTAACCTGAAGCGCGGATAACTTGAGCAGATGAGGTGTACTCCGAGGGAAAAAGCAGACAAGGCGGCAGACTAGCAGATCCAGTTGAAGCGCACTGCACGAAAAACGTTAATTGATTCGTCGTTAAGCGAACGCGTCAGGGCAGGAAGAGCTGGCTAAGAGAGGCCCTTGATAACATGACTGAACACAGACCTGGACCTCAGACAAGAAAGGCCGAAAAGTGCCATTTATAGAGCACATAGGAAGTGAACTGTCCAGATGACAATTGTCCACAGTCTTGTGGTAAAGCATTCTTAGCCATTCGACGTAAGGTGTTATTTACGAGGTGTCAGCTCGTATCTTTCGTCAGCTAGGACAAAAGGTCGTTTTCGGCCTCCTCCCGGGGTGTGTTTATGTGTACATCTGTTCCCCCCGAGGTGGGGGAAATCAGTCAGACGATTTGGTACCTTTGTGCGTAAATAAGAGAACACGTAGACTGGCTAGGCAGAGGGGGGGGGGAGAGAGGACTGGACCAACAATCCGCAAAGCAAAAACGAGCTGAGACATCCAACCGCCCTTTGTTCAGAGTCGGCAGCGGAAGGGTAGAAAAAGATGCGAAAAACGCCTTCTCACTGAACAACAAATGATTTTTCAGAACAAAGATCAAGCACAATTTACACGCTGTAGTGGTCAAACGAAAAATACACTGGGAGGGGTGCACCCTTGGCCTGTTCTCTTTATCACCATAAACAAAAAGGAATCCATGCATGCGCGCTATCGCCTCCTTTTTGCATGAAATTGCGTCGAGGTTCAGCAGTTAATTTTCCGACATCACGATCCTCAGCCAGTGGTCGCTTTTCAAGCGTGCCGCCGCCACCATAATCATAATCACAGCCTTGATCTGATGGCTGTGGACCAGTGTTCAGTTTTGAAAATTGTCATATTAATTGCGCCATACGAGATTGCAATCAATGAATAAAAAGTCCGCAATTTTTGGAATTGGGTATCAAAACGATTTTTCCACATTATCGGCTGTGCCTGACATCACCAAGATAGAATTCAAATCATCGCAGAAAGCCGTTCTAACTGGTTCTATCACTTATCCCTCTCTCCAACTTTCGGTGGAAAACTGCGTTCATTGTAGAATAGGAAACTTAGCAGAATGTTAGTACTGACAAAGACAAGGGAGACTGGAATGGCCATTTCTGGCTTGTTAGCCGTCGTCAGTCAGTCATGTCCAACATCGAATCATTCTTAAGTCGTGTTGTAGTTTAGACCCTGGTTTTATCTCCCATTCCTCAAAAAGATACCAGAGGTTTTTCAAGCGTCTTCACAGAAAAGGGGTAGCTGCCCATTTGGAGGGTTCTGGCGCATCGAAGTATGAGGTTTTTGCAAACTACGGAAAAAACGATTTTCGTTAACCGTTTCCGGGCGTGCCTGGGCGACATAAAGCAGTAACGCGATTCGGCGTTTTGCAAAAAAAACAAGACAATGTTTAAAGCTGGCGGATCAGGGAAGACCGCTGGGGCGTAACGATAGACCAATCCTGCTATCCCATCTGAACGTGTTGACTTTCAAGGTGCAGATCCTCCGTTTTCAGCGGAACTTCAATTAAGTGGCTTTCCCAGCTATTCGGGGGCCCGATTAGACGGAACGCACTGCTCTAGAATCCCCGTATTCGGAATACAGAGAAACCATTTGAAATAGTTTGTATAATCTAAATTTAGCAGTACAAGTCCCGAGTTTCAGTTATTTTAGTCTGACGCTCTAACAAATATTTTACGGGGAAGGCTTGTCGCAGGTTTCACGTGACTGGCGTTACAGTCATGCTTGTCATAAAGTAGTGGGAGCTATAGGCAATGAGCATGGTTAAACCACAACGCACAAGTCGAAATCACATGTACGATGAGATTTCTAGTTAAACTCCGAATTAACTGTGATCTGTCACTGAAATGTCACCTGTATGTCTGTTTCTGCGGAACAGACAACTACCAACGCACGCGTATGGGTATACAAAATGTTTGCACGCGACGTTGAATAAGGCTTACAGGCACTTACCGATCAGCTGAGTAAGTGATGGAGAAGGGGTGTTTGTCCTTCTCCCACGGTTCCATTGCCACTGACTCGTCACCGGAGGAGCGCGTGTCAACAAAAGTGGCGCCACCAGAGTAGAGATTTTGATCAGCTACCGTCGGTCCCGTGGCCGGGCGCTTCGAGCGCACAAACTCAGCTCGAGAGTAGCCCTCGCCAAAGCTGGCGTCAGTGTACACTTCCCAGCGCTTGAAGTCCGAATCCGTGAGTTGAGGAAATCGCACAATGTAGCGCGTTTGTCCATGAAGAGTGGGCTGAATCAAATAAGACATCGCGAGGGTAGAAAAGTGGCAGCACGCAGACACAAAATCAAGTCAGTTTGGAAGAGTATGCACACTGGTCGGTCCAATGCGGATGATAACAACCACTATGTACGCCTTGCGATTTATTTGGGTTTTAAAGTGAAGACATGCATAGTGCCAACCTCAATCGCTATTCTCATATACATAGGTCGCGTTGGGATGGCGTTGTCACTATCCGAGTTTTCCAGACAGGCATTGGATGGCCTGGGGTATCCTCGTCATGTTATGGGAACAATTGCGGGCTACCTCACTCGAAAGGGAGTCTGTGTATTTCGCTCAAGGATCTTTTCTGAAGGCCTCAAATTTCCAATGGCCTCTTCTTCGCACGACCGAGACTTTGAGGGCATGGAAGAGGATTAGACAGACGGCGGCCCGGTATATGCGGATACTGCCCCATAGATATTTTCGATGGCCTGAAAAAATCCAAGCGTGTAGCAACTACAGAGGGGATGATGTTGGTCTTATCCTGTCCACCTGGCGACAATATGTTCTCCAGATGGGCGAAACTAGTACAGGAAATAATACCGCTTTAGAAGCTGGCGAGTTCACTGATACGGGACTAGGTTACGATTACACACCGACCCAAAACTACTATGTGCAGCAGGGTCATGAAAGGCAAGAACTGATTAAATGCCAAAGTGCAATCTGGGATAGTGCATCACATTCCGTGACTAAACTGCCTTCGCAACTATAGAGGTTAGACTGGACGCATGATCCGATGGGAGCTCAGCCAATCAATGTATCGATTTGGCACCGGCACACAAAGCACTGCGCAGTCACCTCCAGACTTGCGCAACTTAGCACTGAATGGCTAATAACCCTATAAATGTTTCTTGTTCTGTTGCTGATGTCCTCTCTTACGACGGACGCCCGGACGAGTTCGACGGCTCAGCCAAATGAACAAAGGGTCCCGGTGCTCGATCATTCTTCCCTACATTTTTCAATACTTATTTTACGGGAAGATGCGATCCCTGGAGAAACGTTTCGGATTGTCACCTGAACCCATCATCACGGAAGGCCGTCCACTTTAAATATGGTGTTTTTGTCGGTGCACTTTGGTCGAATCCCAACTTATTAGGTACCTTTCCAGAGGTTACGAATAGTTAATGGGGTAGGGTATCAACTCCACACATGACATGCTGGGTTGAACTTACCAACCATAACTTTGCTCGCGTTTCCAATGAGAAGCCAGTGGTCAATCTTGTCGCAAAGGGAGATATCTTAAAATAATTCACCAGGCACGTCCTATAAAAGTAGGTAGATTCTGGTAGCAACCTCAGAATTTCAGGTAGACAAAAGAGACTGCCAGGGTGGTAGTTTATTAAAAGTCCGCTCCGGCAACCATCTACCTGGCCTGATTGATAACCTGATTGGTTCTCGGGACCAGAAGCCCCCCTCCTGCCCCGTCACCGCAAGCCGCGACCCACTCAGTATAGTCGTTAGCCCATGCGGATTATAAACTAGGGGCAGAATTATCATACCAAATCAGAGTGGCAGGTGCGAAGACCAGTTCAGTAAGTCATGTAGAATTCTGCAAGTTTGTCATGCACTGACGACCTTGGCAGTTAAGACGAAGGGCAAGGCCGCTGACCTGGGCACCTGCTACGTTTTCTTCACTGAATAACCACCAAATCATGTTTTGACAGCAGGCTAAATGCTGAGCCTTAAAGCTGAAAAAAGTGTACGGGAGATGAACACGAACAACCAGTGATAGCGGGAGGACAGAGAATTACTGCGGGAAATTGGATTTCAATTAATTTCGGGACACCTACTGACGGCCTGCGTAAATTTCGCCTTCTCCAAGGACGACAACGAAATGCATTCATAAATGATATGAATCTCTAAATATACTGAAAAAAGAACGGATCGGTAAGGCATGCGAAGTTGTTCCAACGATCTCCTTCTCCCTGACGGTTGTTTAGGAGGGCTCACCGAAGACATTATTCCAGCACACTGCAACACGCCACATTCGAGTTGATTGTACTTCTACCTACAAGCTTGAATCTCACTCAAAAAATGGCTTTCATGCGATGTTCATCTTATTTAATCGACTTGTTCGTAATAGTACAGGTTAAACCACATTTCGCAGGCAAAATGCACAAGAAATGAACTTCTTGTATTCATTCAAGATAAAATTAAGTTTCGGCTAGATCGCAGTTGGTAGCCAGGCCCCTTATTACAGGTGGCGGGGCGTTGTTTACTGGGGCTATTTTGTGGGGTTCAATAATCACATCTGAGCGATTTGGCTTTCGTTTTACGTCTGAGGTTAGGATTGGGGTACCGCTTAATGGTTTCCGATTTTCGGGTTAGGGTTATTCCTTTAGGCTTAGGTTTGCGGGCTACGGTTAGGGTTTAAGCGTACGAGTAGGTTTCATTATTACGGTTACGGCTATGTCTAAGGGCTACGGTTGCATTTACGATTTCGGTTAGGGTTCCGGGTTGCCGTTAAGGTTAACGTTTAAGGTTGAGGTCAGGGTTAGGTTTAGGGTTAAGGTTAGGATTAGGGTTAAGGTCGCCGTCCGTTTCCCCATTCCTGGCTACCAACTGCGGTCTAGCCTACGTTTCTACCAAATTATGCGTTCCAAAGAAGGATGCAGTACGGTTTTGGAAAAAGTTCGTAGTTAAAGGAATTACTGGGACACTTGTGCGCTCAGCCGCAGACTTCTTAATTCTAGATTTTATTAAAACCAGGTGGTGTCTTCACGGGAACAGGAAGCGCTATATGAATTTACCTTAAAGCAAACACACATAACACATTGTGTGCTGAACTAAAACGTGCATAATTTTAAAAATGCAGGAATTAGCAGACTTAAAAAAAAACAGAAACACCCTTCAGGGAAAAGTTGTAAGTGCTGTGCGTTTTGGCATGGAATAGTAAGCTATCGTAATTAAATGAAAATCTATAGTAGTTAAGCAGTGCGGAGGTGGCTGGTGAGGTTCTCAGCTGAGAACCAATATGACACCGTCCAGGAATAATGGGTCTGCCATGATATTTCTTGTTCATCAATGTAGCGGCTTCATTATCAAGTGGTCATTCCTAACTGGAGGCACATACTCACAGATCTCGGCCAGCGGTCCCTGCAGTCTCAAATCCGGATCCACAGGAAAGCCACCGATTACGAGCACACGCGCCTCCTTCAAAATGCAATAAAAACACAGTAGGGGCCAAAGGAGGGTTTACGTTCGTTTCTGTTTGCCTAGCCACAAAAGCCACTTTTTTGAGACATTTCGTTTGCCTAAGATTGTCCGCCCACACAAAGGAATCCAAATACAGGGCCAGAGAGCAGATGAAAGACACGCTAGACGGCAATGACGGTTTACGAAATCAGCGGTGTTGCGGTTGGCGTCTTCACTGAACGCATGCCCACACACACACACACACACGCACTAGTCTTGCATCTCGAACAAATTCCATCACAGCCGCCGCCAACGAGGAAGAAGGTATATGCATAAAAGCACATTGATTAACGAACGCATGTTCGCCCACGCACACCCCAGCATGGACTGGCCAGTATCAGTTTGCCAAAAGTGCCCGCTGGCGGCAATAGCAGTCACATTGCACGGGGGAGGGGGGGGGCAGGGTGGGGCAGTGCATTTTTGTTAGACGCCGGGGGAAAGGGAGTCGGTCGGGACGGCGTCAGTTGCAGGCTCCGCCGGCCAGTTGTCCGCCAACGCGCTCAGGCACATGACAAAGCACGCAAGAACGCACTGACAAGTACCGCCATGTTTGGACAAACTGCTGCTTTGTGTGATTTTAGTAAAGTGACCCCTCAGTCATACGCCTGTTGGCAGGTTAGAAACCCCGTCCCGATACAAGCAGTGCAGGTCTGCTGCGAGGGCGCGACTGCCACACTGTGTCTACCTGAAGAGTCACGTGGACTGTTGTGATCTAGGGTGAGATAGGAGATGACACCGGGGGTTTTGATTGCTGGTCGAGTATTCGCAATTCAGAGAGGCAGCAAATATCCACTTGCCAGGGCCTGGCACACGCAAGTTGGCATTACATAGGCTTGTGACCGCCGTCGAGGTAGAATGCTACACAGCGGCCGCATTTGGAGTCCAACACATCACCCAGTAAGATCGCAGTTGGTAGCCAGACATTATACGTTGATACTGTCGACGTACGTACTTGTTGGCAGTAGGTGTGCTTACCTTGTCTAGGGAACTGGTTATCAGTAGGTGTGCTCTTACTGAGTTAGGCAGGTCGCCCGTTTCGGTCAGGCTCTTTGGTTTAGTGAGGGTTAGGGTTAGGCGAAGGTTAAGTTTTAGGATTAGGGTCTGTGTTTTAGGATCAGGTTTCAGTGGTAGGGTTAGGGTTTAGGTTCCCGTTAGGGTTACGGTTAAGGTTAGGCTTAGGGTCAAGGTTAGGGTTATGGCTAGGTTTTGGGTCAGTGTTGGGTTTTAGGATTTTGGTTACGTATCGGTTTTGAGGCTTAGGATTAGGCTTTACGGTTGCGGTCAGGGTGTAATTTTAGGGTCAAGCGTGGGGTCTAAACTTCTGCCATTATTTCACCTACTTAAAACTTTCCAGCACTTTCCCTAGTAACTTTACTTTTACCCAGAAACTCCAGCCTTCCTCTACCGGCCCTTCCACTTACTTTACCCATATACACCCCTTTTCCACCATTCCCGTACGACAGGGACCTGGCTGTCCACCTCCCCATTCCTGGCTACCAACTGCGATCTAACCGGTTTACGATTATGGTTTGGCTTTAGGGTTGGGGCTCGGCTCCAGGGTTAGGATTGCCGGTTAACGGTTAGGGTTACGATTATAGTTAGGGTTGAGGTTGGGGTTAAGGTTAGAGTTATCCTATCCCTTTCATTTTCCGCAGACTGTGCTGTCTTCCGCGGGATTTTTTAAATTTCTGCCTTTACTCTACCTTAGTAAAACTTCCCAACACTTTTTTCGTTTACTTTATTTTTTCCCCGAATCTCTAGCATTCGTCCAGCAGCACTTCCACTTACCCCACCCATATGACCCCCTTTCCCACCATTCCTGTGAGACAGGGACCCCGCCTCTGCCTGCCCATTCCTGGCTACCAGCTGCGATCTGACCCGTAAACCTAAACCCTAACCTTGACACTGAGGCCGGACCCTATAACGCAAATCCTAATACTAAAACGTAACCTACGCCTAACCGTAACCCTCCCTAAACCAACAGCCTGACCGGAACGGCCGACCTAACCCACGCGCTAGAAGCACACCTACTGATAATCAGTTCCCTAGGCAAGATAAACACACCCACTGATAACAAGTAAATACGTCGACGGTATCAACCTACAGTGCCTGGCTACCAACTGCGATCTTACCGAACAGTGACAGTGAGGGTGTGGCTACCTCACATTCGAAAGGTGTACAACATGCCATGGAACAATGAACGACACTTGATGGAACATCAAGCCCACACGCGTACGCATACAAATGTTATGCTGCCACGTGTCTTATGTTGAATTCATGCACACGTTGATCGCACGCGACCCCGCGCCAGCACAACCCTGTTGTTACGGTATGAAGTTGTCAAAGGCTGAAACGGAGCGCGACGGGTGAATAGGCGGAGTTGCAGAGGAGTATGCTTGAAATTACCTTCAGCGATCGGCTCCAAGAACGCTGAAGTTGCAGACGATTTCTCAAATCAGATTTCCTGTTTTGGATGTCTGGAATATGAAAAGCAACCGGTCGTCTGAGTCGCTGAGCATAACTCACCATTTGCTACGATGGTCCGAAAACCGTCATTGTTATGAGACATGCTACTCCACGTTCGCGAATTGGCAAAATTTTTTTGAACAATATACCGCCTCTGACTAGACTCGGTAGCATGAATGAACTGCCTAGAATACGAAAGAAGCGAAACCACTTGTTATCATGCCTTCAAGAGAAACATGTATGAGGCAAGATGCAAAGGCGTTCAGGAATCCATGAGAAGGCGAACCGAGTGCCATCTGCGAGGGCAACGACAGAGCCTCAGAAGTCGCCAGTTGCCTTGACTCTCCGAATGCTGGTGGGGAGGGGGTGTGCACAGACAGCCTCTCCCCCTCCTCTGGCAAGTGAAACCCTCCCGTCCAGTCCCCAGTGAGGTGGGAGGGTGTCAAGAGGTTAAAAACACACAACTGTCACCGTCCCGAGGGGATTCTGCACGAAACGCGAGGTCGCCACTGCCAATTGACAAAACAAATGCCATGGCAGACAGGGGCTTCTAGTTTACAACATTTCACAAGGAATTCGACTAAAAACCACAACTGGACGAATCATTTCCAGAACGGACGTCTATCACGCAAAAAAGAAACGACAGAAAGACCAGTAAGGCAACGGGTATAACAGGATTAATTGCGGGAAATGACTAGTGGGACAAGATGTTGAGTTTGTAGTAGGTAGTCGATTTATTTAAAGCGGTTGGCAGTTCTCACTTGCCAAGCTGACAGCAATACTCTAACACTCAGGACAATCTGTTGAAAACCGTTAAAAGTTATCAAACTACACAAAACAGACACAGATAGCCCCGGAGAAGAACATTAAATGGTCAGACAAACAAAGATAATTTTTCCCGTAAGCCTACGAAACACACTACGGATGCTCGTTCGTTCATTTCCTTAGACGAGAACACCGTCCAAACCTAAGCGGTGATGGCCTATGCAAAGATTTGAGTAATGAGGAAAGCCTGTGAGGCATTCTTCTTACTTCTTTTTCAGGATGCATCCGATTCCCACAAAAAGGTGCGATCAGTAGCAAGACTGGGATGGGAATAGTTGTAAACCCAATCAAAACAGACCGGAATGGCTATTTATGGTTTATTCATCGCCATCAACTGGTCATACTCCTAACCCAGGCAGGAGTTACTTGAGATTTAAAACAGGGTCAGTCGATGCTCAAGGAGTTGAATCAAACTCTCTACTGAAACAGTCATGGGTCCATGATCGGCGGCTGAGACAAGGACTATCCATAGGTAAGGACAGGTCAAGCACTGGAACAGTTAGTTTATTGTTCTGAGCTCTCGAACTCGTACAGAAGTTCATCTTCAGAGATAGTAAAAACAGCTGAACGAGCGACAATTATAGGGGGTGCCAGCCAATCATCCATCGATGACGCAAGACTGGAGGTGATCGTGCAACGACCGATTGGTCAAGGCCGCACGGTTAATTTCAATTTTCTGACTCGGGTTTTTGTTTTCGATTCCACAGCTACGGTGACAGCGGTCAACGCCCGAGGTACCGACAAAAAAGCCAATCCCACCGAAGCGACTTCCGAGCAGTTATCATACCAACACCTAGACGATATACCGTGATCCCTTTAGATTACATTACCAGATTCTTACGGGCTCTTACCTTTTTCACTGATACCGTTGGGTTAGTAAGCTTTCACCTCGTTCCACATTTATCTATCATTGATTGCATGAGCGATGCATTTTAGACTCCTCTCGATTCAACTGCCACAGTGCTGTAATGGCTGACGAGTGGCTGTTACCGCTGGTGACGACGATGACGAGGATGCTGGAGGGATAGGGTGTGGTTAGTTTTCCGACGGAAAAAGGGAGGAGAGTAGTAGTTACGGACCCCCGGAAAGCGAATTTCAAGTGAATTACTTTCTGTTCAAAGACAACGCGCTACAGAACGTATCGGACTTGGGCAAATTCAATTACTACGATCAACTTTAGCAAATTCCTCACTTCCTTACTACGCTTTCTACGTGAAAACAAGATTGAAAATTTCTGGCCCAGCCCTGTCGACGATAAAGAGGCATCAAACTCACATCGAAGCCAGCATTGTGACGCCTTAAACGCCGCTTGAAGGAGGCCACCTCCTCTTTCCAGGGCTTAATCCGTTGACACCAGCGCATAAATTCCTCCAATTTGTGACCACGATTTCGTCCGCCAGCCCTGTCGATCTCCGTGAAGGAGTTGCGGACACGCCCGATGAGTGCTGGGAAGGGGTTGCCAGCACTCTCTCGTAAGAGACCGAAGCTTGCATGCATTCGTTGCATCCTGAAGGTGGCTGCGGTCGTCGCCGGCGGTGCGATCACCCGTGGAGCTAAAAGAACAGTAGGCAAACACAAACAGTCAAAGCCTAGATGAGGCGAAGCTGGAAAGTCATGATCTATTTCCTAGACTGTAGATCGAAAATACAGATCAGGGGGCAGAAGGCAGCCCTTCGCTTATCAGCAGCCAGCTCTGCGATTGCCTTGTTTATCTATAACTTGTTCACTGTTTCGGCCTCTGAGAGTGACACCTTGTAGTGGGTCTATTCGCCATCAATAGACTTGACCTTGCCTTCCTCGGTTGTGTTGATTCTTCCCATTCCACCAAAAGGTGGCTGAAGGGCTCCGACGGTCGACTGGGGCATGGGAAATCAACGTAAATGTCTCTGTAGTAGGGCTGACACACTTGAATCCACCACGATTCGGCAAGAGTCGTAGTTGGGAAGTTTGTCAGCTGACTGAATAACTCGGTCCTCATGGAAATATTTTGGGGTGACCGAGTGAGGCTGCAATGTCTCAGTCTCAATGTGGCAAGTTTACGCATTTCGGATCCGAGCCACCCCTTCAGAAGTCCCGAGATAATATGATAATAAATTGTGCACGAAAGAATAAAACGAAGATGTACCGGCAAAAAATGCGAATGTTTACTGCTTGGCCGAAGACTTAATCACTGATTCCTGCTCCCGGGAAATCAAAGTGCCCAAACGGTTTTCCCCTCCAACCTCAGCCGTCCCTATGGATCCTCCAGTAGGAACGCCATGGCGATCGCCCCCTCAGAACAGCATACCCAAGCGCTGCCCACGTGGGTTGGCGACTCATGGTTGAAGGCGTATTTCGTTGACAGTTCTGTCGATTTCACTTGTGCGCTCACATCAGTTACGAGTCAGTGCGGCGGAGAGCCCAGCTGCCAGATTAACAGACCGCCTCTGCTAGAACAGGTTGAGCGCTGCGCACAGGGCATGACGCTTAATTTCCTCTAGCCAGTAGCCCATGGGAGAGCGTGGATAGATCGAGGTCGACGAAATAATCGCCCGCCTTGACGCTCTCACAGAAAGTGAGGAAGGGCAGTTCTTCACGGGTGAAAGCGTTTAACAGTACCTCAGTTCTGCCAGCATTCAGTTACAGGCCGACTTGCCAAAAGTCGGCGACCATGCGAGAAAAGGCGGATTGTGTTCTGACGAAGGCATTTCAAAGCAAGGAATTGTCACCAACATAGTCAAGGTAAGAGAGAAGGCCTTATCCTAACCGTTTGCCCTAGTAGTCGTGCGGTAGCGTGACTGGGACAGCCTTCATCGTGTAAGGCAGATTAGTGAGAGAAGACAGTGTTGGTAACGGATATCTGTTCGCCTGAGTCGGTACTAGGCCCTGATAGAGGCCATGAGTTTCGAAAGCATACTATCAGTCTCAAAACACACTTCAACCGATACAGTCGAACTCTACAGCAAAAGCAAGGGAGCCAGGAGGGTGTCATCAGCTAAAGACAACCCCTTCGTAGAAGTCACTGCAGGCTGGATAATTGTTCCACAGTAGGAATGATAGGGAATCTGTCATGGCTGCCAATATGGCTGTGCCATTGTTTCCACCGAAGTTATTAGAAACACTGACAATTGTTAGGACAGAAAGTAATGAGTTCCAAACACTTGCAACCCAAAACATTGCACACACACACACACAAAGACAAAACAAAGGACGGAGACCCCTAAATGCAACTGGGAAGTGCCAGTCCTCAACAGTCCTACCAAGAAGACACTGGGCTTTTAACCACAATGTCATGTCATGAGCTCAACGGCCCCGAAAGTGGCCTTACAGGGTGAACAAAACACGATAAAGCACGTGGATAGGAACCCCATACCTCTCGTGGTAACCCAAACTCCAGGTGAGGTACCTATTCTCGCGTCCTAACCCTGACATCAACCTTCCCCGGGGATTTAGCGCAAGGTTGCCTGTACTATGAGAGGGGGTTCTAATCCCAGTCTCCTGCCCGAAACACTCTCCGAGCATCTAACCTGGGCGGTCGCGATGTGGAAAAGGAGTAAATCGCACGCTTGCGTTTTTCGATTGCGCGCGCTATGATGACTAAGCAATGCCTTCTAGCATACTAATGACGCATTTATTCCATTCGACGGTTGCCTCAAAAGGGCGTGCATCCCTGTTCCGACTTTGTGCGGTTGTTTTGGCTCGCGGAATCGGGCGGTGATGTCCGTCTAGTGTCCGAAAAAGTCAAGACTTGTCCCTTTATCTAATAAATTGATAATAGGTTTATATAAAGGGAATGCATATCACGCGTTGTCAGAGTGAACGGGACCACCCACATTGGCGCACATTAGTTGTGTGGGGGGTTGACAGGAGCGAAGTAGAAAGACTGCCATTACGGCATGTCATCCAACACCCAGCCTCGCAAATGAGTAAGCAGTGCATGCTTTGGTGAGGAGGTTTAGACGTTTAGACGGCTACCTAATACTCCTGGTTAATAGTACTTTCAGTGAGATGTCAACTCGAATTGGCTCGAGTCATTCGTGCGCAGGTTTTGCAAATACGACTCCGAGGCCTTTACACTTTCTCATTCGAGAGGACAGTGAGGAGGAAGGTGACTTGTCCATTGTCGGCATCTGGCCTTCGGCCAGTAAGCAGTCGCCAAGAGGCAGGCACGATTGCTGGAACAAGAGCTTTATGCGCCTGATATTTCAGATTCCTCCTCGGGCCCATCAACAGAGACACAACAGCAGACAGGGGTGGTTCATGCACAAGGCGTCAGATAATGAGACCGAAAGACCCACTATAACGGCATGGAACGTCTGGAGTCGTTTATTGGATCTCGTGGGCTTGCGGAAAAAGCAACGACGCCGGAGAACACGGAAGACTGCTCCGTACACGGATAGCTGAACACGTGGCAGTAGTGCGGAGAAATGACATCAGCTCTTAAGATGCGAGTCAGTTGATGCGATCCGGCCATACATTCGACGAGGCCGAAATTCTTGTCAGAGGTGAAAGTCGCGTGAGTCGGGAGCTGCTTGAGTCGTGGGTTTACTAGTTCCCAGTCCATTAACAAGTGCAAAGACCTTCCCCTTCCATATTCGGCCATGAGACTTAGCTTAGGTGGCATAATTAGCCTGGCGGGGAGCGCACAGGCGAAAACTATTCCCAACGCCAGGGTCGGTGTGGACCAGATGGTGGAGCAATCAACACACCAACATCCAACAAACGTGATGAAATTGCAACGGTTAACGACCTGAATATTGGCCATCGAACAATCATCACAATAAGTGCAATAATCTCTGATGAGAGGAAAGCCGTGAATTTTCATAAGAATGTGGTGGCATGGTGACTGCATCCTATAAATACTGCAGTATCTTGTGCATGAACTACCCGTATCTGTTGATGGGTTCGAGCAGGAACTTTGGACGGATGGAGCTTTTGTCCCAGCGATCAAGTCTCCTTCTTTACATCTGGCCTTGTCTTGTCCCAGCCCTATCGTGTTCCATTTGCAATACAGGGTCGGAGCCATTAGGCAGGAGCCTTCTGCTGGTTGGAGTGTTCCTACGTCAACGCGCGGTATGACAGGTGCCGTTTTCTGTCCCCAAGTAAAATAGACTGCACACTGAACAATCATGTAAGTAGAAGTAACAGACCGACAACGATAGTCTGCTACGGCCCACCGTCCAGCCCGGTTGAGGCAGGACGTAACCAAAAAAGATATGTTACACCCTAATGGACTAACATGTGCGACCAATGAGAAACACCTAGTCTCGTGCCGGTTTGTCTGGAAGCCCAAGTTTAGAATCCCTTTTGGTGGTCTGGTGGCGACGAGCAATAATAGGGAGACAATTAGCAGACAGGGAGCTCCAAGGCAAAATTGAATGCTCTCGCTAATTCCTGTAATCTAGGCCAGGTCGGTTAATAGCACCTCCGCATGACTTGTTCTGTTATCACTAGGCAGCCTGTCAGTTTAAGTGCATGTGTTGGATTCAGGAGAAACGTTAAAACCAACACTGACAACCAACTAGTCTGCGCCCGGTCGTCAGGTTAACTGAGAGGAACGGAAGAAAATCCATAATTCATGACTCAACTAATGACTTGCATCTGACTGGACAACCTCTACCTTCTACATACTGCCGCAAAGTGAAGAAGTGTAGGCAGCAGATGGGCGTTGTTGAAAGCACAAGCGAAGCAACCAATTCTTTACTTTTTGGAGTGGTTTACGCAAAAAATGAGTGTGGCGTAGTGCTGGGAGAAGTACCAGCAGTCGGGAGATTTATGAGTGTCCAAACCGCAGGGGAAATGGCATTCCACGCTGCAGCAACACATGCTCGATGGGCCAAAGTAGATTAGAGGAGAATACTTAGCTACGCGTAACACAACCAATAAAAAACGGACAAAAGTGAAGTTAATGGTAGAGCAAACAACATACCCAACTAAACGTGCATGTCTTTCAAGCTGTAAAAGTTTTTTTCCCAAGATAAGTGTATAACTCATACTCTCTAGGAAGGAAACATAAAAACGCCTTTGATGAGCAAGAGACACTGTCCCGGCCTACCCTATAGAGAACCTAAAGACATCGGCAGCCGACGAGTGTAATCAAACAAATCTCTATAGGTAATCAAAAAGAGGCCGAGAGAAGAATACTTCCAAGGCCTTAGGGGAGGGAAGATAAAGGCGTGGTGGGGAAAACATTAAGACCCTATGGAAGAGAAAGGAGGGAACACCCCTG
Organism: Spirometra erinaceieuropaei; assembly: GCA_902702965.1. Lineage (NCBI taxonomy): Eukaryota > Metazoa > Platyhelminthes > Cestoda > Diphyllobothriidea > Diphyllobothriidae > Spirometra > Spirometra erinaceieuropaei. The sequence goes on from CACRXP010000024.1 coordinate 1,573,998, forward strand.
CCAGGCAAACAGAGCCGACATTAAGTACAAAAGCTAGGCAGAAAATGCAGTCATTGAACAGTCTTCCCCTGCGTGCGTTATGAATTTGTAGTTGGCGTGTGCACCCTTCTCTGGCCAATGAAACGTGAGAGTAACAACTTTTTAAAACCTGGCCAGGTTGTCTGCGGGGCGGCATTCAAGGAGTTCAGTCTGCGGTGCCTAATAAGGACCCCTGCAAGGATGCAAACAGCATCAACCGGTAGAGGTTGCAAGGCGGAGTAGGGTGCAGCGACGCCGACCAAGGTAGTACGGCCACGGAAACACAAGCACACACACAAAACCCTAAGAGGACGCCATTTGTTAAAGTACGCGAGGCTGTCGGACTTTAAAAGGGCGCCAAAATGAGACCTAGGTGACACCTAGTCACTTTCAGTTATTCAGCGGTCAATCCGTAAACTGATTGCCAAGGGCCTGCTTGGTGTAACCAAAAAAAACTAAAAATCGTCTTCACGACCGCAACTCGACCCAGCTCCCTAGCGCTTCTCAATGCCAGATAATTAAACTCGAGATGTTAGGTGCGAAGGCCAGCTTTTTGAAATTGAATTGCTGTAGGCTGATGTAAGCTTGAAAACCCAATAATCCAAAAGAGACTTTGGCAAGTCTCGATTGGCTTATGAGTTCAAGAATTATTAAACGGTGGTTACTGCAAGGTAACAAGAAAAAACACGCATTTCACCGCCAATCTGCCTTCGCGCTGGAGTGCTGACGTACAGCGGTCACCGGCAAGTAATATTAGGCCTGGATTTGCGGCATGGTCAGCTGATGACCATTCCACTCTTCGCTATTTCTCACCTTCTTGCTCTTGGACTCGGCAGCTTGCTTGTAAACCAGCGAAGCCGGCAAAGGCAGGTGTTCTAGTTTCGAAGCCGAGGCACGACTGACGAGCTCAATCACACTGCTACCGAGCGTTGTGGATGCGGCGTCGCGCGGCACAATCAACTACTCACGAGCAAATGCGCAAGTCCTAAGCACAGCGAGACTGGCTGATTGATTTGCCTAGGGCGTTGAAATGTTAACAATGGTGTCAGGATAGCACACTCGGACGGGCAAGGCGTCTTAGGCAACAAAACGCAGCGTGAGTCGGCAAGAAACGTGAAACAGCCATCTGTATTCGTCAAACCCTGCCGTCACTGTCCACACAGCCGTGCGATTCCAGTTGAAGGGTTTAAAAGGGTAAGACAGATCCAATTGCCAGAGGGCAACCGGGGTGGACGAGAATCGGGGCAGACGACTTGACGGACAGACGCAAGCAGGGGGTGAAGCTAATAGACACATCCGAAACGCTCGAAGGAGACCAAATGATACGGCTTCTCGCCATGCTGCTCCAGAGATTCAGTGGCGGACTGGATGCGAAAAATGAACAGCGCGTTGGAAAAATGAAAATGAGGCTAGCCTTTTTTTAGAAAAAAATATAGTGCATTTCAAATTGACACGGAAAGGTCGACTTTGGAGTTTTTTGTGCACGAAAACCTGTCTCGATGCTCCCCCGTGCAAAAGCTCAATCCATCAGACAATCAGCCGACACATCCAACGTCGACAACGAACAGCAGCGGCAAAAGTCCGCTGCGTAGTTATGTCACGCATTGATAACTATCTTTAAATTGACAATAACGCCATTCGGCATGACATGGCGCTTGCTACACGAGTAGGCAAAGTCCACTGACGTGTGACTGCCTAAAGCAGCGTTCTCCAAGACGTCAAGCAGAAAAGAGCAACGCACAAAGTCCTATCAGGGTTGCGTTACCTAAAGCAAAGATCTACCTGGTCAATCTGGAGATGTGGATTCATGCAAAATCCTCTCAGAGTGCTGGAGGGCTTAAAGTCAGACGACATGAGGCAGTGTTACAACCAAAAGAGCCGCGAATGCAGGAAATGGGGCGAGACTGGGGTGCGATGAGAGGCATTACATAGGCATCCTGATTGTCGTTGGGTCCCAGGCGCCGCGACGAAAATCGCAGTTACCAGAAACTCCAGCCCTATATCACTGACACGTTTCAGTCATCAGCGGAAGTGCGCTACCATTTACCAGTGCAGACAAATTTGTTGGACCAGTAGTGAGAGGTTGTTGCGAAGCAAGCCGAGCCAAAGGCACGCTAGGACTGCATTACACTACAAAGGTGTGCAAACCACTGCCATAGCGCATGTAGGCGTAAACTCAAGGATGAGAGTAACGCCCCACGCCCCCGCTTCCCCCAGGGCGGTGAAAAAGTACAAATGCGTCATTGTTGTCGCTTCTCAGCATACGGATAAAAGAAATGACCGCAAATCCACAAAAGCGCTGACAACAACAGTCGAGGAGGGAAAGACATGAAAAGGCAGGATTGACACGCGTCTATTGTATTTGAAAATATATTTTCTCGGACCAAACGTATCCTGTCTTGACTGTCCCTTCATTAGAGGGGAGGGTGGAGCAGGGGGTTGAGGAACAAATGGCAGACCGTGAGGCAGGGCACACCCACACCCCAGCAATGAACAGCTGTCTGCCTTCACACCAGAAGAACGCACAGGTCTTGAAACAGGCCAAATTTGAACTCAGGGTAGGAAAAGGCAGTTAAAAACGTCCGGGATCTGGGTGGGCTGCCGTACCAGTCGGTCAGACAGAATTTAACCTCGGGACAGGCAAAAACACAGATTTTGCGCGCAGCAACTCGATCTATGACTGTGATCGCGGTGCTGGTGTGCGCCTAGGGTCCGAAAAGACTGGTGAAAACATCAAGACAGCAGGGAAGAGTTGCATTCACTGTATAGGCTTTGAGATTTTAGGCATTTGGACAGAAAACCTCGACAAGTTCAGGCAATGTGTGTGTGTGCATTCATATCGTACAAATGTGACGAGAGGGCGGCGAGATACAGTTGGCAAGTAGGCGGACCGGCGGAGAGACGCCGCCAGATGGCCATCGATAGGCTGTCCCCCCAGATGGGACCGATTGCAGGCCGGTTGAGACGACAACGGCACCGAGGGGAGAGAAGAAAGTAGGACCTAGAGCGTAGCTGAAGGCGGATTGAGGGAGAGAGGGGCCGGGAGGGGGGAGCGGGCGCTGCGGAGGGGGGAGGGGGGGGGGAAAGACGTCCTAAGAAGTAGCTGAAAGTGGATCGGTGGTCGCGTCGTCGTCTGGGGCAGACAAAAAGCCTGCGCCAACTGGCGAAGGTGACGGAAGTCGCGTGAACATTGAAGACGGCCTTCGCAGCAGGCGGAAGGGGAGATGGTGGGAGTTCTAAATGGATGATTGGATATCTCACAGAGGTGGTGGCGAGGCGGCAATCTTTCTAAAGGACAACAAATCAGTAGGTAGATCAAAAGGGTGCGCATGGCGTAGGGGCCTAAATCTCAGCATAAAGTCGTAGATTCCATTGTCAGCGGGATAACTGCGGTGTGTTCACACCGGCCAGTTGGACAGAAGGCTTGCAAGATTATTATTCTGTGGACGAAATTACCTTTGAGCGCAAGTCCAAATATGATTACAAGTTAAAGGCTCGAGGGCCCGTTCAGTTTATGTCTTTACGGGAGCAGACCGGACTATTAAAAATACTAACGAACAGACGCAGTGGAGGAAAGGTCAAGAATATGCGTTTTAACAGATGTTAATATTTTAGCCGAATACCCAATAGTGAAAACTCGGCAGTCATGGCGGGATTCGAACTCACGATAGCAAGTCAAGCCTTGAATGCAGTCAAGAGCCAAGAGCCTTGACTTATCATGGTGGGGTTAAGCTGCCCATCCAACCTGCTGCCGTAAAATTCTGATACGGTGGGTTGATTGCCCAAGTAGGCTCTCCGAAGCAATCAATACAGGGCATGATCCCATTTCGTAGCCGTACCTGTAAGGGGTTATGGTTAGGGGTTGGGGTTAGCCTGGGACTTGTCTACTGTAGGTACGGCTACAAAATGAGATCCGACCCAACACAGAATCCACCGGATGAATACCAGGTCAAACTACTCTAAACGCGAAGAACTCACGACTCTTGGTCGGGGCCAGGTGGTTAGAGCGTTGGTCGTACTCAGGCCAAGCCTTATTGTTGTGGGTGAAAATCCCACCGAGGCTACCCAGTTTTTTTCACAATTGAGTACTCAGTTAGACTGAGGTGGACGACGAAGAACATGCCTGAACCACCTCAGACAGACGACTGAGATGGTTCGGGCATGTTCTTTGTCGTCCACCTCAGAAACTCGGTGTTATCGCCCTTGATCCGGCACCGTTGCCTCATTTGAGGCGTCGAAGAGGGGGTCAGTTCAAAACCTGGCTCGACACAGTTAGTCAAGACATGGAGGTGGTTCTTGGACCTTTGGTAATCGGTCTCCCTCGTTGGCGAAGGTAATGGGTTGAGCTGTCCAGATCTGCTGCCGCGGATCGTCATGCGTGGAGAGGTACAGTTCGGGACATCATCGAGGCCGGCTAGATCAGGCATGATCGCAGCCGTATCAAGTACAAGTACAGTACTCAGTTAAGCGGTCAAGGCGTTGACAGATCTAGGAGAAGGGAACTGCTTTACCCCTAACATGGCTAGACGATTGTCAATAAACGTCAATTGACAACACAATATTTGACTAGCTATTCGAATGTCATATAGGGTAGGAACCTACCACAGTGTTCTCGACATAGTGCGTATGAATTGAGTCGAAGCGTGGGCCCGCAATCATTATCCGGACAGTCGGATGCAAAAGTGCTGCTAAGCCATTCTTCGCGGCCCCCTGGCAACACCGGAGCCCTTTCAAGAAAATAGCCCGACGATAAACAGCTCATGCCATAGTGAGACCCTGAGGAGCAGACTAAATTCCGCAGATGCCAGTCAGGCATCACATTCTTCGCTGTTTTTTCGCATTAGATAACCCACCTCTCTCAGCCAGCTAAATAAATGATAGCCTTAAGTGTGGTGATTGGTACTTTGCAGAGAAGGTATGGCATGATATATCCGACTTTGGTCTTTGGACGGTCCCAATTTTGGTAGAGGGGCGCTCACCGATCGTTCTGATGGAACTCACTCATTCCGTTGTACCTTTCCGGCTCTCTCTCGAGCCCAAAGAGCAGTCACACAGCGGCGCATGATATAGGCAGAATGTTAGCATCGGAAAAGACAAGGCAGACTGCCAATATCATGCGTCGCTGTGCGGCTGCTGGTTGGACTGGAGAGAGGCCTTAGGCACAACGGGACGAGTGAGTTCCGTAAGAATGATCGGTGAGCGTCCCTCTACCATTGTATATTTCCGATCGTAACCGACGGGACAATGGGCCCGTGGCTCAGTGGTTAGAGACGTTGGACTTCTAACTAACAGGTCGCGGGATCGAGCCCCAAGTGTTCCACACTTCGGGGTTGGGTATGACTGGCTGACGACGGCTAATAAGCCAGAAAGAGTCATTCCAGTCTCCCTCGTCTTGGTCCCAACTGTATCGCCACCACTACGACGACCACCATTCTCACGAGCTAAGGGCGCTCCTTGTGGCAACATTTTTAGTTTTGCAGCTGAGGACTTTAGTGTGCTCCTCAGGGGTCTCACTATGGCATGTTTTGGGGAATGAGGTTGGCTGATATGGGTTGCATCAGGTACACGTTTAAGGACAGTCGCCCTAGTACTCTAGTAGTTTCCTATCTAAATACGTTGCAGGTGGTAATTAACTGATCTTCATAAATACCGTTGAATAACGAGTTAGCGTATATCTTCCCGGGTGTAGGAAGAGTGAGTGGGCCAGAGGTGATTACGCCACTAGAAACCAGAGACGGCGGGGAGACGTGATCTAATGAGAGCATTTTCGCCAAATCACATCATGTACAATATAAGGAGAAACAGAACAAGTTTGGACGGGGAAACGCACCTGGACTGATCATTTGTCGAAGTTGGCTCTGGCTTCAGTAAACTGGTTCCGGATGAGGAAGTTGGCCAAACAGGTGGCAACCTGAAGGAGACGGAGAAGAAACAGGCAAGGCAATAGTTTGATGCTGGTGCAACAAAATCCGAAAAATGGAACAGGGCAGCGACAAGAACACTTCGATGAAGAACGGCGTAATCTACTGAATTCACGGAAAAAGATGGATCTTTTAGATGCCGTAGCCAACGGTGAATCAGTATCTTTTAGTGAGAATAAAATACAATACAAAGAGGGCAAAAAACGCAAGTCTTTCGAGCCGAATAGTGAAGGAGTAGAATACTACTCGGTCGCATAGGCGGCTCCGTCAGGGTATCAAACGGCTCGGCTACTTCCATGCCCTCCAACGGGCCGAACAACGCAAACTCACATCTTCAACATTAACAGAGTAGACATTGACTTATTTAATTTTCGAGGGGATTAATGTGCGAACTTGGAGTAAATCCTTCGTAACAGACCTTTCCAGGCACGATCCGAAATTTTATATGAATATTTGAGCTGAAATCCGTCAGCTACTGCGGCATAACCGCGTAAAATTCACAAACCGCCAACAGACAGCCAGTAGTAAACAACGGTGTAATTATTCGCCGCACTTACAACGCATGAGACATTACTGGAAATTTTTTTTCGTGCACACGCAAAACAGTTACAGGTATGTGGTAATCTAGCAGTTCGCAGTAGGCCGTTTTTGGATCCACGCGCCCAAGCTTACGTGGGGTACGGTATCATGAGTTGTCACATATTATTCCCAAGAAACGCCGGCTTTCTCATCGAGTTAGATCTACAAAGAGACAGAAGTTTTCACCGGGAGGGGACTTGGGCACTGGATAAGGAAGAGTCACATCTGAGGTCAGCCAGTATGTATATTGACAAAAGTTACCTACCACGTTGGTCCTCCTTATCGGATCGAAAAGACCGAAACTGTTTCGGTGAGGGCGCAGTTGTGACTCGTATGAAAGTTTCACAGTCAACGAGGTTGGCGCCAGACCTAACTTACGCTCTATTTCCGGCAAGGCGAAGTCAAGACTGAAGTGAGCGGTATCAGAAGACCTACCGCTAGCAGGTGACCGAGGCACACAAACCAGGCACGACCACCAAAAGTGTCGGTACGGTCAAAGTATTTCGACTGCATTTCAGTGGTTTCCGGACGGTATGAGGGCATAAGAGTGTTTACTGATCATTGTAGAGAAACCGGAATAACCGTTTTTCACTTTTCTGCCATCAATCGAACGAGGGCACTTACCGGTCTGGCGACCGAAGTTTACTTTCTGAAAAAAACTTTAGGTCGCAGTCGATTTAGGCCCTAAGGATCACCTACTTGTGGGTGAATTTCGCCTTCATGAAGTTTGCTGGCCCCCACCATTCGGTTGCAGAAAGTTCGATGGCATACTTTAAGTTCTAGATGTCGGTCCAAGGAACCAGCTAGCGGGTTTCCGAGGAAGGAAAGTGCGTTATCTGACTATTGGCCGAAACTGTTTGCTTTCCACATGGTCACCTCTAGACCCATACGAAGCCACCGAACATGATACAGTTCCTTCTACACTTGATCTTGGGGGCCAATTATCCTCAGGTTGAAGTGCTACAGTGAGTTTCCGTAGCACGGGTGTAAGTTTTGAAATTATTGAATTTTACGGGAATTCAAACCCACTTTTCTGAGCTTCGGAAGCCTGCAGAAGTCCATCTACGGAGACGACAGAGGCAAGAGAACAGATGATTAGTCCCTCAGCTACCAGTATATACATCTTTTTGCCAGAGAATTTAATGGAAAACTCGGTCGGGTTGGTTTGTAAGCTGGATGTTGGAACACATGTCGTCATTTAAACGCCTTACTCAACATTTTGGCTATGGGTTCAGCCCCATATGCTACCCTATGCAGATTAAAAGGTCGTGCAGGTCACTTGGCCTCGTTGTCGGGAGTAAAAACTGCATTGAAGAAGGAATCACAAGTCGTGCCTCTCAGAAGACGAAGATGCGATCATTTGATCAAGAAATTTATTGGGCTGACTTTGCGGATTCTCACTCGAATCCATCATCAGAGACATTCGCAGATAAAGGTGCCTCTCCCCATACACAGTCGTTCTACATTATTTGACGATTTTTGGCCGATAAACATACTATGAACAACTGCCAAAATTCTTCATACACTGGTGGAAGAATATGCATCACTAAGCTGGTAATAATCAACTGAGTGCGCATCAACATAAACTTCTAAAAGCTTGACCTGTCAACCATGCTACTTCGTTTTGAAATCTCGGGACGACGGCTTCCAACCTTGCGAAGTATACTTCGATCACGTGGACAATGTTCTTCTCCACATTGGCCCAACTGTGAAAAACTAGGCGCCTCGGAAGTATTCGAGCCCACGACAGTAAAAGGAAGGCTTTAGTACATCCAACGCTCTAACCACCTGAGCTACGAGGCCCCTCAGGACGGCGCGAGTTTAATCACATTTGGGTCAAGTTATCCGCCCAACCTACTGCAACGTCTGGAATCCACCAAATCTGATACGGTAAGCTGGCTTCCCAAGCAGGATTTCCTAATACATCTAGAACCCACCAGAGTAGTACCAGGCCCACATACTTCAGAGGTGATTAAACTCACGTCAACCGGCGGGCCTCGTAGCTCAGGTGGTTAGAGCGTTGGCTGTACTAAAGCCTTCCCCTTACTGTCGTGGGTTCGAATCCCACAGAGGGGCCGAGTTTTTCACAGTTGGGTCAAAGTGGCTTATTTGAAGACGAAGTCTTCTAGGATGGAGGAAAGACTTCCAAATCTCATACCCAGCCGCCCCAACTCTTGCATGCATGGGATAATCGCAGTGTTCTGTTGACTTTTTGCTGGTTACTTGGGCAAACACAGGCAACCCTTCAAACAAGCACCTAAGTGGTTGTTTTGGGCTAGGCTGACGGCGCGAAAACTGTCTGAGACTGCTAAATTCCGCTGATCAGGACTGACTGCCCGGCACCAACACTTGTTTCCACCGTCACCACAGGCAAGTGCTGACCTTATGCAAGCAGCATGGTCCGCACGGCCAGTCAAACTGACTGCACCTATGGCAGCCCGAGGTTTCGTGGTTGTGTGTACGAAAGTGGATTAGCGTGCTGTGACGGAACCGGCCTGGCACCCGCCCAAAGACTCAACTCATTCTCGTGCACAGTGCTTCCTGACAGACTTCTGTACGTTGTGAAAATACGACAGTCCAACAGCCAATGCTCTCGGCAGAAATCTGGTCTTGGTCGAATCGAGAAAGACAGTGACAAGTGCTACGAGACAGTTGACAGAACTGTCCGGTTAACGCAGCTACGACACAATGACTGCACTGGCTCAGTTGTCAGTTTAGACAACCTAACCTGCGCGTCAAGCGTTGCTGTCCAAAATCTGCACAGCAGCCTAATTGAAACTGGCAAGGTCAGTTAAGAACCAAGCTCGAGGTAGCACAGAGTTGAATTTCGAAGCCTCAATTTTTGTCACTCGCAAAGAGCGTAGGGTGAACTGCCCGAAATCGCTGCTGTCGATTACCTAGTGTAGAGTAGTGCTATTCGCAATGCCAGAGAGACATTATTATTATTATTCGAGTCTTATCAGGAAGGAGTGAGTTGGCCAGATGAGAAGTTTGTAGGGGCTAATAACTGCTTAGTTCGGACGACATCAGCTACAGAGAAGTCCCCCCTGAGACACCTTACATGCCTGTACGGGTCGGCACGGCCTCCTTTTTGGGAACGGATATTCATCTTTTCAGATTATGTCATCCAAGTGCATCACTCGAGCTACCTTGGTGTTATTTTATTGGAAATCAAGCAACCGCATTGTCGTTGTCGAACAGTCACTGATACTTCACGCGATCTGATCCGTCCACACGTCTGACCTATACTGCCGGAAGGTCGGCATCCAGTTACACCAGTGAGACCTGAACCTCCGTGCTCACTGACAACCGATCCAACGGTGGTCAGCAACGAAAACTACAACGTCACTTCCTACACTTTTCAAGCCTTTGTTGAGAGGCCCGTTTCTCAGATGTGTTATTCATTCCAACTCGAAGAAGAACGGGCAGACTGGGCAGGCGAGCATTTAGGTAGTAGATACTGACCTCTTCTACGGTGTCCTCGTGGACGGCATGTCCGGACTTCGGAAGGATCTGGAGTTGAAATTTGCCTATAGAAAAAAAAGACCGAGAACGTTGAAGTTAAGCGAAATGACAGTATAAATAGTGTGAGGAGAAACTGTAAAACTTGTTCGATAAGTTTTAAACCGAGAGAGCTGACGTTTAGGAGTCTGGATGAACTGCATAATGGTGTAAAATCGACTGACTAGTGTAATACCCACAGAGGTTTTTCAGGCTTGGTTGAGAATAATTACGAGTAGTCAACAGCTAGACTTGTACTAGCTATCGGCAAAATCGGATAATTCTTGGCATTGAATTCATGGAGTGGTACTTCGGCTAATGAACCAGCCAGCCAGTTGTCACCGATAGACGGAGGTTATTTCTCGGCCTAAGTCCCCCTTCCGGCCCGAAACTGTGACCCATAAGGCGGCCAGGGGTAGGCAAAATCCAACTCCATGGTGGGCACTTTCCCAGGAACACTGACTCGCCGTGTCAGTAGCCCGCCACCCCAACGGTGCTATCGTTGCCCGACTTGCGAACACACATTCTGTGCTTTATTTCCCTGCACTTGAAACGACCACTGTACTACTGCCCGTACCACTAACACTCGAGACAGTTTGTTTATCTGTACAGAGTTGACGCTTTTCCGATTACCTGTTACCTTTATGATACGTTTTCCAGTTATTGAGATTTTTTCAGTTGCTTGTAAACAAATAGGGATTTCAAGGATGAAGACCTACATTTCCCTCAATAAAACTGAACTGAACTAAACATCGGGTTTTATTCTCCATATTTCGCAACTGTTTCAATAGGTTGGTATCATTTCATTTTCCTCTACCTGCGAATACACCCAAGAGACCACCCAAGGCAAAGTATTCTCGGTATTGATGTCGCTCCTGACATGATCTGTGAGATTGTGGGAATTTTGGCCTTTCCTGACCCATTTGCCGACCAGCTACGATGGACAAGTCGAGCTTCGGTACCCAAGTTAAACCTAGTCGAAACGGGAAAGCTCGCTGCCCCTGTCAACATTCTGGTATTACGGCCTCACGCAATCTCTAACTGGCCACACCATTGTGATGAGGGAATTGGTTTACGCGTTAATGGGTGGAATTTTTACAAGGAGGTCGAAGCAGTCAATTTTTGGGGTGGAAAAACACCAGTTTAAAAAGGGCACTACTACACCGCCGATTGAAAACCTCATGCAGGCGGTGTAGGGCTAGAGTCAACAGCGATGCGACGACAGCTGACTGGCTTTCTTCGGCAT
>CACRXP010000024.1:1594123-1646973 GCA_902702965.1 Spirometra erinaceieuropaei
CCCGATGTGTGTCTCAACCCGGCTAAATTGTGCGCAGTCTGGTCCGGTCAATGTCTGTGGTAGGCGTAAATGGCGGCTTCGAGTGTGGTTAGCTGCTGTGCGGAGGTCTTATTTCAGTGCTGACTTTGATAAATTAGAACGAAGTCGGCGGATGAGTGGGGCTGACCAAGGGCCCACTGTGTCGGTATACTGGATGTGACACTATCTCAAACTATCATGTGGAGTCTAAATCGTCGACAGAGAGGTTGCCCATTAATGTTCCAACTTATTCTCTACCTCCGAGCGGGCGCAACGCAAGGCAACGAAGAAGTTCGATTGTATTAGGAAGTTATTCAAAGGCGCTTGCCTATATTTCCCTTAATAAACTGATACTGATACCTAGGTGGATTGTATGAGCTTGACTATCGAGATGCAGCCTGATCTGGACTTCTCTGCTGCGCTGCGGTCATGATTGCTCGCTGGAACCGGGGACGCTTCTGAGCTTGCACAAACAAATCATCTGCGCGGTCATGCGTACAAGGTCAAATGCAAACGTACACGAATAGACCAAAGGAAGTTTTTCTTGAGCCAGCGGGCACTCCAGGCACGCAACGTGCAACCACTTTAGCGGGTGCTTGTAGGCCCAATTTTTGGATTTAAAAAACGCCTGATTGTATAATTTTTTTGACAAACATTGTCTTTCGCAACACGATTGCTAACAGCTAGCTTTGAAAGAGACCATGTGATTCTCACTCCCCTTCGTACTGAATCGCCGCGAAAAGCGGCAACGATTCACAAAATTTCTCCGAACACGCCGAAAATGCCGGTATTTTCTACCGAGTGTACGCACGCAAGATTATTTTACCTTACAGGAACTACGAAGGACTCCGCCTGAAACGTTCTAAATGCATATAAGAGTAAAAAAACGATAAGAAAGCCGGAAAATGTGGAATAATCGCAGCGATATCTTGTTCCTCCATGTTACTGGCAAGACAATTGACTACGTTTTCATGAGTCTGAAGCGTTAACTATTACAGTGCCTTCTGTAAACGGATCATTGGAATCAAGACGAAGCTGCAGTTCGGATGCCTACGGTCAGTCAGGCCTTTGGTGGGCTATAACATTTACATCGGAATAAATGCGACATCGTTCCCAGCGCAGAACGCAGGACGTACGGGATTTTTGCCCCAGCGCGTAGATCTGGATAGTTTGCCAGCGTCAAACAAAAAAAAAATAGTTACACCATTTCTACCCAAGCTGTCTTCGAAGGATATTAAGGTGCAACTAATGTAGCAGATCAGAGTCAACTGGCATGTTGCGTAGTTACGTCACTTTGAGCCAGATCCAACTTTAATAGAACAGTAAACACTGTGTGACTGTCTTTTTGTACAATAAAAACAAGGGGTTCGCATTTTCGCCTTTATCCTTAAAATATCTGACGCAATGAGCTTTGCACAGCTCTCTGCTGAGTAGGAGGGGGAAGGGTGGGGGAGCGATAAGGAGGCTCTCCTGGCAGCAGCATCAGCATTATTATGACGGACAACGAGAAAATGAAGTTACCAAGTTCCTGTGAATACTGAATTGGCCAAAGGCGTAATTTAAAATCTTTGAAAGCAAGTAACGGGTGTCACTCAGGCACTATCACACACGCCTGCACAATCACAAGAGCGCTACAGTGGGGAGGGGGATAGTGTGCAGCACTGTTTTGTAAACGACCGCATGCCTGCGGCCGATCACCACTCTGACAAAATGGAGGCGAGGAATGAAGAGAATGAAACTAGGCGGGCAATTAAGGGAATTAAAACTCACAGCTATTACAGCTGACAGCGTTATGCAAAACCCATCATCCAAACAGCTAAGCAAACAAGGGTTGAGAGCACCCTGTCATCTTAATTTTACAACAACAGATGCCAAATCAGTTGTTACGTCGCTGCATTTGAGACCATGTGGGTGAGACCAGAGGCAGTCAATGAGCACAGATGCGCTGCGTAAAAACTGGCATCTCTACTGATGACGGGTAGACCCACCCATAAGATGCCACTCGCAAAAACCGAAATAATGAAGAGCAAGGATATCGCAATACTGCCCGTTGATAAGCAAGGAACAGTGGTCGTAATGAACCGCATGAAGCTTCACGAGAAAGCACGAGTCCTCCTAACCGATCAATGGTTCTACAGATCCACGTATCCAGAGTCCGTAAACTCAGCATTCCCCTTCGGGGAGCCCTTGTTCAGAGAGGCATCCCTTGTGGTTTAGCCAAGTGGATGGCTCTAAAAGAGAACTTACTTCAAATGTGAAGAACTTGTAGTAATCCTTTTTTTCCGATTCCTCGCCGAATTCGGGGAGAGAAAATTTCAAACTTGACAAGATTACGGTATCGTTCGAAGTAACCTCTTCATTCACATCTACAATGCTGGATTTGGCAATAGATTCTGTGCAGACGGAACGCAAGAATCACTTAATGATACTGGTTTCTATAGACAAAGCACTTTCAGCTTCAGCTTCAAAACTTATGAGCAGATCGGGGAACGTTGATGGCCTCTCTCGTCTCCAGACTGACTGCAGAAATGGTCTTAAAAGTTGCCATCGACCATCCCGAACCCGCATTCGTCTTGCGATACGTGGACGACGCGCCTGTTGTAACGGAGTAAAAGTGGCCTACCCCGCTGTTGAGGGCAGCCCAACAACATCTTTCATCTCATTCAGTCCCCAAGGCGGGAAGGACAGGTACAAGACGGAAAGGCTTACACGGACTTACTCGTAAACTCCGCAGCACGGCGTACCTAAATGCGAATCCTCAGCACAGAAACTGCTCAGTGGCGAGCAGACGCAGCTGGGTCACAAATGTGCTAAAGCGCACATAGAGGAACAAGTACAAGAACTCCGGTGCCTACGAGACCAATTAGTGGTGAACCGCTACCCGAAACAACTTGATCATGCGCTGCCTCCATACGCGCGCATGGAGGACGAACAGGTGAGAACTATCAACGCAGCAGAACACACTGTCGCAGGACTTGGTGTGGGGGATCGCCCACTGCCCGGCAGATGCTTGGGTACAAGAATCATGCAAAGTAAGGACCAATTTGACGCAGGTAAGAAGTCTGCTGATTTAATAGACCTTAAGCCAAACCAGTCACTGTCAGTAAACAGGCCGGACAGCAGAACTCGGCTGACGAATAAGCAAACACAAAATGGAGGCCCTTGCTCGTGTGCCCCTAGAGAGCGATCGCGAATTCTACCTCGTGGGCACATAGAGGATTGTGTGGACGGGCAACATGCCAGAGCGCGAACTCCTGGAGATCTAGATATCTGACAGCGACCCGGGAAACCGACATATAGACTCTCATCCTGCTATGTGCGCGTCGTCAGATAGCGCTGTCCTATTTCACGCACAGGATGCACGTTGCGTCCCAGATTATGGGCTCCTGCATGGTCCAGAAGCTCGGACGAATAGAATGACTGTTGCAATGATTGGATACTCCTCTTCTTTGTAACAGCAGACTGTGATTCGTGGCTGATGAGCGTCTGACAAACTAACTGTTCTATGCGCACGTTCTTACGGGTGCTCGCACACAGGAAGACCAAAATGACTACAGGAGGAAAGCTTGGAAAATTCCCCTGAGCGTTTTCAGATCAAACAACAGACCTAGAATAAACCTATCTACGATCGTCAATAATGCTAAACGGCCAACACAGCCTCCCTCAACCGGCTCTACTACTATTCCACGTTATGACACCGGACTGGCCTTGCGGGTATGCTCGCTTCCAACGCATGTAACTTCGTGCACTACAAAAGACTACCGTTGCTGAAAATACCGCTCTTTGGAGTTCAGGTTCTTTTAGATCTAGCGCTTGCAAACCCATCGCAGTGGAATTCCCATTAAAAGATTGCGGAATCGAGCCCCAGGTGTTCCACACTTCTGGGTTGGGCAATGGCTCTCCCTAACAGCGAGGACTGTTGGGTTCACAATTATCTCAAGACCTGACTTACCGACATCTGTACACCTTTTTTAAATTAACCACCTGGACGGTGGTGTCATCTTGGACACACCGGAGTCTGGAGAAGCAGAGTGGCGGGCGAGCTCTTCTTCGGATCGGCGGAGTGCATGACCGAACCATCTACGATAGCAACATTTTACTGCAACTCCAGCGGGTGTCCCTGACTAGGAATGGAGTTCCAAATCAGAAATGTGGTTCAATGAGTCAAGGTACTTTCGGAGGAGCCGCTTGTTGAACGTCTGCATTTCCTCCGGGTCTGTGGCGCATAGCGGCCAGGTTTCGCAGCCATAAACCAAGGCAGCTTTGACAATAATCAACGTTCAGGTTCGGGTCAAATTTACGGGATGCGAAGGGCACAGGGTCAGATTGAAATTGCATTTCCTGGCAGGAACCTCCAAGCAAGACGATGTCGGCAGCGCAATTGAGGTCAAAGATCGAGTTTTCAAACCACACTAATAGACAAACCGTCATCGACCGTGGCTCTACTTTGAAGGCGCGGGAATATCGGCCCAGTTTCGGCAACAGACAGTGGCGTACAGCCACAGCGACAGGGATGGCAGCTACGGCAAAACCCCGCCAAGTATACCGGCTACTTGAGCAACTGCTCTTGTCAGTGAATCTAACACAAACTCCCTGACGTGATGGAGAGGCTTGTCTTCGTTTTGACTTGTTTCATCCGACTTGTCTGAATCTTCGTTCAACGAATATCGGAGACGCTGGGAGAGGAGTGAGGACTTGCGGATTCAGACGCCAAGTCCCGCCAGTATCGCTTTCGGTGGGCCTGCACAGTGTCGTCAGACGATGCACCACCTCGCAGTTTGGCTCAGTTTCCGGGAATTGCAGATGCTGCGGCACGACGTAGCTGGTAAATTTCCAGGTACAGCGCTGGTGAATAGGGTCCACTACAAAGTTGCACAAATCAGGCGAGCGCTATAGGCTGGCTGCAAATGGCAGTTCGACCGTCGTCGCCGACGAGGTCCACCGTGCGCCGCACGGCAGGGTGGGCGCAGAGGTGGTGACATGCGCGTGAGTTAGCTTATGACGATAATAGACTATCCCCGCAGCCTCGTAAAACGCATTAGACGGCTCAATCCAACTATAAAGCAAACAGCAAATCGACCGAGAGTCTGGTGGATGCTACCATACTCTGCGAACGTATCCAAAATAGTTGCTTGTCTCTTTCAACCATAGGGTTCAGCATCCCCCGCAGACTCGAGGCAACAAGTAGACGTCTGGTCATGAGATCGAAAGCCCCTATCACGAGACGAAACAGCCAATGCCGTCTACCGTATCCAATGCAGTTTCTGTGAGAGTAACTACGTCGAGGGAACCGGCAAGAGACTGCAGACCCGTGTGAATGAGAACTCAAGAGCAGTGCGAAAAATGGATCAACCCTCGCTGGTTGAGGAACATTGCGCAGTTTCTGGACATGCCTTCGCTTTCCAATACGCCGAAATCTTGGATCAAGGGAGCGAGGAAACGGTTGGGGAGACGCTCGAAGCCTGACACACCGCAACTACCCCCACTGACCGCCGTAACTCTGCCGGCAGCCTAGAAAGCAGTCTCTCTTTGACGGCCACCCAGAGACCTGAAACATTCACTGAGGCGAACTCTCCCATATATGGAAAGTGTATCTGAGCTCGTCGAGAGCTGAAAAGACGTCAGATACAAGCAGACACCAACGCGCAACTACCTTGCGCACACAGTTTGTACACTCTAGAGACACGGTTGGCTACCTCGACAGAAAAGGTGTTGTCTACAAAATTCCATGTGCCAGTTGCGATGCCGTCTATTGTAAACAAACTGGGGAATCTAACTCAACCCGTGTACACGAACACCAATTAGCGTGAGGAGACGAAATAATCTACCCTAGGTGCCATGCACACACTGGACACTAGACACAAATGTGCACGGGAGAAAACTCGCATTGCTGGCGTCTGAACGATAAGGGCCGTGAATTCCTGGAAGCGATGCATTCAGATGACGCACGCATCAATCGGCGTATCGATTTAGATTTTATGTACAAACTTCTCAAGGATAAATGGAAGCGAGCGCAGCCAATGCCGAGGGGATGACGAAATGCAATTGACGCCCATTAGCGAAGGCATAGGCCAACCACAGAATCACTAGTTCGACACGGTTAAATTGTTAACTGTTCTTGTACAAGACCCATAAGCGTGAGACGAGCCGAAGAACCAGTCCCGAGAATTTGCATAATAAAGGTTATCTTGTTCCTAAAATCCCGGCGATTTCATACATCTATGTATATATATCAAGTGAATAATTTCAGAAAATACTCAGTGCGGGACATGAAGTCAAGTCTCCGGGACATGACTTTTAGGGTCAGAACCGAAATTTCAACAAACATTTGAGTCCAAGACAATCGACTACTGTTGAATAGCCACGTAATGCCCATTCTACAAACAAGTAGTACTACAAGTATTATGAAATGCATATATAAGACGTATTATACCGTACTCCCGACAAAGATACTAATTAAGAGCCCAGACACGTGTTTCGCCGATATTTTGCCGCTGCGTGACACAGCTGCGAGGGGCTTGCCTCATCAGTGGGTCCCCAGGGGTCCCTATACGGTATGGGCTTCTAGTTAGTACCTATTTCGGGAGTACGGTATAATACGTTTGATATATACATCCATACTACTCGTAGTACTACTTGGGCGCCTGGGGATCGATCCCGCTACCTGTTGGTTAGAAGTCCTACGCCTCTAATCACTGAGCCACGGGTTCTTTGTCCTGTCGGTTGTGATAGGGAATATACAATGGTAGAGGGGAGCTCACCGATCGTGTTACGGATGGACATTATATGAAAAATCGGCGACGCGATAATAACATTTAAAACTGGAGTAGTTTCTAAAAAGCATATGGGGACGAAATTTTCGCAACAGCGTCACGTAGAGCCACAGAATCGGTGAAATACATGTCTGGGCTTTTACTCAGTACCTGCGATGTCAGTATGGTAACTCATTTACCATTTAACTTTTAGACTATAAACTTGGTCAGTTGGTAAGACAGGGGGAGAGGAGAGGGAATTAGTACTTATCGACTAACGGATCAGTGGGAGTTCAGTTTCGCAGTTCAGTTGTTTGCATCACTTCGGTTTCTTCCCTCTAAGCGGCCGCGACCTCGGAAGCGCGCGCAAATGGATCACCCTGAACGAAAGATGATTTTAAACACCGACCAACCGCGTACTGATTACGTTTGCTGTCCCCTTCTGTCCATGATCGATCCGCCTCCAACAACCTTCAGGGGCCAGACAGAACAGAGGGGAAGAACAGGGCTGCGGGCAGTTGGGCTGAGTTATTAAATTCGCACTACAGAATTTAAATAGCCAATCCCTTCTCCTTCTTGTCAGGCCAGTATGCGTAACTAGCTTGACTTCGTACATCATGGCCTCTGCAAACTGCTTCTTTGTCGGGGTTGCGTGAGATGCTAAGTAGAATGAGCGGTATCCTGAGTTGCCTGGCCGAACAGCGGAGCTTTTGGATGGCACATTAAGATTGCCAGCTACTTGTGCTGAGTACGATTTGGATGATGTCTCATCTACCTCACAAGGTTGAGGATAGGCCTCTTAAACCACGCCAGGAATGGGTAGACGGACTCTAACTAGATAAGCATAATTGCGCCTGTGGAATAAGCGGCAGGAATTGAAGACACATGGCTTTACTAGAGCTATGTACACCGTTGTTTATCCGCCTGCATCTCAATGATTCAGTCTCTACATGGCGTTGTTACTTGATGACACACTGTAGAACAGACGGGGGGGGGGCGGCGGGGGTGAGGGAGGATTCGCGTGGTCCGTCACAAAATAGAACATGTCCTGCAGTCAACTGCAGCGTGGCTTAACAAGGCCTCAGTGGTGATTACCCCGTGAATGAGCCCTCAAAACCCTAACGGCGACTCAAGAAATAGTATGTCGACGAAAATCATCGGGGCACGGCGGAATTGACAGTAATACGGTTAAATTAAACACACATACAGCACAACCTTGAAACTTAATGCCCAGTAAATCGAATAATCCGGGCAAACAATCGTGCAAGCTAGAGGTGAAGCTGTAGAAAAATTCATCGATGCCGTTTTATCAGCAGTAAATGGACAAGTGGCAAAAAGGCGTCGACTCAAAAGGCAGAAATACAATTACGTACAATACTGTCGGCTATGGTTTCTGTTGCATTCGGGAGGACATCGTGACTGCTCACGTCTTCCTTGACGTCTGCCGTAGAAAAACTGTGTTCTGACGTCGTCTCCATGTCGCTAGCCTCGGGCACAGCAGAAAGACCACGTTGGTCGTCAGTGGAGCCCGATTTATGCGGCCCATGGGTGTTGACGTCAATGAAGGCTACACCGCGATCCAGTTCACAAGTGGCCGTTTCCCCGGTGCACATACGCCGTAGTTGGCCAGGGAAGGAGACCCTGGCAGATTCAGGATTACGCACCTGTCCGGTCCTGACGCTGCAAACGGGGTGGGGAGTGAGTATAATAAGGGGTCAAGTCATCATTCACACTAATAATACCGATACGAGGCAATGCCGACCCATTGTCACTTGCCAGGACGGTTAGAGCTGGGAAGGACTTCTAGAAAACAGCTGAAGTAGGGAGACTATAATTGCATCTTCAGCCGAGGAGGAGGTGCATCAGTAGACTACACTAGATACCGTATCGGAAAGTTTCCTAGTTACTAGAGCAGATTAATGGGTAGGTTTGTCTGCGACTGCTACGCCCTTGGGTAAGAAAGCTCTCAAATGTTTAGCTGTTCACGTAATTCCAACTTAGCTACGCGGACCTTAGCATACTTGTGCATGTGCGTACGATATTGAGAGCTATCGCAGCTAGTGCTCGTTTGCGCTGGAGGATTGGCACGAAGCTGGGGTTATTGCTGGACGATCCATGACTACTCACTGAGCGACTCGTCATTTGCCTAATCAACCGATGGATGCATCTGGTGACCGCAGAGAGGCTAGGGACCAAGTCTCGACCCTTTAAGAAAGCTACTACGTGCATGCACACGGGCAGGTGATAAGGCGGAAATGAACAGAGAAAAATAATAAAGGATATATAATGCGATTATGAAACAGCTCACCACCACTCAATGCCGTGAGCAAGGGAATGAAATCCTTGAGGCCTGCTGCGTAGAAATGCTGTCATGCCGTACAGAGACTCGAGAGCCGTGCCTATAATGGGAGGCAGTACAAAGCGCACAGTATTCGAGGTACCACGATGTAAACTAAATATCGAAATTTTAAACACGACCTAAGACGAGGTCACTAACAACCCTGACCTTATATCGACAGCACACCGCCAGGAGAATACAGGCCTACGCAAGAGTAGCATAATAGGACAGGCAACGGCGAAATGCAAAAAGAGGTTGGATTAAATTCTAGCCGCAGGTAGGGACTGGAAGAAGGTGTCCTGGAGGCAAAAATGTTGATGCAGTGTACATTTATACATTTATATACTGCTTACCCTCCACAACGTCAATCACTACGAGGGCTGCGAGGGATGGGATTGCACGCTTCTGTGCCACGTGGACCGCAACAGCGCCACCCATACTGAAAAGGTCAAAATAGGTAGGTGAAGGGTATGGAGACGCATCCAACCTGAGAGACATAATGTTGACGGCGAGACTCTTTAAACTGTGACTTAACATTTAAAAGCATGGTTTCAATTCGAACACGTTACGTTGGTGGGATCAAAACACTTGTCATCATGCAAAACAGTCACAATGTATTTCCTGCAGGGCCGAGTGCCGAGTTCCAGGTATTTTATCGGCCATCTGAGGAAATCACCCTCGTTATGAACTGACTGCTTAACTAGTGCTAAATTTATAAGAGATTCTAGTGCGCGCATAAATTTTCTTTTTTTATGGAAAGTGCACAAAAACACTCGTTTTGTGGGCTATTAACTCCTTAAATGTAGTACTTAAAGGGTACTTTGCAGCTTTGCAAGTGTCTTAAATCGAATTCGTTTCAAAAAAAAACTAGGTGTCCAAAGGTACGGGAGGCTTCCCACGGTTTCTTTACATAAAGAGCTACAAGTGTTCACAAAATGTTACAGTAGATCCATAACCAACGCTAATAAGTCTGCAGAAATTAGGTCAGTTGAAATGTCCTACACCCGTTCCAAGTCTCAGAACCCCAAGCCTATTCATAACGAAAGGGCAACCTTCTTTCGTGGTCAAGACAATAACAAGAAACAACCTCCCTCTCCCTGACCCCTTCCGCCCAGCCCTACAGGCTATTAGAGTGACTGTTAAATCTGGCAGCCTGAGATTTTCGCTCTTCAACACAATCAGCTGAGCAATTGACCAAAGACAAGAGAATTGGTCGCTCAAGAACTGGTGGGACACAAGGTGGACAGTGTGGCCCTCAGAGAGACCTTATTCTCTGAACAGAGTCGGGTGGAGGATGCAGGTGTCTGCCACACTATCATCTGGGGCGGACACCTGAAGTCAGCGCGACGGAAAGATGGCGTCGTTTATCATCCGGGACATCGTGAAACGGTTGTCCTGTCTGCCGCAAGGCATCAAGGACAATCCCACGACTTACGCCTGCCTCTTCCGGAAACCTAATTCACCACCATCGTTAGCGCCTACGACCCCCAAGGACCAGCTCCAATGAGCTGAAGAATAACTTTTACGAAGACCCGCAACTTCAACATCTAGCTTATTCCATCGTGTTACCGTCGTAAACTGACATTCCGCGTGCGGACCAGCCTAATCGCACAGCTTCGGACCGAACAAAATAATGTGACCACTCCACCTACTGCCTCCGCAAACACCCCCATCGTCACCCCTGCCGCAAGCCCCACGACGATGACGACAGCCATCACCGGTGAGCATACCTCCGGCGTTCCGCCAGTCACCATTACTGCCACCGCCGCCAGCAATGCAGACTTGATCCCAGCCTCTCCTTATTGAGAGCGTATCGTCACATACCGCAACGGAGTGTTCGGTCAGCTGCAAATCCATCGCAATGAGACTGACGAACCAGTACACGAAGCACCAGCATGCATTCGCTGTCCTCACCTCAACTGTGCGCACTGTCCACGCACATTCAGTCACCTCATAGGCCTATTCGGTCATGCGGACCTCCAGGAAGATCTACATCAAACTCTACAGACCAAACCCCCAGGACCAGACATCTACGCACCACTCTCCACACCACACACGAACCTTCCCCACACTACTTACCCCATACACGAGACGGGCACCTCGTACGTACATGGGAGGCGTATTATTTAGCGCGACTGTCAAAACAGGTCGTGTGTGGCATAAGTAGACGGGCCCCTGCAGTTCCATCAGCCACTGCGCCCAACCCGAGCACCCGATGGCTGGGAGTCGACTGGTACGCTGGAGAGAAATGAGAGTGAGGTCGACTCTGGAGAATCCATCGCAACGTCTATACGTCATATCTCTGGCTATAATAGACCCGGCGCGCCAGAACCTATCACAACGCGCTAAACGCCGTGACTTGGAAGGATGCCAACCGACGATACAACTCAGCCCTCCTAGTCAGCCTTATGTGCGTGCGTATAGTGATTGACTGATGGATTGGGAGCGGGGCTCAATGATTCCTTTTTAATGTGGCCCCCATGACACCCACGCATATGAAATCCGAGTCGCCAACCCCTTTGTGTGAAAACCTGGTATTTTGGTGGTATGTAATGTGTGGCATGCATAGACGGATTGCATGTATCTGTCGGTCATCTTCGGCACCAGTACTTGGGATTAATGCCGACTCTGGAGACCCTCTCCCTGCGGCACTCAACACATATTCCTCACTACAAACAATTCGACGCGCTTAAAAATCATAACGGTGCACTAAAAGCTGTGGCTTGGAAGGCTGCCAACTGACAGGTAACTCGGTCCTCTAAGGACCTAGAGTCAGACTGAAATTGCTCCTTCTTAACAAGGTTTCAATGGTACTCCCACCCGATTGAGGTCAGAGCCGCCCTCTTGCTCTCTTCGAAAGCCTGGTCTATCGTGCGCGGACCATATGCGCGTGGCGCACGTAGACGGGTTGCTAAACTTTGTCAGTCACTACGTCCGATCACGCCTCCGGTCTTCAAGACTTTGTTTGGACAGCGGAGAAGAGTGCGATAGGTGCTTATCATGGGGCGAGTGCAACAATGCAGTGTAAGACCACAATTATCATAAACTAATTCCCGCGCAAGTCATCGTCCCTACGCCCACCATACAGCGGGGCACATGGTATACAATGTCGGTAACGACGGTCGAACTGCCGTGTGCGTGGAAGACGAGGTGGGACGGGATGATTTCGACCACCGTTACTTGATGGGAATTTTCTAAGTTACGAGCAGGTCGGTCCTTATAAGCTGAGGCATCCAGGGATATGCCACACCAGTCAAGAAAGAAGCGGTTATGCCACATTCTTCGTAATCTACCCCATGAGTTAAGCTCTGCCGTCCTACATTCGAATCGGCCGCCTAATTGGTGTTGGCGAGGTTGGCTGAAAATCACGCTCGAGATACAAAGGCGATTTTCAGACCTTCAGTCTTTGCCATCGGGAAAAAACGTGGGTCGAACTCTCCTGATTCGTTGTCGGCAGTCGTTGAGCGCGGAGGAGTACTATCGACATCGGGGAGGTCGATTAGACTAGCTACAATTTCAGGCGTAGCAAGTACAGGTAGGATTTTGAGATGTCAGTCAAACATTGCTGAGTAAGCATATTTTTTGCGAAAACTTTCATTTGCTCTCGCCGTTCCGGCAGTTAACAGTTTGACAGCAACAACCACATAGAAATTCTCCAAAACATTTAATAGAATGCAAATCTCCTCAGGCAAACAGTTTTCGATGTCAATAACCGACAGGACATATCGACTGTCACAGTGCCTACGTGAAACAGAACCCGGTTTGGCGACCGCATCTGCACTTGCGCTTACTGATAGCCGTAGTTTACGAGCATAATCCAGCGAGTGTCGTTCCCCGACTTCAAATAAGGGCGCCAGTCTCCGTCGTTAATTCTTCTCGATAACTAATTGGCTGCTGTCGCCGGCTGCGAAAACTATGGACAGAGACCACAAGCAACAGGACGGTTCATATCTAGCCGTGCAATGAAAGCAGACAGATAAATATCAGTGATCCCCAACATGTCTGGTTGAGCTCAGCGTTCGGATTTCTCTGAGTTTATACTGTAAGTCCTCCTGGCCTGAGACTAAGGTATGACAGACTTAGAATCACAGGTGAGTTAGAAACGACATTTCCTGTCTGTCTTCTGTTGGAAGGCAATACTTCTAGGTCGCTGACTAGTAAAGAGAGCAAAAAGTTGAGTTGTGTAGATTTAGGGACCATATTCGACGGTCACCTGATAACATAAGTCGACCCGCGGAGTTGCGAACCACTTATGTGTTTGCGTATGCAGAACATATCGCTGGCTGCCAGAAAACACTTTAAATGAGGAAACGCATCTGACAACAGGATAAATCGAGACAAGAAAGGGAAAAAGTGGATAAATAAAATATTCCCGTTCAATGCTCACATTCCAGCAGTGAGAATAGGGGTAGGGTAAGGTTAAACTACAAAGACGGGATTATGATATCAATAGTCGAACGAACCACCCAGCTTATCTCAAACCTCACAAGTATCAGCTTGCATGAAAATGCGAACATCATTTACTGACCAGCATCTGTGCCAGGAGAAAAACCTTTAAACTCGTACAAAGGCTCTAGGAGAACTACCGAAATTACAAGGGGCTCTAAGAGTGAGGTAAATAGCAAAGTCGAATCAGAAACGTGAAGAACTGGCTGACTTCAGTCCTCACTATCGGGTAATAAGAAAGTTGATGAATGCAGGCATACAAGGGAAAAATGCATATACTAAGAATGAGAACTAGTTCACAGAAAGTTACCTGTGACCGATGAGTACGATAGGTGGTGCCTCCGTGGGGAACATTGCAAAGATTATTTTGATTATGTCTGACGTAAGCGTCTCAATCGACAAATCCGACTCGTCATGACAGTGAGTGTCACCTAGATGGAGCTCAGAAAAAGCAAAGATCTAAGTACCGTGGCCACGCATGTCAACAGCCAGACATTGGCAACGGACTTCCCGAGTCATTGCAGCCTGGTAAGTAAATATAGTAAACGCAAACCTACACTTAATACGGCCCATGACAAGGCAGAAAATCCACCACCGTGAATGAAGAATAGCAAGGGACCTTCAACCCCACGGCGGTATATTCTAAAAGTCTGCTAAATACAGACAAAATACTGGCTTCTTTTACCCCAGATTCTATTTCGATGTCATCGCGGATGTTGAAGTACTTCGACCATTTGTACGGGTGGAAGGAGGTGGACGTGTGGTGATTAGACAAGTTGCTGAAAAGAATGTGTCAAAGTGAGAAGCCTTGCCTCACCTGTCATGGCTTCTCAACCTTGAGCCGAACTGCCTTCTAAGCAGGTCAGACATTTTGAGGCGGTGCGCTACTTTAAGGAGAATTAAAACGTCGGTTGACCGCACTCCACTCAACAAGAGAAATCTGAATTTACAGGCTCACGATAAAAAAAACACAGGGCCTATGATAATAGGCCAAGGCCCTTTAGGGAGCGACAAGGGACATGCAACCAGGCGTACTAAGGGTGTCCTAACTGCTTTCTGGAATTTAATGGAATATAGTCTTGACCGTCGGAGAGAAGACACCCGAGTACATATCCTGCAGAAAAAGACGGCAACGCTATAAAAAGAGTATGCCAAAAGGGGGTTATTTAAAGAGCTCGCAGAATACCACTCTTACTCGAAGAGGTAATAGGGATATGCACAACTATGACACGCGTTTACAGGCGAAACTGAGTCAACTCTAACAATGGTCCATTGACTGGAATTTTAGGTTTAATGTGAGCGAACGCAGCATCCTACCAGTGGGCAAAACTCGATCTTCGAACCGCCGGGTTTCCCGTCTGAATGCCATACCACTGAAAGATGTGGACGTCCATAATGATCTAGGTGTGTGTTCACAATACGAGGCCAAATATATGGAAAGGGGACTTTCGCCAAATGAGAGCTGAGGCATCACAGATAGACTGGGATGTTCTCTTCTCCGGAAACGTTAACGAGGACTGGAATTTATTCAAGGATAGTTTACTGCATCTAATGAAGAACCACTGTCCCTTATCAAGGCCTAGGATATCCAATCGCCCTCAGTGGCTAACACGAGAGCTCAAAAAGGAAATCAACAAGAAAGGAAGGTTATGGAAGAAATTTCGCAAGAACAACAACAATTCAGCGTTTACAGAATACAAAGTTCAAAGAAATAAGGTGAAAAGTCTGATTTTCAGGAGGCGACGAGATTTTGAGAGTAATTTGCTCCACCAAGCCGTTAAAAATCCGAAATTGCTCTACAGCTATTTGCGGAAAAGCACACGTAACAGGAATCCCATTCCTGTTATGAGGGGTGATGACGGCTTGGAGATATCGGACAGTACAAATAAGGCTGAGCACTTTTCTCAATTTTTCCGATCCGTTTTCACAAGAGAAGCAGACTTTACCCCATCTAATTCTGAGAACATGAGAGATCCCACTATCGAAAATATTGTGTTTCGAGAAGAAGCGATTTTGGAAGAACTGAAAAGCTTGAAGGAATGTAAATCTCCCGGTCCGGACGAGATCCCAGCAAAGCTGCTTTTTGAACTTGCCCAACAGCTGGCCAAGCCACTATCCTTTCTGTGCAAGAAATCGTTTGATGCTGGAATTCTTCCCACAGACTGGAAGACGGCCCACATTACACCCTTTTACAAAAGCGGTAGTCGTGCTCTGGCGACAAACTACAGACCCGTCAGTCTGACATCAATCTGCTGAAAAGTGATGGAGAAAACCATCAAAAAGGAGTTGATGGCTTACTTGGAAACCCACAACCTCTTGTCCAATACACAATATGGTTTTCGTAGGGGAAGATCATGTGTTACGAACTTGCTATACACAATGCAAAGTTGGACACGAGCACTGGACGCAAAACACACCGTGCATGTTGCCTGTATTGATTTTCGGAAGGCGTTTGACAGTGTTCCGCACCAGCGTCTCCTACACAAGTTGAGAATTATGGGCATCGGTGGCAAACTTCTCAAATGGATCGAAAATTTCCTTGTCGGCCGCTCCCAAATTGTCTGCGTAGAACAATAGCAATCAAGGTGCCCATTCATAGAGAGTGGGGTCCCACAAGGCTCGGTGCTCGGACCAACCCTCTTTCTCTTGTTCATCAATGATTGTGTGGATGGGTTGGACTGTGATTGTGCCATGTTTGCGGACGACATAAAAATCTGGAAAGTCATCCAGAATGCCGCCGATGAGACCAACTTCCAAGAAAATCTTTGTCGATTGGACTAGTGGTCCCGCAGATGGCTCTTGTCCTTCAATTTGAACAAATGCACCATTCTGTGCCTCGGAAATCAGACCCCTAATACGCTGCAATACCATCTGAACGGAATACCACTTCGAGATGCAAAAACGCAGAAAGATCTCGGAGTCTGGGTTGAAGACAGCTTAAAGCCTTCTACACAATGTTGTAAGGCGGCCAAGGCCGCAACCTCAATGCTATATGCCATCAAGCGGGCATTCGTAGTTTTCGATGAAGACTGCTTCACCAAAGTCTTCGGCACGTTTATAAGGCCCCATCTCGAATATGCAATTCAGGCCTGGAGACCGTGGACGCATCAGGATTACGATCTGCTCGAAAGGGTGCAGAGACGAGCAACAAAATTAATAAGAGGTCAAAGTGCACTGCCATACGAGATCCGCTTAACTAACCTTAATCTGTATCCTCTGAGGTATAGGCAGTTGCGCGGAGACATGATACAAACTTTCCGTATCGTGCGCGGCTTGGATTGTGCCCTTCGGCGTGATGACTTTTTCCAACTCGCCACTACAACTCACCTCCGGGGACATCCCTTCAAACTACGTGTGCCACAGGGTAGACTGAATGTGAGAAAATATTTCTTCTCCAACCGTGTCTTGGAACCTTGGAATAACCTGCCCGAGACGGTTGTTATGTCTCAATCTGTGGAGGCATTTAAATGTCGCCTCGACAGATATATGCTGCAGCAACAAGCGGACTATGTGACTTTTTAGCCATGTGACTAGTGACATATGTGAATCAATGTATGCCTTCACTTAATGCTGTAATTTATTCACATTTTTGCTTGTTTATCGATTTTTTATGTACAAATAGGGAGTTCAAAGGCGTAAGCCTATTTCCCTCAAATACACTAACTGACTGACTGACTGACGATTTCACGTAAACCATTGTTACATTGCTCAAAGATAGCCAAGTCCGGAACGTCAGCCCTATGCTTTGTCAAGAGAGATTTCTATACCTTCCGTGAAAATCGTTTCGGTAGAGTCTTTCGAAGGTTTGTGCGCCTACAACTTGTAGGTCTATATAAATTTTCGATTTTTCACTTTAAACTTTCTTTTACACCCGAACATTTCTGCACTGCTGTTTGAATATGCTAAAAGACACACACCGGGTTTAGGCTTACGTTAACGCGTGCTTTGTGTCTGTCTACTGCGTGGTGTCATTGTTCCGTTGGTTACGCTCATACGCCTCGATCCGTTCTAGTCAATTGCCACGAAACATTTCCATTTCTCCGACGTATCTTGCCTGGCTTGAATTTACCCCTGCAACAAGATCCACTAACCGTTTTCAGTTAGGAATCTTCTAGACTTTACCCAGCGCATTCATGTTACCAAAACTGATACTGGAGAGGGCTTCGCTCTTCTATTAATAGCCATTTTCACTACAAGCTGGAGATCGTCATTTAAGGCTGGAGACCCAGGATAACCATGGACCTCAGCATCCTCGAAAAATTTCAAAGGTGTGCAGGTCTCACTACGCTATGGAACACTTGTCTAATTGAAATCTCTTTCCGATGAACTACAGACAGCTACGAGGCGACCGTATGAAGACGTCCTGCATCATACACGGTCAGGACTGATAGCCTGTAGGCTGAGGCTTTTACGAGTCAGCAACCTCAACGAATATGTGAGGAAATCTACTCAGAAAGTATATGATCGGGGTTGACTGGACACACGGAATTTCTTTTTCTCCAAATAAGTGGTTAAAGCTTGGATTTCTCTGCCTGAAAATGTCGTTACGTCTAAATCTTAAGAAGCTTTTAAGAGAAAACTGGACCAGTACAGAATTATGCGCGACAGTGCCATCCTTCCGACGTCGCATTGACGCCCTAAGCAACGATTTGTTGCCGTTCCTATGCTTCTGCACGTGTTTCAGTAAGATTTGTTTGCGAACTTGCACCCCCGATTATGACTCATGCATATTCAATGGCACTTCGTATTGACATCGCACTGCTTAGTCTACAGCATAATTTTGTTTGAGCAGTGTATTTTTCAGTTTCAGTTGGTTTTTTTTTCAGTTTATTTGGTAAGGATAAAAGGTAAAGCCCTTGAAAACCCTATTGATTACATGTCAGCTTGTTTGAAATAACTGTACACGAACAATAAATATATTCGCTATTAAAACAGTACTTAATTCATATGAGTGGCATTGTATCAGAGAAAATATTTGCGGGGTTGTGGGGTATTAGTCGAGATTCAGACTGTCGAGGGAAAGCAGGGGACACAAATAATCATCCAAGCGTTTCTTGAAGGGTTGCAGAGACGTAGCCTCCACGACTGACTGAGGGAGATCGTTCCATTTCTCCTTTACCCTTTGCAAGAAAAATTCGGAATGAAGATTCAGCCTGCACATTGTTGTCCGTAACTTCATAGAGTGACCACGAAGATTGGATGAAAGGTGCCACTAAAACATGTCCTCAAATTTGAGTCCATGCTCAAGGCCATGTATTATCTTCTAGACGAGGATGAGATCACCTCTTTGCTGCCCGTAACACAGAAGGAATAAATTTAGGCAATTCAGTCTGTCTGTGTATGATTGGCATTTTAGACCGTTTAACAGCTTTGCTGCACGCCGTTGTACCCGTTCGAGGTAAGCTTGGTCCTTTACTAGCCATGGCCGCCATGCTTGTAGGCCATATTCTAAGTGGGGCCGAACAAAAGTGCCCTAAACTCCCAAAAAGGTCTTGGTCAAAGGTAACGAACGCCCTTTTGATTGCATGCAGCACTCTTATAGCGTTTTTGCAGCCTTGTGGCACTGATACGCACTGACTAGTGTATGTCTATTCATATATCTACCAGCGCCGCAAACTCTCGTACACAATCGTCTGTTTGTAGGGTTCTGATATTTTTTGTTAGTTCCATATCCTCTTTCCGATTTTCGATACATTCCCGTTGTTTGCAACAAATAGGTGGTTCAAATGTGCCACCATAAATTTCCCTCAGATAAGCTGAATTAGACTGCAAACGTCACAGCAAATGAACTTTATTGAAAATATTGGCAAAATACACTACCGGTAGAGTACATATCGGCTTTTATCTTCAAACCTATGTTAGAACAAAGGGTCCCCTCGATCGCCAAAATTGTGTTGTCGCCCAGGGCTTATCCGAGTCGAATACTTCTGTCTCCAACGAGAAGATTTTCGCTGACCTTCATATGTATCAACACTTACTGAACAATATTCTTTATCTGGAGGAGAATATGATCATTTGCGCAGCCCTCAAGGTCTAAAAAAGTTTATGACTAATCGAGAAGTGCGATTACGGCCTATCAGGATTGTTCAGGACAGTAAAGAAGAAGCTAATTTACTTCTGTCCAGGAAAACCAACCTCCGAAACTGTCATTATGAGGTTTTTCGGCCGGAACACTTTCCAGCGGAACGTCTGAAACACCGCGAATTAGTGCCGGAACCCAAGAGGCGACTTTCAACTGGAGAGGGCAACCTGGCTATTCTCAGGGGAAGATTGATACAAAGGGACACGTTGCTGCTCTGAAAGCAGCCGGTGTTCATGATGGCAGCGACGACATAGTGTTGGTTAATTCTGGACAACCTGAGCTAAACACTGTCGAATTTTGTAAACTTAAGTTCTTGTATAACAATACCCACATTCTGTTTTCGAAGCTCGACGAACTGAGAATACAGGAAGTCGATATGTCTCTAGATGTTATAGCAACCACAGACAAGTTGCTATCACAGAGCGTCCGTGGTAGCAAAGTAGTGTTATCAGGATACCATTTGTCTAGAGGAGACAGGAGGGAACCCCAGGGCGGGGAAGTTTTCATGCATGCAAACAACAGCTGAACAATTTGTGAGGGCCGAAAAGATTACCGGTGACATTTAAGCTATTCAGCTGACCATAAAGACACAGGCTGGAGGAGATCCTGTTCCCTCGAAGCTGTGACTATCCACCGACCACCACGGAGGGACCCCGAAACAGATACATTCTGCTGAGGGAAATAAAAGGGATCGTAAGTCGAGCGGATGCTGTTCTCATGGGGGACTTCAATGCACCCGACGTTCGGTGGAGCGGTTTGCATGCGAAGTGCTCAAGGTATACCTTCAGTCATGGTCTCCTATGGAAAACACTTGAAGCTCTTCTTGCATAGCATGTTCTAGCTCCAATTGGAGCCCATGAAGGGCAACAGACTAGTAGTTTGGATCTCGTCTTCATCAAAGATCCTGAGAGTGTGGTCGAGGTATATTTTCCACCCCGGTTTGGTCCAACTGATCATGCAGTTCACTTATGGGGTACTATCTTTATTCTGTACCATGTGCAATAAACGGAACGAGACCGAACATATAGGAAGGAAACATTTACTAAATGGGAGCAGCGGTGTCACAAATAGTCTGGGACGTCCTTTACTCCGGAAACGTCACTGAGGACTGAAATTTACTCAAGGATTGGTTGTTGCATCTAGTGATGATTCGCTGTCCCCAATCATGAGCTAGGATGTCGAACTGACTCTAGTCGCCAACAAGAGATCACAAAAAATAGCCCAACAAGGAATTAACGTAATGGAAGACATTTTGCGGAAACAACGAAAACATGCACTGTCACATATCATTAGTTCTTTTTTTTGGACGACATTGCAATCTGGAACAAGTTAGCCAGGGGTATGAAAATTCTGCACTCGTTTTCTGCACTTAGAAAAGCTCCCACAGTTTGTGGGTGCTGAACCTACCGAATTAATTTTCCATAGTGATGGAGTTCGTGGTCTTCAATTCGTCTGCCCGGTTTCATCCTTGTGAGAAACGGTGCTGATTCTGAAGCACGCAAGATTATAGATAACTTCTTCAGCCTAAAACAAGCATTTGTTTGCTACTGTACCCTGTTTGGCGCATGGGTATCAATTCCACGGAAAGGAGTAGAGACTGAAAACACCCGATGAAGTAAAAACCATTCCTCTCACTCCACGGACTGCAGTTTTTTTTCCTGAACCATCAGAACTATACCAAAAAAATACCTTACATACATATATATATATATATATATATACTTCCTAAGGGTTATTTTGCACCGCTTCCCCAATCCATACCTGCCTTTTTGACAATGCCTGTAAACTTGCATCAAATGCTAATGTTATTACTAAAATTATTATAACATCTATTCCGGAGGCTCGTAGGTGTTTGCATTCCCCCTCACCTTCTTTTTTGTTCTCGTGTTATTTTCCGCTTTACTTAAAAAGATAAGCTTAGATTAAAACATATCCGTCAAATGCTCTCTTCTGCCGCTGGTATTTCTTATGTCATTTTATTTGATATGATGATGCAACGACATTCCCCAACGGTCCCGCAATTCACTAAGCGAATTCTGGTTGATGCTGTCCATCTCCTTCACCCCGGTCTGATTGCTACGAATTATTTCCTTTCCATGCGCCGAAGCTTTCGGCATATCTCTTGGCTTACATTGATACATCAGCCTTCCTATTGCCATTTCTGCTACGATACTATACGGGCCAAGAGACAGAAATACATGAACTGAGACTTGAACTGTCCCCTTAATGAATGTTTATTTCTTATGCAAACCTCTTGGTTCTTGCGTAAGCCAATAATTTATCTATGGCCACATTTAATAGAGTCTTTTTTGCTGAAAATTTTGCAGCATACTTTCATAATATAGGGTATGCCTCTATCTCTCTATATATGCCGGTGACTTTCCTCTTATTTCAATTTCGGAGAGTTTGCAGATTAGACGTTTGTGTGGGACGCTGTTAAAAACCTTCTTAGAGTCAATGTAGATGACGTCAACCCTACCGCAATCATCCAGTGCATGAACCTACTTCCCGACCGAGAATAGTGT
The DNA here is from genome assembly GCA_902702965.1 of Spirometra erinaceieuropaei. NCBI lineage: Eukaryota > Metazoa > Platyhelminthes > Cestoda > Diphyllobothriidea > Diphyllobothriidae > Spirometra > Spirometra erinaceieuropaei. The sequence continues at coordinate 1,616,285 of CACRXP010000024.1, forward strand.
GCTAGAAAGACAAGAGTTGCTCAGTCTCAAGTCGTCCTGGAGTTCTGAGAACAAGTGGTTCTCCCAAAGGAACTTCCCCGTCGCCTTCTTAGGTGTGGTTTCCATTATCTTACAGCAACCGCAGCTTAAGCTGATGAACCGATGATTGTTTACATTAGTTCGTACCAAATCCTTGTAAATCGAGTAGACTGTTGCAGTTTCCTTAATTAAAATGACGGTTGGAAGATATGCGCTCGTGGTTCGGACAGTTCGTTCGCCAGTCCTCTCAAGAAGGTAGCCAGTACTATGTCGAAACCTGATGAATATGCTTCTTTGAGGTTCTACAGCTCACTTCCACGATAGATGTCTGGATCAGTAAGGATTAAAGTACGGGACCAGCGTCTACAACAGTAATGATAGATCTAAAACTGGGTTTTTCTAGTGAAGAATGAGGCGAAAAACGGGCCGAAGCGTTCTGTCTTCAAGTTGTTTTCGATGGCTTCTTCACCATTATCATCATTAAATACTGTCGCTGCGTCCTTATTTTTCAGTCGACTGGTAATATTGTGAAATAAAATTCTGAGATTGAGTTCAGTCTGCCGGAAAGTTCCGGACGCACAGTCCTTCATTCTCCCCGTATTTTGCTGATGACAGAACTCCTCGAGGTGCTCTGGTAAGCCGGTTTAGTTCCGTTCAGTCTGTTGAGGGAAATATGCATAAGCCTTTGAGTAACCTATTTACAACGTAAAGCTGAGTGCGGTGTACAGAGAAATAATATAGGTTGAAATAATTCAAACGGGCTCATAATGGAATGACAAAATGGGAGTGAGTCTCAGGGGATAGGCTCGGTCTCTCGTCGCTCTTTGTCATTTCGGAACAAAAATACGTCAAAGTTCTTTTAAAGCTTTGTGCCGACGGCGATATCCTAACATCTGCAGGATGGACATTCCATGGTTTGACCACCCAAACAGAGACCTCGGAGGTTGCTCGCGGTAGCGAATTTAAAAATTCCTGAAAGGCCAGGCCGCAGTCCAACCCTTTCACAATGCTGAATACTTGTAAGAGATCCTGGCGAAGTTGCTGTAACGTAACGGGAAGGTGTTCAGATTTACTAGACAGATTGCATAAGGAAAGAAGCTGTGACCCCTAACCATCTTCTTGATTCTCCTCTGAACTCTTCCGAGACAACTCTGGTTTTGAACAGCCCACGGGCTCCAGGCTTATATGCAGTACGCCAACTGTGGCCATACGAATGTTCCGAAAATATCTTCGCTAAAATCCATAAATAACCGCATAATGGCGTACAGTAGAGACATCGCGGTATTTGCCACTCTCGGACAATGAGCGGATGGTTTTAGGGAGTCCGTCGTCAGCGCACCGAGGTCCTTTTATGCTTTGGCATCTCGTAAGGCTGCACCACCCATAAAGTAGTCTCTTTTTCTGGCAGATCTGACTGTGTTTTATAGGAGAATTATACTGCACTTACCAACGTTGAACCTCAGAAGCCAACAGTTTGACCACTCCTCCAACCGATTTAGGTTCACCTGCGCTCTGTCTTCGTCGGCAGGACCCCGAATTGCACTCCATGTCTTCATGTCATCGGCAAACATTACTCGTTCGCTGCCAAAAGCTCTTGCGCAATCGTCCACGTATATTATGAACAAAATGGATCTAAGAACTGAACCCTGGGTAGCACCACTCCTGACCAAGACAGGATCTGATTTCCCTTGACCGATGCACACAACCTGCTCTCCACCCACAAGAAAGTTTTCGATCCATTTGAGAAATTTGCCTCTGATCCTTATTGTTTCAATTTGCGTAACAGTCTCTGGAGTGGTAGAGTGTCGAACACCTTCTAGAAGTCAATGAAACCTACGTGGACTGCGTGTCTGTCGCCGAGAGCTCCAATTCAGCTCTGAAGAGATTGTAGAAAGTTTGTCGTGTCGAGATTCATCTAATATCTTCCACTTTCTTTATTTCTCTTCTTTAACTGTCTGTTAAGGTTGCTTATTAACTAAGCCTGACAGCTAGTAGTGTTGGTACCTTCGTTCGGTTTAGAAGAATCGTTAGGAGAAAAGCCTTGTATGGTGGTCATCGCATTCAGGATCGGCGCTTTCTCTATTCACACGTCCAGTCCCTGGCCGAAGGAAGATTATAAGTTTCTGGAAAGTATTCGATGGAGGGTGATCAAAATAGTGAAGGACCTCAGGACTTTGTCAAACAAATGCAGGCTTGATACTATTAACCTATTTCCTCTTATATACAGGGAGATCTCGGGAGATCCCACGCAAACCTACCTGGTTGCGGGAAATCGGGACTGCGCCCTGCACTTTAACGCCTCCTTCTCATTAATCACAACAACAAACCTGCGTGGGAACTTCCTGGAACTTAGAGGGACCTGATCCTGTCTGGATGTTTACAGCCACTTTTTGCGGTGATTTGTCGGTACCTGGAACAGACGTCACAAGGAATTAATAATGGCAGGCTGAACAGAGACATCTAAGCATCATCTAGATATATATTTGCTGAGAAATACCAACTAAGTGTACGAAAATATTCTATTACGCCTAACCAATTTTTGCATATTTGAGAGTTCGGCAGTCGATGTCAACGATGTCCACAAGGTGAGAACTTGGAGTGAGATTAGCAAATAAATTGCTTCATAGAAATAGTGGCCTCGCGAATCGCCTACCACACTCCTTCTTCCTCCCAACCTGGGCCCGGCATCATAACCAGTTAAAGAAGGCCGGAGGCGAGAGAGCACAGGTGACTGAGAGGGCGAAAATCCGCATATAGGCTTACTACCGCATCCACTGGTCTGCAAGAGTCATTTCATCGGAATTTTCAAAGACAAAATGGAGGGCGTCAGAGATCCCAAGTGGCGCATCGTGAGCCTGTAACTGGGTCTGTCACCGCAATCCTAATTTTGTCATTTGTTATGGGTGCGGATTCCCGATAACGCCTGCCAGAATCCGATGTACTCCCCACGTTGACTCACTGCAGGTACCGCGTGGCCCATGAAAGGGGAACTTGTATATAGCTACCGCTAATGTGGATGATTATTATATTACATTCGACAATATCCTCTACAGCTGAGGGTTGCAGCTCCACACTTTAAAAATGGTAATTTGGAAAATATACATGCTACCGACAATACTCCGATAATATGTCTATTTGGACTTGAATATTTTATGTACCGTCGTCAACAGAGTCTTCGAAGGTCCTGTCTGCTGCCCTTAAGTATATTAAACTGTACTGAACTAAGGCGCCAAAAGTGCAATTACTGCGAACTGTGTGGGTTACGAGGACTAACCTTGCTTTGAATGTGAATATATGCTGACTAGAGTCAAAAAGCTTGATAAAAGCCCGCGAAATTAGGCACAAATCCACGTTGTCTCAACTACAGCGGGTGATCAATAAAGTTAATAATTTAATACAATGACAGGACCTCGCGGTGAGGAAAGATGGATAAACGTCACAATAGGCGCCTGAAGTAAGAACTAACTCTGATGAGTCGGCAGTAAAAACGAAACCCATGGGAGGATTCCGCAAATCGTCCTAGTCCTCATACAGGGAATTGCGCCGAGGGACAAAATAAAGGGCTTGGGGACCGCCAACAGTGCTTATTTGGTCAAGGCATGTCTTCGTCGAATGCAGTCAGACCTGATGACAGTGTCTCAGAGAATATTACCCCTTTTCATGGCCCACTAAACTAATTACTACGGTCAGACGTAGCAACGAAAGTCCTGAAAGCCTTTCAGATCGGAAAAAAGAGTGAAGATAAAGCAACAACACTACCACCTCGTCCTCTCAAAATTGTGCTGGAAAAAGAAAGAAATGTAAGCTGATCTTGTCTAAAACGCCAAACACAGTTACTCACGTAGGCATGATTTTAATCCACCTGCTCGCCAACGGAACGGCCGAAACGCCAGGAAATTGGTTCGGAGTTAAAATCGAGACCGAAGTGTGACGAACACAACCTGGCCACCTTCATGGACAAGATAGTTCAGACAAATGTGACATTCCAGTTGAATCAGCCGGTAATCCTAAGGATGACAGCAATTACTCAGTTAACGCAGAAGTGAGTGTGGAATTAGCCGTTTAAAGTGATAGCAGCAATGAACCGTTAATAGTGAATGTCCGACGGAAGTAACTGAGGTTGACGAAGCTCAACAAACAACCGAACACACAAGTGAAAATGACGTCCGCGTCAACGCAATAAGGACTACGGCAATGGCAAACGCAGCCGAAACTTGGGCTGGTGCAAAATTAAGGTGCTTGTTAACAAATGCCCAAGGTTGCATATCGAAGCCTGATAAGCTAAAAGTGTGTCTTAACGAACTCTGTCCGGGTGTTATAGCAGTAACGGAAATCTGGTTGTCCGAGGATTTTGTTGATAGTAAATTAACCATGGACAGATACCAAATATATTAGGGGGACAAGGAATACCGTCAGGGTAGTGGCATAATTATGCATGTGAAAGAAGTTCTGATAGGGTCGGAAAAGGGAGCTGTTTGGTTGACCACCAAGACTGCTGGCTGCCAGTGTCTCAAAATCCTTATTGTATTATAATCATCTAGAACATACCAAATCACCCACATGCGTCTATAGGAGCAGCTGGAGCGATTATCCAGCCAACCTAATATCATGACCATGGGCGACTTCAACGCACCAGTAATAAGCTGTAGTATCATTCGTGCGTCATGCCCAAAAAAGCCTTAATTTACTGCCTGCTACACTAAATATTGAAGGCCCTTCTAATAAAGCATGCAATGTTTCCAACGAGAACATATGAAGGACAAGGGCTAACTGTCTAGACATAATTTTTACGAAAACGTCTGTCAGCAAAGACGAAGTCCCCTCCATACGTTCGCTTGGCTGAAGGGACCATATAGTTTCTATGTGGGATTATTCGTTATTCAACCAAATAGGACGTAACGTTCGGCGAGGCGGTTAAATCAAATGAGAGCAGATTTAACCGGTTTCGACTGGAACTCAGTGTTTGCGGGTAATGCCAACAAAGTTTGAGAGTTGTTCAAAAATTTCCTTCTCTAATTCATCAACAGTCAATTCAATTATTTTATTAAAGACCCGTCGGGGTCCCATCACAGTCACTGCTCGTTGACACATGTAAGACGTAACAAGCGTCCTGGGAACCTAAACAGAGACCTAAAGAAAGAAATTCATAAAAAGCATAAATTGCGGAGAAAATATTGCGTCAGCGGACACATTGGATATTTCAACAATTATAAAAATACGGAGAAACATACTGAGGGCTGGGAATTAGAATAGAGTTTTCTACAAAAGTGACGTTGAATCCGGCGACCTTAGAAGAAGTACAAGAAGCGTACATCGAACCCCCTCAACGAAGGCTACGATGAAGTTGAAAGTTCCGACAAATGGGATAAGGCTGCGCATTTTTACCATTTTTTAACCGGTTAACACAAACGAGACAAGGTTCCTTCCATCTTCCGCTGACGCACTGCCGACTCCAAGCATAAGCAATATCATCTTTTCAGGATATGATATTCGAAGGGAATTAAAGGCATTTAAAGAATCGACGTCCCTAGGACCAGAAGAACTTTTACCAAAGCCCCTCTAAAAACTTGCCATTGGGCTTTTCGTATCTCTGTCGAGGTTTATCCGAACGCCATTTGACACTGGGAAACTTCCTGTTGATAGAAGGCTGGCGCACATAACTCCCCTATAGAAAGGCGATAGCAGGACGTCGACGACAAATTATAGGCTCATAAGCTTAACATGCATTCCCAGCAAAGTTATGGACAGGATCATGAAGAGCGAAATAGAGCACTTCACAGAAGTCCACGACTCACGATCGAACTGCTAACACAGATTCCGGAAAGGGAGACATTTCACGACAAATCTGCCGCAATCGCTGCAGTGTTGGGTTCATGCTCTCGACGGCATACATACGGCTTACAACTTTTAATAATATAATAATTTTTTATTCAAGACCCGTGAGGGGTCCGGTCATAACAAGTAAGAATAAATTTTTACATGAATTTTAGAACGTGAAGACAGAATCTACAAAAAACTTAATTCATAGATATTGAATAAGTAGTCTGTTACGAGGAATGATGAGCGAGCAGTGAAAAAATTCCTCACAAATAAACAAAATGAATATGATTGGATTAATACTACGGCAGAAAAAACTGTCGTTAATGAAGGGGTAAAAAGCGGACAGGACCGGCCTGCATGTGGCCGTTTATGACGAATTTAATGAAGGGGTAATCACGCGGGTCAGACAGGACTGGCCTGCATGCGGTATTGAGTAAAAGGTTTGAGACGGACATCATCAAGGCAGAATTCATATGTTGGATGAGACAATTCACGTCAAAGTGACGAGACGAGAAGAACACAGACGCAATCGGTCACAGTCCGCTTCGAGTCCATACGCGGAGGGGGCAAGGGAAATGCGGCCAAACTGTTAGTGGATAGCGAATACAGAGGGTTCCGCGAAGAGCGTCGATGGACCTCTTGGGGTCGAAATGAGAAGATGGCCTCAAGAACCTCAAAAATCAACGGTGAGAAGGGGTGAGGGTTCGAAATCGCGGAGGGCAGAGCAGATTTCTGGTGAGCGTCGGTGATCGCGAAACCGAGGTGGCTGAGAGCGTGCACGTCAACCTAGCCAAGCTATTTCTTTGAGGAAATGTGTCAGGAAGTGAATGGCATTCTGTGAGAGCACGATGTATGAACTGAAAAATCGAGAAAATTATCATTTATGTTGACGGGTCCAAAGGAGCTATACTTCAAATAAAAGAAGGAAATGTGAGCGGAGACGGTAATTTAATGGCGGCGTCCTAAATTCGCGGTGGCCCTTTTTCGGTGTCATAGAGAAAGTTTGACTCTAAAAATACGTTGGACACTAGGCTACACGAGGGACTGTTATATGAGCTAGGATGAAAAGGGGTCTGTGGTAACTTTCTTGTGGATCGGCACCTGGTTGGGCGCATCGGTTAACAAAAACCAGATTCTGATATGGCCGAGAGTGATGTTCCCCAGGGTTCAGCGCTGAGACCCATTTGTTCTAGCAACACGTGAATGATTGCCTAAGAACCTTGGACTGCGAGACAGCGATATTTGCTGGCGAAACCAAAACTTATAGAGTGTGAGCCGGGATCCTAGGAACAACGATAAATTGCAGATCAACCCAAATCGGTAGGAGAAGTGGTCAAATTATTGGCCCATGTGGTTCAACGACGGTATGTGTACCATATTTTGCCTAGGTAATCCAGCCTGATCCTCCAGCGTAAGAAGCTACATCCTCGATGGTGCAGCTTTGCAGGACTGGGAGGCCCAGAAGAAACTCGACGTGATGATAATGCACTCAGCAAAACCATCCGCACATTGCTTTAGAGTGACGAAATGCGCAATGTCCGAACTGCACGCCATCAAGCGAACATTTATAGATTTTGACGGAGATGTCTCCTGCAAGATCTTCGAAACATTCGTGAGACCGCATGTGAAAGGCGGCATCAAAGTCTAGAGACCGCAGACAATTCAAGATCAAAATAATCTTGAAATTGTCCAAAGGAGAACCAGAAAAATGCTCAGTGCTCAAAACTTCTTTCATTATGCAGCCCTTCTAACAAATCTGAATCCATTTCTTTCGAGTTATAAGCGCAGGGATCCCTGACAAACGTCCCACTTTGTGAAGTGATGCATAATAATTTAAATTGAAATAATTTGATCTATTTAGCATTTGCAAAGATACCTTTACGGAAAATAAAACGTATTTTTAATTGAATCTTGGAGCTAGTAGGCAGAAACTGTGCAGTCCTTAGTTTGTGCTTATAAAATAAGCAGTTTGACATGGAAAACAGTTAGCGAACCGTAAATAAAAACTCGTCTATTTTCTGAAAAATGAAAAATTACTATGACGATTAATTGTTAGGGATAGAAAAACCGTCACATATGGGGAGGTAAATATGTGTGTTGGACAGGACCGTCCTGAAGGTGAGAGTATATAACGGTTCCTCGTCAAGGTGGAATTCCTAAGCCGACTTGGTCTCTTCACCGCAGATGCAATCATACTTTTTTTCTGATGACAGCAGATTCAACCATCGGGGTAGTAAGACAGGAGGAACCCAATGCGATCGGTCGCAGTTCGCTTAGAGTCCAGGCGAGGAGGGGACACTACAAGCGGGGGAGATGCGATTATCATGCTTTTTTGCTGACCGACCAAATTACTAGCAGATGACGAATGCAGGGAATCCGCCGTGATCGTCTACAGGTTGCCTGGTGACGAGGTAAGGAGATTACATTAAAATCCGCAAAAATCATCGCCGGCGAAGGGGTATGGGGGGGAGGAGCAGAGTAAGTTCTTCACAACGGTGAGATGAGAGCCTGGGGATGATGGGTGGCGGCAGGTCCGGGTCAGGACTGACAATGGGGATGGGAGCTCGAAATCCCAGAGGGCAGAACGGAATCCTGGTGAAGGTCGTCGGTAAACGAAACGGTGGCGACTTGGGACGTGCACGTCAACGTGGCCTCGACTACTTCTCTGTGAGGTTGGTTAAGGAGAGCATTGCGTCCTGTGAAGGACACGAGGTACTGGAGGAAAAATCGGAAAATTCGAAGTTTCTGATGAGAGACCGCGAAAAACGAAACTACACGCAGATGGAAGAATGTGGGGGGATATGGTAAGTTACGGCGTCGTCCTGAGTTCCCGAGGGTCCATGCTCAAAGCCACGGAGAACGTCTTCAGGGGAGGATAGGAAAAATACTTGTTCGGTTGTGTCAGCATTCAGATAAAGGCGCAGCCTTCTCCTAAAATTGTGTAGATTATTTGACAACCCTAGATGGATTGGAAAATTATGTCAATGGGAGATATACCTGGGAATGAAAATAAGGGAGCTCGCAGAGATAGAAAAAGCGGAAAAAGGAATAATCAAAGAGGAATTATGATGATTTTATGGACAATTAACAGGGGCAAGGGCTGGAATGTGATCAAGATTGAAATTATCATAAACACGTAAAAATGGACAAAAGCCTGCTACTAGTCTCAAAACCCACAAGGCTTAAAGGCTAGTTAGCTGGCATCTATTTGATTAAGAAGTATTTTGATTTGTCATATTTAAGCGTCTTGTAGAAATGCGCTTTTGAACATTTTAAATTTCAGAACGACGTTTCTTGTTTGTTAAACCAAATAATGGACAACAGTATTCGGGAATGGAGGGACAGACATTCAATTAAGTCTTGATTAATTTTCATCGATTTGGTTTAAATTGATCTCAAGAAAGCCTCTGATAGTGTTCCACACCACCGGTTACTTTACAAGGTCCGAGAGTATGGGATAAGGAGGAACCTATTAAACTGGGTGAAGGACTTTCTGACTAGCCGATCACAGTCTGTGTGCACTGGTAATGCGAAGTCAGCGCCAGTGCTTGTTGTGAGTGGCGTTCCCCAGGGCTCTGTACTCGGACCGGTACTGTTTGTAATCTATGTCAACGACTGTATAAATGGACTGGACTGCAATTGAGTCATGTTTGCCGATGACATTAAGTTATGGCGAGTGATCAACGGGGAATGTGATGAACGGACACTAGATTGAGGACTGAACCGCCTATGCGAATGGCCGGACAACTAGCTGCTAAAGTTTAACCTCGAGAAGTTCGTCGCATTGCGACTCAAAACGAATGGAAGAGCCGATGGAGAGGATCACCATTACCTGATTAGTGGAACGTGCCTTTCATAATTGACCGAACAAAAATATCATGGGATCAACATTTTGCTTACTCTTAAGCCCTCCTCTCAATGCGTTAAGGCGGCCAAAAGGGCAATCGGTGTTCTCTTTGCCACTAAAAAACTTTCAGTGATATAGACAAAGAGTTATTTGGCAAACTATATGGAGCGTTCATTCGCTTGCATCTGGAATATGGAATCCAAGTGTGGCGCCCGTGGCTGAAAAAAGACTATAGGTCGCTGAAAACAGTTCATAGGAGAGCGATCAAAATTGTGAGAGGCCTCAGGAATTTACCTTATAACTGAACTCTCGATGTGCTAAAACTATTTCCTCTTGAGTACAGGCAGATCCGAGGAGATCTCATACAGGCTTACCGGATTTTGAGGAATCGGGACTGTGCCCTTCACCTCGATGATTTTTTCACCGTGGCCACAAGAACAAACCTACGTGGGAACTCTCTAAAACTTAGAGGATCCCGATGCCGCCTGGACATTCGCAGATACTCCTTTTCACAGTGAGTCGTCGGTGACTGGAAGGGGCTTCCCGAGGACGTGCTGATGGTGGATTCCACGGAGCCATTCAAACAAAGACTAGACGCATATTTGCTTGAAAAATGCTGCTAATCTGGTCGGAACAGCTCTGTTATACCAAACCAACGCCTTACATACACCTACCGCTAATGCGGATGAGTTTCATTTCCTGTTACCGTTATCACCTACAACTGAGTGTTCTCGAGTCTCGGTCATGCGTTTTAAAGAAAATGTTCTGTTACGTGTGTATGTCATTGACAAATTTTTGGTACCATGTTCTCTTAAAGTCAGATATTGCATGTTTCGTTTTCCACAGGGTTTTCAAAGGAATTCCCTACTACCCTAAATAATAATAATAATTATTATTTTTATTCAAGACCCATGAGGGTCCGTCCATAGCAAGTAGGAAAAACTTTTACATGAATTTCAGAATTTTAGAACAGGTATACTGAATCTATACAATACTTAATTCATAGCTATTGAATACGTAGTATGTTACGAAAAATGAGGACCAAGCAGTGAAAAAAACTCCTAACATATAAACAAAACGAGTATGACCGGATTAGCACCATAGGAGAAGAAACTCTCGCTCCTGAATGTATAAAAAGCAGGCAGTACCGGCCTGTATGTGGCAGTGTATAACGGATTTCATGGAGGGGTAATTAGGCGGGTCAGGCAGGCCTGACCTGCATGTTGTATTGAGTAAAAGGATCGAAACGGGCATTATCAAGGCAGAATACATTTGCCGGATGAGGCCATTCACGTAAAAGTGGCAAAAGAAAACCAGTCTCGAGGCGATAGGAACTCAAATGCGATCGGCTACAGTCAACCGAGTCCAGCCGACGAGGGGGCAAGGGAGATGCGACCAGACTACTAGTATATGGCGAATATAGAGGGTTCCGCCAAGAGCGCTGATAGAGCGCATTCTGTGGGGGCACCATGCAAGAGCTGAAAGACCGAAAAAACTAACTAATGAGGGATCTTAGAAAACGATACTACACACAAAGAAGGGAATGTGAGCGGATACGGAAATTTAATAGCGGCGTCCTAAATTCCCAGTGGCCCTTTCTCGGTGTCATTGGGCAAATTTTCAGGGATGGATGAGGAAAATAGAAGTTTAATTGAGTCAATATTCCGATAAAGGCGCAGACTTCTCTTAAAAGTATACAGATTATCTAAACATCTTATATTTGGTGGAAGGTTAATCAAGAGGAATGTATATATGGAAGCGAAAAAAAGAGAGCGATTAGAGATGGAGGAAGCGGGAGGAGGTATAATCACGGAAGAGTTGCGAAGATTTTATGGGCGACTATTAGGGGTAAGCGCAGAAATCTGAGGAAGATTTGTGCTATTATTAATGCGAAAGAGAAGACAGAAGCCTGCTTCTGTTTTCGAACCCATAAAATTTTTAGGTTAATTAGCTGGCATCTATGTTTGATTAGGAGATATTTGGATGTTCCGGGCCTAAAAGTTTTCTAGTAACATTTTAAATGTTTAAACGACTAGCCGTGTTTTTTAAACCAAAGAATGGGCAACAATATTTGAGAATGGGAAGTACAAATATACGACAAAGTCTCAATTTAATGTCAGGAAGAGAGAAATTGTAAGAAATAAAGCCACAAATCTGAGTAGCTTTCGCTGTAATTCTGTCAGCGTGTAGCGAGAGATCAAAAGTATTTGTGCAGTTTAGACCTAAATCCCTGATGGTGGTGCATTCAGTCATAGGTGTGCCTTGAAAGACCACTGGATGGGGTAATCTGCCAGGTCAAAAACACATACGGCAACATTTAGACTGAGAGTATTCCATCAGCCATTTTGAGCTCCAAGCTGAGAGAGCAAGCAAGTCAGCATGGATTTGCTCCAGAAAATGAAGGCTCGTTGATTTATTTGAAATGATCGACATAAATAAATTATTGAGAATGTTTAACTGCCGCCAAAATATCATTTATGTAAAGCAGGAACAAAAGAGGATCTGAAACGGTACCCTGTAGGACATCACTTAAAATTGGGCTTTCACTGGAAAGTGAATATCCCACTCTAACCCTTTTTTTTACGATTAGACAGCTATGACTTGCCAAAGACTATTAAGGAACTGCGAATTCCCAGAGCTTTTAATTTAACCAAGAGTCTTTTATGTGGCACTTTATCCAAGTCTTTACTAAGATCAAAATAAATAAGGACAACAAATGGATGTTCATTACGAAAAGATGTTAGTAGATTGAGGAACGACAAATGACATGTTTCACAAGAGCAATCGGGTAAAAAATCATGCTGGGAAGGGCTAATAACTTGATTGGCTAGGCAAAAGTCGGTAATTTTTTCAAAGATTTTAATGAGAGAAGGGGTTTTATGGACACCTCGATAGTTCTGAACGTCAGAACGACAGTCAGACTTAAATACTGGAATAATACTAAAAGTTTTCCAATAGGTAAGAAAGAAGCCATTTGAAAGAAATATTGAGAAGAGTTTGCTAAGCAGAGAAGGAATATCTCGTAGTTGTTTTATAAGATAGTTTAGGATATTGTCCGTATCTACTGAGTGGAAGTTAGGAAGATGGTTTATCAGTTGTTCAATAGTTTCAGGAGAAAAATAACGATGCTGAGTGAGGCAACAAACAACGGAGGAATTAAAGGGATTGGCTCGGTTTCAATTGCGAGATGTTCGGCAGGGAATGAATTTAACATTTCTGCTTTGCTTGACTCCTCTGTCAGGAAGGCGTCGTTGGTACTTAGTAAAGGCGGAATAACTTGGTGGGATTTGGCAGGGGATCTTTGACGGAAGATCTGAGCAGCTGATTAAGAAGCATTCACGTCATTAATAACCAAAGACTCTCTACGCCTATCTCGCACGAGCCTCATTTTCAAAGCTGATTCAAATATTTCAACGATTCTTAGGTGAACTGATAATGAGTTCACAGAAGGATCTTTAAGCTGCTTCCGTAGCTTTTTAAGTGTGTTTGTAAGAACGTGTGGGACAGCGGTGGAAGTGGGAATCCATTTGAACATCTTCCGAGGAATAAGGTCAAGAAGACCTTCTATAACGCATTGTAATGAATTTAATTTAATTTAATTATTTTTTTATTAAAGACCCGTCGGGGTCCCATCAAAGCAAGTAAAAATAAATTTACATGCAAATTTTAGACGATGTAGGCAAAATCTGCACAAAGTGCAATGCATAGTTTTTGAGATTAGAAGTCCATTAAGCAAAATGAAAATGAAAAAAAACGAGGGGTGAAAAAAAACTCCAAAGCAAAATTTAAAAATGATTGTAGTAATTAAACAGGAGAAAAAAAAATCCCTCAGAAAAATAGCATCAGAAAAAAACAGGGAGGACTGGCCTGCATGTGGCGGTACAAAATGCAATATAGTCCGACATCAACATGGCCGAAATAAATGTCAGCTGTATATGGCATTGTGTAACGGATTTCATAAAATGGTACGTAGGCGGGTCGGTCAGGACTGCCCTGTATCGCCTTGAGTAAGAAAAATAAGTGCCGAAATTGAAAACCAGTCTCAAGCCGATAGGAACCCAGATGCGGTCGGTTTCATTCAACCGAGTCCATCCGAACATGGGGGAAGGGAGATGCGACCAGACTACTAGTATATGGCGAATATAGAAGGCTTTGTCAAGACCGCCGATGGAGGGCATTCTGTAAGGGCATCATGAAGATCAGTCCCGAGGCGATAGGAACCCAGATGCGGTCGGTTTCATTCAACCGAGTCTATCCGAACATGGGGGAAGGGAGATGCGACCAAACTACTAGTATGGCGAATATAGAAGGCTTTGTCAAGGCCGCCGATGGAGCGCATTCAGTAAGGGCACGATGACAACCAGTCTCGAGGCGACAAGAACCCAGATGCGGTCTGTTACATTCATCAGAGTCCATCAGAGGATAGGGCAAAGGAGATGCGACCAGATTACTAGTATATGGCGAATATAGAAGGCTTCGCCAAGAGCATCGATGGAGCACATTCAGTGAGGGCATCATGAAGATCAGTCTCGAGGCGATAGGAACCCAGATGCGGTCGGTTACATTCATCCAAGTCCAACCGAAGATGGGGGAGGGGAGATGCGACCAAACTACCAGTATATGGCGAATACAGAAGGTTTCGCCAAGAGCGTCGATGGCGCGCATTCTGTGAGGGCACGATGCATGAACTAAAAAATTGGAATAATTAACATTTCTGGTGAGGGATCTTAGGTAGCGAGACTACTCATAAAGGAAGGAAACGAGAACAGATACGGAAATTTAATAGCGGCATGCTAAATTCCCGGTGGCCCTTTCTCAGTGTCATAGAAAAAGTTGTCTGGGAAGGATGAGGAAAATAAAAGTTTAATCGAGTCAGTATTCAGATAAAGGCGTAGCCTTCTCTTAAAGGTGTGTAGATTTTCTGAAGATCTTATATTTATTGGAAGGTTATTCCAGAGGAAAGTATACCTGGAAGCGAAAAAAAGGGATCGCTTAGAGGTGGAGGACGCTGGAAGAGGTATAATTAGAGACAAGTTGCGAAGATTTTATGGGCGACTACTAGGGGTAAGTGTTGAAATCCGAGGAAAATTTGAACTATGATTAATGCGAAAGAGGAGACAGAGGCCCGCTTCTAGTCTTCGAACCCATAAAAATTTTAGGTTTATTAGCTGACATCTATCTGAGTAGGAGATATTGGGATGTTCCCTATCTAAAAGTTTTTTAGAAAAAATCGTCTTTGGACATTTTCAATTTTTAAACGACTGGCTTCATTCATCAAACCAAAGAATGGGCAACAATACTCGAGAATGGGAAGTAAAACATACGATAGAGCCTTAATTTAATTTCAGGAAGATAGAAATTGTAAGAAATAAAGCCACAAATCTGGGCAGCTTTGGCTGTAATTCTGTCAGCGTGCGGCGAGAGATCAAGATTACTAGTGTAGCTTAAACCTAAATCCTTGATGGTGGTACATTCAATCATAGGTGTTCCTTGAAAGACCACAGGTTGGGGTAGCCTATCAGGTCCAAAACACATATAACGACATTTAGACGGAGAGAATTCCATTAGCCATTTTGAGCTCCAAGCTGAGAGAGCAAGCAAGTCAGCATGGATTTGCTCCAGGCAATGAAGGCTCGTAGATTTTTTGAAAGAATATACACATTTGAGATCATCGGCATAAATAAATGATTGAGAATGTTTAACTGCGGCTGAAATATCTTTTGTGGAAAGCAAGAACAAAAGAGGACTTAAAACGGTACCTTGTAGGACACCGCTCACAATAGGACTTTCACTGGAAAGTGAAGATCCCACCAAAACCTTTTGTTTACGATTAGACAGGTATGACCTGAGAAAGTCTATTAGTGGACTGCGAATTCCCATAGCTTCTAATTTAACCAAGAAACTTTTATGTGGCACTTTATCAAAGGCTTAACTAAGATCAAAATAAATTACGACAACAGATAGGTGATCATTACGAAGAGAGGTAAGTAGATCGAGAAACGACAGATGACATGTTTCACAAGAGCCATCTGGTAAAAAACCATGCTGGGAAGGGCTAATAACTTGATTGGCTATGCAAAATTCAGTAATTTTTATGGCGATAATTTTTTCAAAGATTTTGGCGAGAGAGGGTGTTTTATGGACACCTCGATAGTTCTGTACGTCAGAACGACAGCCAGACTTAAATACTGGAATAATAATAGAAGTTTTCCAATAGTCAGGGAAGAAGCCATTTACGAGAAATACTGAAAAGATTTTGCTAAGCAGAGGAGGAAAATCTCTTAGCTGTTTTATCAAAGAGTTTGGGATATTGTCCGTACCTACTGAGTGAGAGTTAGGAAGATGGCTTATCAGTTTTTGAATACATTCAGGAGAAAAATTAATGAAGCTAGGAGAAGCATCAGACAACGAAGGAATTAAAGGGATCGAATCAGTTTCAATGGTGAAATGCTTGGCAAAGAACGAATTTAAAATTTCTGCTTTGCCTGACTCCTCAGTAATGAAGGCATCGCTAGCACTAAGCTAGGGCGGAATACTTGGTGGGACTTAGCAGATGATCTCTGACGGAAGATCTGAGCAACTGATTAAGAAGAATTCACGTCATTAATAGCTAAAGACTCTCTACGCCTATCTCGCTCGAGCCTCATTTTCGAAGCTAGTTCAAATATTTCAACGATTCTTAGATAACCTGATAATGAACTCACAAAGGATCTTTAACTGCTTCCGTAACTTTTTAAGTCTGTTTTTAAGAAAGTGTGGGATAGCGGTGGAATTAGCACTCGGTTTTAACATCTTCCGACGAATAAGGTCAAGAAGACCTTCTGTTCAATTCAATTCAATTCAATTATTTTTATTAAAGACCCGTCGGGGTCCCATCAAAGCATTGTAATAAATTGTTGGAAAAATTTAGATCGTTATTTGAAAAAATATTGTGTCAATCAAGAGTGCATGTAAAGTTATTTACTAAATCCTTATTAACATTAGCAAAGTCAAAAATACTACGTTGAACTGTTGGCTTTGCGGAAATGGCAACTGGAAGGCGACAATGAATTAATGCATGATCACTTGCAAAGAGGTCATGATAAAAATCCATAGATAAAGGGAAGGTGCCATTAGTAAAAATTAAGTCTAAAACACTATAGTTTCTGGTCGAAGAGTGAACTAATTGAGTCAGGTTTGAAAAGTAAATTGTGTCAAGCAGCTTCTGGAATTTAGGAGGAGAAGTATGTGTGTGCCAGTCAATTTCTGGCAAATTAAAATCGCCTACGATTATCTTGACATCGAACGAAGTTTCTGCAATTTTTTCAAAGAGTTCACAAAGTTGGCTTTCATTTCCGGAGGAACAAGGAGGATTATATACACATCCGACCAAGGCTTTCCTATTTTGCGGAAGGATTACCGAAGCAAAACATAAATTTCCAGAGAAGGAGGAAATGTTCAAGTTATAAGGCGATTGTGCAAGTGATACTCTTATGTAAAGAAGGCATCCACCGCCGCGTCTGTCGGCACGGTCCTGGCGGTATAAACTGAGGCTATCTATGTTAAGTGCCGAGTCTGAAATTAGAGAGTGGGCCCAAGATTCAGTAATGCACAATACGTCTGTGTCAAACTCAACAGCTACACTTCTTAGGTGTGCCATCTTTTGCACGACAGATCTTGCGTTGAGAGAGACAATACTGAGCGTATTCCTAATATGTAGGTTCCGCTCATTGCTACTTATAAAAAAGGAAGAGCCGGAGGTGGAAAATTAAGCTGAGGGAACGGAGCAATTGGTGGAGGACAAAGTTGCTGCGGTCTAAAATTTATGGGGTAATTACTAGTTAGAGATGCAGCATGAGGTGGAAAAACATTTGAGCAGGACCCAGGAAGAGGAAAACTATTTTGTTGGGTTGGAAAAATAGGAGACAAGAAAATAGGATTTTGGGAATTGTTAGCATAATACGAGGGGTAGTTTATGTTAGGTGGCGGACGTAATGGTTTCGGGAAACAGTTAACATCAGGAAAGGGCTTTATTATTTGGGGTGTTAGGCTAGCAACGGGATTGGAAAATTTATCAGCAATGCAATATACTTGCATTTTGCAGTCTGATGTGTAAGAGGGCTTCACAACTGTGGCCTTAGGTTGAGAATTCAGGATAGGAACAGGTAAAGACCTCCCTGAACTCTCATCTAGCTTATTAGACCTAACTGCAAGGTCAGACCTGAGTGGTCAGGCGTGGGAACGGGGTGGATTCGATGTAAGTTTATTAACGAAATCACTATTCTGAGTGCTGGGAGCCGGTTGTGCTTCAAGGACTAGCTCATCTTTACTGCTAAGATCAAGCTCCCTTATAAATTTGGGAGCCGCATTTGAACAATCCTTGCTCCGTGGGGGAGTTTTAAAGAGGCTAGTTTTAACCGTCTCTGTGATAATGTGATCAGTCGAAGAGCTAGATGGAACTGGGGCCGCTGTAGATAGTGGGGGGATTTGGTCGACACCAGATGGAGAAGCAGCTTTAGAGGAAAAAGACATTTAGGTAGAATTCGGGGGTGGCTTTACGTTTGGTAATGGGGGAGAAATTTTTCGTTGCAGTGGAGTCTGGTCTCGACTAATAAAAAGTTTATTTGCCCTGAGATATTGAGTTGATCGCTCCAAATGGGAGAAAATAAAATCCACTTCTATCGATGAAAAGAGTTTGACAAGAATGGGTGGATTCTTGCTCCTAGATGAAATCCTTTTAGCTTCCGCGACCCTAAAGTTGAAGCCGCATGAAAAAAGGAATTGAAAGGCGACATCAATTGGCTGTCTACTCTTGGAAACGTTTTTTAATATAAAGTTGAAACTTCGTTTGTGCCTGTCTTCAGTCTCAGTCGCAACCAGGTTAATGAGAGGCATGAGCTTCTCACACTGCTGAGACGTAAGCGTTGGCAAATTTCCGTCAAGAAGGGCACCAAGGACAGAAAAAATTGATCCGCAACGAGACATAAAGTTGTTAAAATCATCAAGCGTCCCTAGATCAATTTTTTTCATATGAACACTGGGTTTCAGATGAAGTTTAGTTTCCTTCAGATTTCGACGAAGGGTTGCTTGAGGTTCCATGCCGAAAACGCAATACAAGACTTAAGTCCAAATATTTATATGAATAATAACTGCCGAAACTTCGAGGATATATGGATGAGGCTATGTATGATGAAACGATTTATGAAAGCAGCAAATATTGGTGGACCAGACAGCACAATTTATACTAACCAAGTTTTACTCAATACCAGAATGCAAACTAGAAAAAAAACGGGCAAATGACAATTTCGTAGGTGGTAAAACAGAACTATGAATAAATCTGAATTGGATAATGAGGCTATGTAGGATAAAATAGATAACAGTATAATTCTCAATAAACTGACGATGAAAGCCGTCAAGAGAGACGGTTTATCGTTTAAAATATAATGTTAATCTTTATTTTTACGAGGAAAACGTTTTGTTTATGCAGGTAAGACTTGATAGGACTGAGGCTATGTTGGGTGAAAAACTGCGACAGTAGATTTCTGCTTTATGACAAATCGCAGAAACACGACAGGAAGCGAAGAAGACTTATGACAAAAAATAGAAAATTTCGTCAGGTCTACACTGGAAAACTGTGCAAGGGATTAAGAAATTGAATCAAAAATATAGCCTTTACTTATCTTTTAAAAATCGTGCTGTGCGCGTTCAAAGGTGCGTTCAAAGGAGAAAAAATTTAAATCATTTGTTGAAAAATACTGTGCCAATCAAGAGCGCTCATAAAATCATTTACTAATTCATTGTTGACATTAGCAAAGTCAAAAATACTACGTTGTACTGTCGGCTTTGCGAAAATGGCAACTGGAAGGTGACAATGCATTAATGCATAACCACTTGCAAAAAGGTCACGATGGAAATCCATAGATAGAGGGGAGGTGCCATTAGTAAAAATTAAATCTAATACACCCTCGTTTCTGGTCGAAGAGTGGAGTAATCGAGACAAGTTTGAAAAGTGAATGGCGACTAGAAGCTTCTGGAGTTTAGGAGAGGAGGTAAGTGTGCGCCAATCATTCTCTGGCACATTAAAGGCGTCCACGATTATCCTGACATCGAAAGAAGTCTCTGCCCTTTTTTCAAAGATTTCACAGAGTTGGCTTTCATTTCTGGAGTAACAAGGAGGATTATATACACATCCGGCTAAAGCCTTCCTATTTTGCGGAAGGATTACCTAAGCGAAGCATAAATTCCCGGAGAAAGAGGAAATGTTCAGGTCACAAGGCGAACGTGCAAGTGAAGCTCTGATGTAAAGAAAGCAACTACCGCCGCGTCTTTCGACACAATCCTGGCGATATAAACTGAGACTGTCAAAATCTTGCGCCGAAGCTGAAATTAGAGTGAACCCAAGATTCTGTAATGCACAAAACATCTAGGTCAGACTCAACACACACAATTCTTAGTTTTGGCGTCTTTTGCACGGCTGATCTTGCGTTGAAAGAGACAATACTGAGCATATTCCTAATGTGCAGGTTCCGCTCATTGCCACTTATAAAAAGGGAGAGCTGATGGTGGAAAATTAAGCTGTTGGGATGAAGCAATTGGTGGAAGACGAAGTTGCTGTGGTCTAAAATTTGTGGGGTAATTATCACCCACTAGAGATGCAGCATTGTATGGACGGACATTTGAGCAGGACCCAGGAAGAGGAATGCTATTTTGTGGGGTCGGAAAAACAGGAAGCATAAAAATAGGATTTTGTGAATTTTTAGCAAAATGCGAAGAGTAGTTTATGGTAGATAGCGGACGTATTGGTTTCGAGAAACAGCTTACATTAGGAAAAGGCTTTATTATTTGGGGTGTCAGGCAAGCAAGGATATTGTAAAAATTATCTGCAACGCTATATACTTACATTTTGCAGGCTGGTATGCAAGTGGACTTCACAACTGTGGTGTTTATTTTAAGTTGAGAAGGCGGGATAGGAACAAGTAAAAATCTCCCTGAACTAGCATCTGGCTTATTTGACCTAACCGCCAGATCAGACATGGGTGATCTGGCACGGAAACGGGATGGATTCGACCCAGGTTTATCAAATAATTCACTATTCGGAGTGCTGGAGATCGGTTGTACTTCTAGGATTGTTGAGATCGAGCGCCCTAGTAAATTTGGGAGTAGTATTTGAGCAATCATTGTTTCTCGGAGGCGTTTTAAAGTGGCTGGTTTCAACTGACTCTGTGATAATGTGCTCAGTTGAAGAGCTAGATGGAACTGGGGAAGATGCAAATAGGGGGGATATTTGGTTGACGCCCGATGGAGAATCTGCTTTAGAGGCAAATGGCAGATGTGCAGGATTCTGGGATGGCCATAAGTTTGTTAATGGGGGAAAAACTCTTCGTTGTAGTCGAGTTTTATTCCGACTAATAAAAACTTTGCTGATAGAAGCGAATAGGCGAGTTCCAGTAATCGCATCTTCGTCTTCTGAATAAAAAGTTTATTTACCCTAAGATATTCACATGAGCGCCCAAATGGAAGAAAATGAAGTCCACTTCTATCGACGAAAATAGTTGGACAAGAATTGGTGGATTTTTGCTTCTAAATGAAACACCTTTAGCTTCAGAGACCCTAAAGTTGAAGCCGCATGAATAAGGAAAGTGGAAGGCGGCATCGACTGGCTATCTACTCTTAGGAACTCTTTTTAAAATAAAGTTAAAACTTCGTTTGTGCCTGTCTTCGGACTCATTAACAACCAGGCCAATGAGAGGCATAAGCTTCTCACTCTGCAGAGACCTAAGTGTTGGCAACTTTCCTTCAAAAAGGCCACCAAGAACAGAAAAGATTTATCCGTAACGAGACATACAATTGTTAAAATTATCGAGCGTTTCTGGTCTGTTTTATTCGTATGTTCAATAGGTTTCAAATGGAGTTTAGTTCCCGTCAGATTTCGACGAAGCGTTGCCTGAGGTTTCATGTCGAAAAAGCAAAACAAGACTTTAGTCCAAATTTTTAGTTAAGATGCCGAAACCTCGAGGATATAACGATGAGGCTATGTATGATGAAACTGTTTCTGAAAACTACCAATATTGGTGGACCAGACAGCACAATTGATACTAAGCAAGTTTTACTCAACAACAGAATGAAAAATTTAAAAAAAGGGTAATTGACAATTTCGCAGGCGGCAAAAAAACTGTGAGTAAATTTTTATTGGAGAATGAGGCTAGGATAAAATATACAACAGTATAGTTCTCTTACGACTGGAAAGGGTACAGGCGATGGCTACGAAGATGGTCAAGAATCTTCATCATTTGCCTTACGAAACCAGGCTGACCGAACTAAATCTGTTTCCTCTAAATTACAGGCAAATACGCGGCGATCTCATTCAAATGATTTCCCTAAAACCATCCGCCCACTGTTCGAGGGTGGCAAAAACCGCAATGTCCGTACTGTACGCCATCAAGCGTGCGTTTATGGACTTTGACAAAGAAGCTTTCTCTAAGACATTCGGAACATTCGTCCGGCCGCATTTAGAGTACGTCATACAAGCTTTGAGGCCGTGGGCTGTTGTGGATCAAAACTGCCTCGAAAGAGTCCAGAGGAGAGCCACGAAGATGGTTAGGGGTCAAAGCTCCTTTCCTTATGCAACCCGCCTAGTAAATCTGAACCTCTTTCCTTTGAGTTACAGGCAACTTCGCGGAGATCTCTTGCAAGCCTTCCGCATTGTAAAGGGGTTGGATTGCAGTCTGGCCTTCGAAGACTTTTTTGAATTTGCTACCACGACCAACCTCCGAGGTCACCCGTTAAAACTGCGCACTCAGCAGGCGCGGCTGGATGTGCGGAAGTTCTCCTTCGCGGTTCGGGTGGTCAAACCATGGAATGAGCTTCCCGCAGATGTTGTGATGTCACCATCTATATAAATTTTTAAGAAGAATCTGGACATATTTATGTTCCGAAATGACCAAGAGCGATGAGAAGTCGAGCTCACCCCTGTAACTCCTTCTCATTTTGTCCCACTATTATGGGCGTGTTCGAACTATTTCAGCCCAGAACATCTATCTGTACACCACCCATTTTTTACGTTGCAAATAGGGTACTCAAAGGCTTACGCCTACTTCCCTCAATAAACTGAACTGAACTGAAAACCTACAGGATTGTCAGAAGCCGTGAGTGTGCCCTAGACTTTGATGAATTTTTTGAATTGGCCCGGACTGACTGTCTGCGTGGTCATCCCTTCAAACTGCAAAGGAAGCGGGCTCATTCGGACGTCCGACGGAACGCCTTTTCTCACAGGGTCATCGGGGCATGGAATGGACTCCCTGATGCCGTCGTTCTTTTCGAAAGTGTCAAATCCTTTAAATGCAGACTAGACGCTCACTTGTTGAGAACCTACTGTACATACAATAATGATTGTTTTAGCGGCGGCAGTTTGCGCCTAGCTCACACTTACCGCTAATTTCTTAACTTTTCGCATTTGCTGATGTAATTGATGACTTTATTTCTGTTTATCGATATGAATAGGGAGCTCAAGGGCGAAAGCCTCATGCCCTTAATAAACTGACTTAAACTGACTTACTAGTCGATAAATCAGTGGAGACGGTTTATCGTTTAAAATGTAAGGTTATTCGAAGTTTTGCGAGGAAAATCCTTTATATATGCAAGGAAGATTTAAAAGGATTGAGGCTATGTTGGGTAAAAGACTATGACACTTTATTTCCGCTTTTGATAAAGGGACAAAAAACGACGGGAAGATGAAATAACTTATACGAAAAAATGGGAAATTTTGCCAGATTTACACCGGAAACCTGTGTAAGAGATTGAGAAATCGAATTAAAATATATAAATGTCACTAATCTTTTCAAATCGTGCTGCGCGTCGACCTCCGGGACCTTAAAATATACCGATCTACTGAACTTAGGTAAAATTATAAGAAAAAATGCCACAAATCTCTGATGATGGGTTCAAGTGAAAATCCAAAACGTCAGGCGAATAAAGCCTCTGTTTCGGCGAAAGTTTCCTCCGCCTCCTCCTCCTCCTCCTCCTCCTCCTCCTCTTCTTTCTAGCAACTAGTTACTGGAGCTCGCACCTTTACTTGTATCATCTTTACCAATAACAGAATGCATAACAACAGCAAATAGATGATCATTACAAAGAGAAAAAGGAGACTGAATTGCGACATGTTAACATGTTTCACATGAGCGATCGGGTAAAAAAAGCACACTAGAGGAACAAAAATTCAGTAATTTTCATGACGATATTAATTTCAAGGAGTTCAGAGAGAGGATGTTTTATGAACACACCTATCGTTCTGGACGTCAGAATGGCAGCCAAGTTTAAGTACAGGAATAATGCTGGAATTTTTTCAATTATCGGAAAAGAATGTTCTGACTTCATCATCAGTGAAATGATTGTGAGGAGGACTTTACAAATTATTTATCATGACCAACCTACACGGCCACCCATTCAAACTATTCATTCAGCGGGCAGGGCAGCGTATGCGGAACTTCTCATTTTCTGTCAGAGTGGTTAGAAGATCGAATGCCCTCCCCGCAGATGTTTTGATGTTATTACCAGTGTAAATTTTTGAAAAAAAGGCACCTTGACAGATTTATGATCTGAAAAGAACAAGAAATTTAAGTTACCTCTTGAGACTTACATTCAATTTGTCACAATGTAGGCGACAATCCGATCCCTTTTGTTTTACTGAACGACAAGGGCTTTCGTTCTTCATGATTTTATTTTTTTATATTCGGTCAAGTAGACGTCCTGGAATGAAGGCAGCACCAGAGGTCAGGGAGAATGCACAGACAGTGTTAGAGAAGCAAAACAAAACGGATTGATTAACTCGATGTGAAAGACTGTAGAGACGTAAACATTCGGAATCTAATGAATTTTGATACAATTATATTAACCTGCCGAATAACTGGCTCACTGTTTGCTTGGGTGGATAACGATGGATGACCTGCTAAGCACTCAAGCCAAAGAGAAAATAAATTGAAAGGAGACGCTGAGGAAGATTATAGAGATTTTTACACGAATGTGGAATTCAAATCTGACCAACCTTGGACCTCATATACTACATACTTCTATGGGTGTACTTAAACTATTTAATCCCACATAGTTTCCCTGTGCACCACACCACATTGTACGTTGCCAGTAGGGTACTCAAAAGTTCATGCCTCTTTCCCTTAGTAAATTGAACTGACTTGCTACTATTCCTTTCTCCGTAGGTTTTTGATTTCTTTGTCTACTTTTTCAAAATCCTTTAAAACAATTTTCTAATCGAGTATCACTGCTATAAGTAAAAAGGCTGACAAAATATGCGAACCTAAATATCCTCTATACAAACAGAACTTTACTGATTTGAGAATATTTATGATACCTTGAACCGCAACTCACTTAAACAACCCCCTAATACCCGTTTTTAATTTCAAGGCTACTGACGGGGTATCTGCGACATGAGGCAACGCCACCTTTTCCGTTTGTTAATAGCATTGTTTACTTCAGGTAGATTTGTACTCCCACATTATACAGTTTTTAGGCTTTGTTTCGGCGTACGAAGAGGATTACTCTTGCGAAAATACTATATGTAGCCCCAAGGCTGGCGATTTGCTAATCGGTCGGGAAAGTGCTTTGCAGGCCTCTTCAACATGTGGATTGGATGATGTGCAGCCATATTGCGTGGTAACAGCTGGCGGAAAAAGTCACTGCAAGGAATGCTATTCGAAGCAGGAATATAATAAAATAACAAATCCTAACAGTCATCGAATAAAAAATGTTATATCAAGGGTCCCGAGCGACCCCGACAGATGGTAATTACAATGATTTGATAATTCAAGTTATGAAAATATTTCTTTTGTTTTCTCAAAAGAATGTCTACGCATTAATTTACACTTTTGCGACCACTTTTGTCGTATTGCATTATTCAATTTATGTGTCTGCCACAGTTACGCATACCGCATGACTTTTTAAATGTCTCCGAAAATCGATTTTGATTGCTCTTTTCTGAAAATGAAAGGTCGCTACAGGCTTCCACCATATATAAAGTGGCTCTCGTTTTTTTCACGCTCATTTGCGACTTGTGTACAGTGTCTGTAACTCCATGTGTCGATTACTACATGGGTTATCAGAGTACTTGTCCTCAAGAAATTCTTTGCGATTTTGGATGGCCAGAATAGAACAGTAGACGTCTTTTGCAAGCAAGTGTGTCTCCAATATAAAGTGCATGCATGACCATTGAGAGCAAGTTGTTACCCCGTTGACTGCGTGTAGGACTTGACTTTCTTTTACCTCAGGAGACGAAATTGAAGCAGTTACATGAAATTTCTTAAACGACTTTCTGTTAATTCTAATAGCTAATTTTATCATCTGACTGTGCACCACGTACATTTAGCACCTTTCCGACTGTCACTAAACGAGTTGAAGCATGTTTTCTGATTTATTTTTTGGCCCCTTATTTTACTGGTTTCGTTGACTTTGACGTCATTTCTTCATGTGATATCAAGTTTTTTGGTGCTTGTTTGCTCTATGGACATCAAAAACAACAACTGCAGTCAGCTTTAAGGACCACTCACTAATTCTAAAATTTGCGAGATCTGTACATTAGTATTTGACATATGTGAGATATAAACAGATTAGGTCAGTTTTTTTGTTCCTAACTCGTAAGGTCTGCAAACCTAAAAAGCCTTGACAAAGGCAATAAAATGCCTAAATATTCTAACTACCGTAATTCCGTACAACCATTTTAGCAAATAATTTTGGATTATGCCATTGTGATTTGGACATAAAATTAAAGCTGTGGATGTCATATGTAACTTAAGACAGATAAGTGATTATCTATGATTCTTAGTCACTTATCTACCATTAGTAAGTCTGGTGGCACTGTTTGGGTGCAGAAATCCAAAAATTGAGTTTTGAATAGAAATTATAACAGCGTTTATTTAGGATTGTGAAAGTAAACGTAGGGTAAAAAAACATATTGACAAAAGTGAGGTTCAGTGACTTTTCATTTCCTTAATTGGCATCTATAGAAGAACTCTTTAAAGAGAATTCGCATTGTTTATGAAATACATCTAAATCTGGATTTTTTGTAGCCCACACTATTGACTACCTGTTCTGTCAGTATGTAGATCATGGTTTTATTTTCACCTGTAACAATGTGTCCCTCCCCAACAGAATAGAACGGAATTAGTTACGGACTGCATTTACTAGCTCAGAAAATAATGTTTATGTCTTACTAGTAATCTCTTTTAAAAATTGTGGGGACATATTTCTTTAGAAAAAATGCTATTATTAGAGTTGTATTAGTATGTACTAAGTGCATACTGGCTGTAGTTGGAAAATTAGGGACCATGTTTCCTCAGTAATGAGAGTAGATTATTTCCTGACTTTATTAATATATAGTTTTTGTTGAAGTGAATCCGTCGATTTCAACAATCAACGCAATCACTCACGTTTTTGTAGTTCTTTCCAAGTATATCGACCTTATTGGGTTTAAAATATTTGTGCACCGTCTAAATTACTGAAACCGTTTAGCTAAGTAAAATCACGATGTTGCCATTAAAGACAAAGATGCAAGTTTCAGAAAGCAATTCAGAATAAGAAAATGCGATCAATGAAAAAAATGTTTAGTGGCCTGACGTTTCGGATTCCCAATCGAACCCATCGTTAGAGATGAACTGTAATGACGGGTTGCATTGAGCAACCGAAACCTCAGGCCAGTAAATCTCTTGTTCTTATGAAAGAAAAAAATTAATTTTAAGCTTTGTGAAGTTTTCTGCAGAAACTACTCACTATTATTTTACCTCAAACAGGGACTGTTCTGAAGGTTGATTTGATTACTCTTTGTTGCTAGTCCATCTCAAAACCAGGTTTCGCATTTTTATTCTTGAATATATGGTTCAAGCTTTTAAACTCAGTGAAAATTTAGGAGTGGCAACTAATTTAACATTTAGTTGTTCGAAAAGGCTGATTTGTGCAGCCACAGTTGCTAAAGCGTTTAGGTGGTTTTTCTGCGCAGTTTAGATATTTATGTAAAAGTTTTATTTTTCGATGTTACCCTTAAAATTTCTCTCGTTTGATTTGTCTGCGAAATTTTCTAACAGTCTAAAACCTTTGGTGACGTAGCAGAGAGCATCCTCTAGATATTGATCTTTTATTCGGAAGAAATTCCTTTTATTTTACCATATCTGTCGGTTTTAGATTTACTCCTTAAACAGATCATTTTTATACACTCTTGGGATGACTATATGATTCTTGTCGTCCTTTACCGACAGAGAATGAACGTCGGTAGCTGATTCTTCACCTCATAATTTACATACCCAAGCTTTAGACCTTTCTTTTGATTTTCTAATAGGTGGCAGTCTGAGAATGCCGTGCACAATGTTAGCATCGTTCTCAATTTGGAAACGCAATTTCAATTCATTTCGACAATTATGCGTTTCAAAACTTTCCGGCCGGCAGCCATGTATCTTGAGCGTTCTGACAACTTTGGGCAGACGTGGAAACCATACGCTTACTTTTCAAATAACTGTCCTCGGGACTTCCCTGACATCCCGGAAAGACCTCGAAGGACTCTCAACGATGTCACTTGCACTAATGTCTACAGTCAGCTGACACCATCTGAGGGAGGCGTCGTAAGTTTTCTAACGTAGTCTCTTAGTGCTCCAGTTTTTTTATACCCGAACAAAAAATGATTTTCAGAATTTTCCCT
Organism: Spirometra erinaceieuropaei; assembly: GCA_902702965.1. Lineage (NCBI taxonomy): Eukaryota > Metazoa > Platyhelminthes > Cestoda > Diphyllobothriidea > Diphyllobothriidae > Spirometra > Spirometra erinaceieuropaei. The sequence goes on from CACRXP010000024.1 coordinate 1,644,640, forward strand.
GTACAAGCACTTGCCAGTTGGTTTGTAGATGAAGGCGACACCGCCAATCCCGTCTTATAGTTACTCTTGGAATTATTGGTTTTTGATTCTTTCTTAAGCTTGACTGCTTTTATTTAGGTCGCATTTATGGCAGCACCAAGCGAAATGCACGCAAATCTCCCGCTGTACAGTGAGGAACGTCAAAACCTCTCAGCTATCACGAACCTGCGAATGACGTTTACGAGGCTCAATACACTCGGTAATGCAGCTCCTTTTCATTAAAATCGATGATTCTATTATTAAGTGCCCACAGATGTAATTAAATGATATGGGCACAATACTATGCGACAGAGATGGGCAGAATAGCGCGCATTAATTTCGTTATAAGTTTTCAGAGCCCTTGATTTTGCCCATTCGAATGGGCGACGCTGTAGATGTATTGGACCAACACAAGGACTATGTGAGACATTGTCAGACGTCGTAGGAAATCCGCACCCGTAACAAATGCGAACGGCCGGGCTGCTGTGGCAGGCACAGCTGCAGGCACGCGCCGCTCCCTCGTATTTGTTGTTATTGAAAATCCTGGGGAGGGGGTGGGGTTGGTGGGGCGCCCATGTGCGGACGTTCGCTGTGTCACTCACCTGCAGTCTCTCCCACCCCCAGTCCTCTTGAGTTGGTCATAAAACCCGGTCCAGGAGGAGAGTGTGCGGCAGATGCTGCGCAAGCCGCATCACCGTCCCTGCTCTCACCCTGCTGTGAAGTACACGGTGGACATCGTCGAAATTAGCGGCCGAGCTCTCGTAGAGCCCCTGATAAAATGCCGGGAGTCGGGAATGATGATAATCCCCACATCATTTCGGTACGGACTTATGTCGCGTGTTTGCATCGGTCGCCCACAACGGTCCACGAATGGACTCCTATAAAATAAATAGTCACCTTACTCATTCTGCAAGTAGGTCAGATTAGTGTGTGCTTCCCTCCACAAAGTGCGTATCGCCTATATCAGGGTGCAGTCACGTGACCTTGGTGTGGAATGCACGGTAGATGTGCTATCCCATGAAATGTCAACCAAAATTCTGAAATTTATTGTCGATCTGAAAAGAGTACCTACGCAAGATGGACATTCAGGGCCCCGGGTACACTAAAAGTAGCTGCCAGTGGTAGATGTTGAACCATCAATGCCCAAGAAGGGAGTCCTACGGAGTAGTTTAGGGGATGTAACTAAGGTTGATTTCCAAAAGAACTCAAGAAGGACTTGGGGCACGGCAGTACCCTCCCTACAGGTAAAATCAGCACAAAATGTAGTAGTGGACGAGAGGAGAAAAAGAAAGGATTTAATTGGCATACAATGAGTGCAAGCACAAAAAATTTCAGAAAATGTCGTCGTTTCTTTTTCCTGAAAGAGAAGCAGGTAGTCTTTAGGCATCAAACTTGGTGACTTACGAGAGGTGGTTCACAAATGCCTATTCTTAACTGATGGGCAGATATATTTTCAATCGAACAACCACAACCCTCAGCTCACATTCTATCGGTTCCCTGATGAGGAATTTACTTTATTTATAACAGGTTAGAACTATAGTACAGGTCTGCTAAACCGCCCGTAGTAATCTCTTTGGAAGGCAATAACGTGAACCTCGGAAAATAGGCCACAGAGTAGATAAAAACATTTCGTGGAATGGAAGAGCTCAAGATCACTTCTCACGAATGAACAACAGTAGATTTGCTATCTCACGAAATTTTAACTGAAAATCTGAAATGTTTTCGAGCCGAAAAGATTACTAACGTAGGGTCGTGAGAATGATTATCATGCACCATAACTATAAGACATTTCAATTACACCAGGCTGCCAGCTTTTGAATGAACCTCTTTTTGGCCGTCTACAACAATTACACTCTGCAAAGATGACTTAAGTTGCGGGCTCTTTGCATCGATTATCGGTGTCCTCATAAATCCAAATATATTATATGGAGTACATGTACAAAAGTATTCTATCTTGTGCTCTTCTCGTGGTAAATTATGTTTTCTTTAAATTTTCTACTTTAAAGGTTAATATCTGTTGGTTTTTGAAAACTTTTTCAAGTCCCGAATAATTGTTTGCTAAACCTGCAGTTAGTCATGCATTCAGTGTTTCCAAACTTCACGTTGTGTATATTCTGTCGAGGGAATATCACAGATTTCCCTATGCTACTAGGGTGATGTAATATAGGATTCACAAAATAGTGAAATAAATGTGTACCAGCTCGTTTGCTTTATAAGCAACATTCGAAAGCATATTTCAAAATTCGGGCTAGCATTTAATGAGATAGTACTTCTACTGTAAATGGCTGCTTCACTTTACACCTCAAGGTGCCTGAC
>CACRXP010000024.1:1665128-1743229 GCA_902702965.1 Spirometra erinaceieuropaei
TCGGTTGGCATTTCATGAGTAAGCCCCCCTACTGAGTTAGGTCGCTCATGTAATACTCAAGTATACCTCGGACCCGAGTAAGCTACAGAGAAAAGAAAAAAGCCGTAGTTATTATTGACTAGCGGTGCCAGTCAAGGACGCTCGCCGGCCCGAGACCCTCACAATCCCACGAATCTGCACACTTTTCCCTAGTCTGGGCAATTTTCAGAGTGGCTATATGTGTCCTTGTCACTTCAGATGCGGGTACTTCGAGCATCAAATGAAGCTGCTGCGATCAGCTCCATCGTTGGTAATACTGAAGTCTAAGCCTTGTCAATGGACGAGTTAGGTTATAATCAGCACCGCGTTTGGCAGTAATCCTATGTAAATCAGAACCTCTTCTGTATAGGTCATCTGCCAAGAACACGAGTGCATTCAAAAATCATTCGCTGTCGCGCTGAACGTCGATGTGTACGTACTGTCGCCCGTTTGATGATTACTGTAACAGGGTGTCCACTGTCAGCATTTTGTTGTTTTGTCTGTTTTCCTCGCATGGGCAAGTATCTTTGGCTATTTTGAAAGGGCCCTTAAATGTTTGGTTAATAAAGCAGGCGAGCCCCAACCGTTTTAGCAGAAACTGATTTCGGATGAAAAATTTTTTTGGAAAAAAACAAGAACTGGTTGGCAGTCCCACAGTCCATACAGAGTTTCGTCGTAGCATAATACTTATTCACACCGAAACTCGAGTACTCGCGAAAAAGGAGTTAAGTAAACGTCGATGCTCTATTAAATTCCGGATCTCCAAACTTCGCGAATTTGTGAAGTCTTTGTAACCTAGATGTAACTTCTCCACAGTGTTTTACTGGAGTTATTGGGTGCTAGTGGTTCAGTTTTGTAATTCAGTGATCAAGAGATCTACACAATAAGCAAATATCAGGACCCATAGAAAGTCTTCCAGACCAAGGTTCTCTCAAACCCTTCTTAGGGAACTAGTTCAGTATCTATGGCTGTCATGGTAAGTTTCATCTTCGACAAACTAAGGTTTCTCACATGGCGCACAGGTCGTCGAAGTTCTCTGTTCTGCTGAAAATAAAAAGGACCACGTGTGACCATCTGCTCCAGTTACCCTTCGAAGTGCTAGCAAGGAAGAGACAGAGCAAGTATTCATTCTTAACTGTCAAAAGATAGAAAAAGGTAACTCACTGTTCCAGTGGAAAATCGCTAACCTTGTTCACGTCAAGCGATTTGCATGACTGAGTCGGAACGTCAGCGAAACGAAGCAGGTGCAAGCAAAAATCTATTGCACGTTAGACACCAAGTCTGTTTTCCGAAGTAAGCAAAGGAGACGACATGTAACATCTGTGGTCAACGTAACTGGTTGGGTCTCGCTGTACCGACTCCAACCCATTCTCTCCCTTACTTACCAGCGAGCTTATAAAAGCTGCTTTAGGTGCTTTTATATGACCTTAAAAGTAATTTAGAGGAGTCTTCATTTTGCTTCTAATCAGGGGACATGGAACTGGATGATTCATCGGCGATCAAACGGAAGTACTACTACGCAATGTACGAGTGGAACGTCTGGGGTCGGTGCTCCTGCTTTGGTCATGCAACACGCTGTCGACCTAAATCTCCGCACGAATTAGAAAACATGGAAAAGGTGAGGACAATTTGATATATGCCCTTAGGAATCCGATAAATGCATCCCGATTTTTGTTCGGTGAGAAAGGGTAGGGTTGTTTGACACACACTAACGGGAAAGGTAGTTGGAGTAAGTGTTATCAATCGGTGGCGAAATTTCCAAAAAGGTATTTCCACTATAGAATGAAAGTTAACAGTGGGCTTAATAGGCGATAGTGTCTGGCTCAGTCATGAATACCTCGTTCAGTGCGCCAGTTACCTTATCTAGAGGCTATTTTGATTTTTAGAAACAGAGCAAATATTACAGCTTTCTACTCTTGTACTCCTAGCGCTATCATATATTCTATCCAACCAGACGATCCTTGGGCTCCGGCACTTGTAATCAGGCGACTAGCATTACTCAAGAACGAGTTCAGAAAGACTGCCTTAAAATATTGGTATAAATACTATCACAAAGTTTTCCCACAAAGGGAACGTATCAGGCCATAATGCATTTAAGGCCAATAATTAATTTTCCAATAATTATTTGATTTCCAGCAAACGGAAATGTCAAATCTGTGCAGTTTTGGTTATAAGCTAAAGGCGATTATGGCAAAATTGTATGTACTTTATCAATCAGTATCGAAAAGGGTAGGCGTACGGCCATAATGGCTGTATGTAATGGCATCGTTGACAACAAATTGGGGGAATATGACACCATTCAATGGTGTGTTCAGTCAAAACTTATTAACCATTTCTCCACCTCTACAAGCTTTCTCAATTTTCAGGTTACTGTTGAATTTTTGATGTTTGCCACTATGTACTGGGTCAGTTAGTCCACTTCCTGCGCGAAAGTGTTCTGTAGCATTACATGATTTTGCTTACTGTTCTTGCAAACTTCGGAGGCCCTAAATGGCCTGGCATAATTTCTGAACGGGAGCATTTTCCCTTGCATGGTACCATTTCTTACTCGTCGACCAACAGAAGATCTGGTCTTGGAAGTTATCTTTTGAGTTGTTGTCTTTTAAAGTATCCGAAATTATGTGGCTGTGTCCTGGTGCATTTTTATTTTTAACTCGGCGAGCATAATCATAATTTCACCTTCCCAACGGTAAATACCATTTTACTTCTACTATACATCCGTTTTTTGAAAGGGAATTTAATCCCATTTACATTACTACGGACCTTCTTAGCCTGCTCGACAGGTGAACACTTTCTGATTAGTTCACCGTTCAACATGATAACAAAGGTTTTTTGAACGTTAGCTTTTTTGTACATTCCCATACCTGTAATATCCAGCAACCTCTTAGAATTGATATATGAAGGCTATTTTTTTGCTCACTTAAGGTTTATGGTGTATGTGAATGCACACACAACACGGCCGGCGACAACTGTGAAAGATGTGCTGACTTCTACCAGAACAAACCCTGGCGACCGGCTACAAGGGAATCAGCGAATGCGTGCGAAAGTATGTCAGGAGTTAAAGATTTAAATAGTCTAGTCTTAATTTGTCTCTCTGAAAGCCGTTCGGTAAGTGAGCCCTAGGAAATCAAAGTATTTACATTTGATGAAGGCTTCAGTTCTCCAGGGTGACAAGTCCACTTTTCTTAAGGAGAATAATCTTTAAACGTTTTGTTTCATGTTTAAGAAATAGAGCAAGGTCAGGACAGAAAAGGCGTATTTCAGGTTGTTTTCACTTTTTGGTCTTCAGAAAAGGACAAATTATGTGCGAGTGAATTATTTATTTGAAACACTTACAATTAGGCCAGAGAGTGAGTATGCTAAGAAAACGCGAGAATATCGTTTGATTTAAGGAGTTATTCCTACTATCGCTAATATGATAGTGCACACACAATTATCAGGAAAAAGTGGGAAGCGTACGCATGTTATAGATGCAGCCTTGGGCCAGTTTCGGATCAGCACAGCCAAACCATGTTCCTTTTTTGCTGCTGAATTTAAAGAACACCAAAATGCCTATCATAAAGTTCTACCATCGTGACCGATGATGCCCACCGTGCATCCTGTAATATGATGGGCACAGGACAGCTACTTGCGCGCAAAAGAATTTATATTGATGGCAGACTTACGTAGCCCCTGTTTCACTCTCTCCTACTCTACCCCTCTGGTTCCAGTGACAAGACTGAGTCAGAACGACCGAAAGCGGACATGGGCGTGAACATAGGGGACGCTGGGCTAAGCTCATGCTCTGAATCCCCGTGACTACCTAACCTGACGATTGAGTTAAGCCAGCATGACTTATAAAGCAGCGCTGCGAGAGAGGCCCACGCGCAGTTTTTCTACACTGTTATCTATCTGCCCCAATGCCATCTTCTGCAGTTTTGATCGTTTCAAAGTCTTCTTTATGCATGCTAGGGTGTGAATGCAATGGTCACAGTAACCAGTGCTACTTCAATCCACTCTTGTACCTTCAATCGAACAACGTTTCCGGAGGTCAATGTCACGCCTGCCAACACAACACAGAGGGCGTCCACTGTGAATTCTGTGCAGACGGATTCTACCGGTACCCAGGATACGGCATTGACCACCCGCAAACCTGTCAACGTATGTTAATTATAACTACTTACTGAAACATTTAAGTAGTTTCATTTTCGCAATAAAAATGCGTCCATGTTTGAATCAACAGCTTGCAACTGTCATGGTGACGGCTCGATTGATCCGGACAAGTGTCAGCAGTACACTGACCCGCAGCGGAACACAGTCGCTGGGAGATGTAACTGCAAGGAGAATGTCGGCGGCGATAAATGCGATCGCTGTCGAGTCGGGTATTGGAACTTCCAGGCAAGCAACCCCAAGGGATGTGAAGGTGAGCTGTTCATTCGAAAAAGAAGTAACTCCCTTTAGCATGCAGGTGCCATATGCTGGGCACGTGGGAAAACAGTGGATGCGACCCGATGACGGGAAAGTGCACCTGCAAGCGATACGTCGGCGGAGAGTACTGCGATTCCTGCCAGGTAAGTTTTTACACTGGAAATAGCCGTTCAGCGACGCGTTTTGCGTTCAGGTATTATTGATACCTTTGCTAGTGTTTTAAGTGTATTCCAAAAATGCATCTTTTCGAGGTCAGAAATTCTGTACTTACCTTCAATGACAGTTAGAAATCAGATCAAAAAGAAAACAACGAGAGACTCAGCTGTTAGTATTATTTCACGAACACTGCTATTTGAGGATACTGCAAGTTATGATTTCGCGAAAGACTGCATAAGTTCTCAGTAGGACTAGGAAATAATAAAATTCCCCTTTTTGATTGGAGAGACGGACAGTGAAGCAGCATAAATCTACAAATAGCCATTTCGGGAAGTCAAAGAAGTTTGCCGTAAAATGTGTTTATTGTGTCTGACATTTCGGTTAGTTTAGTTAGCTGTATATTTTATAAGAATAAAAAGCAAGCAGAATCAGATTATTATAAAGCAGCAGATAAATCCGAAATGATTTTCTGTTTGTGATAATCGAATGCTTTCAGGTTCCTTGATTCTCGTTCTGGATATCCATCGTTTACTAACTTAGTCGACTAACTTCTGCGCCTAAAGGGAAAATTAATGGGTGGATTCCCTGTCAACGTGGCAATAACCTCTGTATTTCTTGATGCAGAGCATGTAAATACAGAATTCACTCAACCACGTTACCCGTGCCGGTATGGGCATAAGGAGCCGAACATACCTCATTGTCTGTTTGTAACCTCTACTTTAAATGTCTCGGAAATTCACCTTACTGTTCTGGCAAAACAAGACTCAGACTACATTACGCTCGCTCAGCGAACAAGGCGTAATGTAATATCGATTATTTGTACAGGTCCGTCCCGAAGCACACACCCTCTGGCTTTCGGATCTCCATATCCCGCATCACATTTATTGCTACTAAGTAAAACGCTGAATTATATTAGTAGTAATTGTTTTATTGAACACTCGTGTGGGTACCGTCAATGCTTTTTTCGCCTGTACATTCTGCTCGTTGATTGCTCCATAGAAGCCAGTGACCGGGTTTGACATTTAGCCATACGAGGAAGCTATACTCGTTCCATCGTCGTTATTTATCGGCCAGATTGTGCGCGCACCATTCGGCTGGAGTTTCTATTTTTAAACTACAGGCTTTAAGGCCACATGTGAGTTTCGTTCTACCGTCAGTGCAGGACAAAATTTCGTAACTTTCTCATCCGTACCATAAATCATTGTTGACCTTGACACGCAATTGTGATGACAGCAGACGTAGCCTCGTGTTGTGTATCCAAGGGAAATAATTATTTCTGCATAATATACTTGTCCTCGGGCCCGACCTTCATTCACCGAATGCTAAGTTCAATTGTTTGTCAGGCCTCCATACTCCGGAGAACTTCACTTTAATGTAGGCGTTGTCTTATTTTGTCCAACCGTTGGCGTTGAAACAGAGAAAGAACAGGGAGTGCAATTTTCTCCGATCTGTTGTCCTTATTAGTATTATTATTTGTGTTAGGTAATCCACACAACCAGTCCGCTAAAAAGATGATTAAACTTGGTCGGCCAATCGGATAATAAACAGTTGCTGATTATTTGGACACTAGAGAGAATTCGGTGGCAGTGCGTATGAGAGCATCCCGTAGTGTTCATCCCATCGACAATACTCGTTTAGTGACCAAGAAGCTCGTGAAGGGTTAACCGAAATTCCGAAATGTGTTTTCGGTTAGGAAGGATGACTTAAGTGGGGACCGTAATGTGAACTGTTATGCAGCATAATCGCAAGATATTTAAGTCACACCAGCGTACCGGCTTTTGAGTGTGATTCCTTTCTACTGTCGGCAAAAAACGCACTGAGTAAAAGCAACTACTTAATTAATGTGAATTTCCTTCATTGATTTTTAATGCATTGAGAAATTTAAGTACTCTGTACAGAAAACAAGACTAATGATATTTTTTATAAATCATTTGGTACTACATCTTACCTCTTTCGAATTGTGTGCTCAAATAAACGGTATCTTTTGACCTTAAAAATGTGGAGACTTTCTAAAATAGTGAAGTGCTCATTCTTACAATATTACGTCAATTTGTTTATTAATGCTTCTAATTAGATATACGACATAGTCCAAATCTGTAGCAGAATTTTATGAGTTCTTTCTAATGCCTTCTTAATGGCATAGGGGAACCCGTTATGGCCCTTTCATGGAAGGCATACTGCTCCTGGACTCTGAATTCCAGACGCTAATGCAGCGGCAGATCTGGCCTAAAATTATCTTGGAAATGGAAAACTTTTTAAAAACAAATTATACATTTTCATCAAGCATAAAATTTGAAGAAGACTTGATTTGCTACAAAATATATTAGAAGAAAGCATATTTAATGCGCGTTTCCTATAAAATACATTAAAATTTATAAAAGCATAGAAAATCAATTTATGAAACTCGAAGTACATACATAAGCAGCCATTTTTAGTAAATACTTCATTTGCAGGCGGCCAAGGAGACGTGCACTCAGAGGCCTTCATCTTGACGTGGCTGAAGTATCTTGAGTATATACTGCCCGTTGGTCAACATTACAACCCCAATTAAGAAATTCTTCAGAATTTCAGCTTACATTTCATGAAATTGGTCACTGACTGTAACAAATATCAATTTAAGAAAAAAGAGGTCAAGGTCATTCTTGCATATTGGGTGTATTTTCTTTCTCTAGCCGGGCTTCTTCAACCTCACAGCTTCCCCACTTGGCTGCCAACCCTGCGCATGCAGCCCCTTCGGCTCGCTGGGCGCCGAATGCGACAGAGAGACTGGAAGGTGCCGCTGTAAGCAGGGCTTTGTAGGTCGTGACTGCGGACAGGTGGAGGATGGCTACTATATACGTCCTCCGGAATTGGTGGTGGACCAGCCACGTATTCCCGTTGACGTGCCCATCGAAAGCCCCGCTAGTGACGGTTCTTATGTCATCGTACTGGTGATTGATCCGAAACAGGTACGTCTGCCATACGAAATTTGCGCATTTGTTTCGTTATTGTGTACAATTCCAGCCAACAAACCTATCACTTCAGACGCATTGAACAAAGACAAAAGGAGACGAACTGGTAGATGGTAGGTTCGTACGTCATAAGCGATGTGGACCGTCCCTTTTCAGATAGGGCTGAGTGAGGAGTTTTAGCTTACCTTTCTAACTCCCCTTTCCCAAATTTATTGGTACTCACGGGCGAGGAAAAGTGAAGACGTCTTACTGAAGGTGACAGCTAGGTGATCAGCTCAACAGTTGAACTAAAGTAGTCTATCAAAAACAAATGTGGCTTTGGGTCCACGAAAATTGAGTCTTCGTCATTTAAAAAAAGGTGTGAAATTTACCATTTTTGGCAGCACAGATTGTGACGCTTGAATAAGCACAATCTGTAGCACCAGCAAGGCTGGCTAAATAAGGGCTAGTAATCGTATAGTCAGCCATAAAAATGTAATTTGGGGTTCCGTACCTACCAGACATTGTTACCAACGTCACCACTGTCATTCCTCTCCTCCTCCTCCTCCTTCCGATCATCATCATCATCATCATCATCATCATCATCATCATCATCATCATCATCATCATCATCATCATCATCATCATCATCATCATCATCGTCGTCGTCGTCGTCGGCGTCATTATCATCATTACCACAACCACCATCATTATCACGATTACCTTTGGTTAGACGGTTTTTCCGAAATAGGTAGGGCATTTATTTATTACGGCTAGTGCGTGGCAGGCGAAGAAGAGGTATCGGATCTCACGACAGTGAGAGTTGTCATGAAAAAAGAGCTATTGCAGTTTACCCTTCATTCCAAAGAAAAATTCGCTGTCATTTCAGCCGACAGTGTTTTAAGCCACCGTTTTAGCACGTCATGATTTTTGAAAACACGAGGGGAGGTGCCTCTCTGTCGACCTCGTAGTCGGTCGACGTTGACGCGATTAGACTTACTGGCTGGTGTGGCCTAGAAGCCCTGTCTGCCGCCCGCATGTAAGACCATAATTAAGGACTGAATAAGACTTTAAGGAACTCAGACCAACGCATGAGATGGCCCAGGGTGGCTCCCACTTCAACATAGCACAAGAGGGTCGCAGTTTGATTAGAGGGCACAGCTATTTATGTACCATCGAATGTGCGCACAGCGATCTGATTAACTTATCTTGAATTTACTTGTACTTGGCACGGCTGCGATTATGCCTGCCTCGAGGATGTCTCGAACTGTACCTGTCCACGCGTGACGATCCACAGCAACAGCAAATCTGGACAGTTCAACCTATTCTCTTCGCCAACGATGGAGACCGAATGCCGAAGGTTCAAGAACCACCTCCATGTCTTGACGAACTGTGTCGAGCCAGGTTTTGAGTTGACCACCTTTTCGGCGCCTCTCCAATGGGGTAACGGTGCCGGCTCGAGAGCATTAACACTGAGCTCCTGAGCCCAAACCACCTCAGTCATCTTTCTTGGATGGCTTGGATTATGCTTGCGATGTTGTCGCAGCGGGTACGGGCTGTCTCATTTGAGACTTAGTCAACGGATGGTCCTCTGCTTACCGCCCTCTCCGTCGGTTCGGGTCGTTAAAGGGGGCCGGATCTCTCTGCTCAGGGCGTCGACAGTGCTGGTTTGCCGGACTTTTGCGACATAGAGACGTCTAGGGCGTGACATTTTTTGTGCGGATGAGAGGCGGACTTCCATGCGTGTACGAACGAAGACATGGTCCGACCCATGGACGTTACCAGTCTCTATGCCGCGCAATGCAAACCGTTTCTTCCCCCCCCCTTGGTAGGGGTCGACAGCAGGCTAGTATCTAGTAGGTTACAAAGTACCGAAGAAGAGGTGTGAACAGACTCAAAAGTACATTGGCTAGAACCAAAATTACTGCTGCCAGGTCTCCTGCCTGACGAAAGGTTATTGTGGCTGATCTATAACCTCACAGTCAGAGCTCCTACTGAATTCTCTGCCCAAACCCAGCAAGTTAGAAATCACAAGAGGTCCAAAAAGGCATATTAAGTAATCAAGATGGAATTTCACGTTCTGAAAAAGGTTTTCTGCAATGGTGTTCAAGCCCAACTTGTGGTTCAGTCTGCCTTTCAGCTCAGCGATCTGCGAACCATTGTTACAGTCGCAAAATATATCGAAATTGGGCTTTTCGGCGTTCAAAGTGTTTTTTCCTACTTATACTCAAGGACATCCTTAAGGTCTAAGCGTTCCTATTGATTCCAGTAAGAGGGGAAAATGTTCACAGTGCCAAACTTCCCGAAGATGAAAGTGGTCTTCCAATCACCGAGGCATAATCCATATAAGTTCTGTTAGCAAGAGTAAAGGGACAGTTTTTCTCTGAGAGGTGGGACCAACAAAGACAAAAGACTGGACACCGGGAACATGGACCCCCAGCACTACAGGTTATTTAAGCGCTAAATCCTAAGGAAGTACCTAGTTCCACCTCCTAACTCTAACTCTAATACTAATCACAACCCTAACCACCATAGAATTTAACGCAAGGATGTTCATATCCCGGTGCCTTACCGAAGAGAGGAGTTGGAACAATAATTTCCGCTTTATCCGTTGTCATTATCCACTTAGACCCCAAACACAGTAGAATGGACCTAAGGTGTTTTTGTGATTAACTTCAGCTAGTCATTGGGTCGTGCGCTGTACACTTTGACCCATGTTCTGATGACTGCGATTGCGAAAACACAAGTCCACGAGCGTTTTCCTGATGCCTTTGGGCCGCGGTCGTGAGCTTTTGCGGCGGCCACATGATGAGAGGCAGAGTCACAGGGATACAGAGCAATTTGCCGATGTTAGCGAAAAGGCGAGTTTCAGGAGTCAGTGACGAAAAAAGAGACCTGCTCGCTGGAACAAGTGCTTTATTAGCCTGACGTTTCGGATTCTCCCTCGAAGCCGTCATCAGAGACAAAGCAACTGCCGCTTGAGTATGGAACAACGGTCTGTTTCAAATAGGTTCCTTTGGTGCTCCACGCAACGCAGCAAAACCAGTCTGGCTGAAAAACCAAAAAAGAGTTTGTGAAGCAGCCATCAGAGGCGCTCAGAAGGGGAAACTGTTGGTTCTGTTTTCCCTAGTAGGACACAATCCTCAAGTTAATCTAACCAGGCTGTATCTCTGTAGCCCATTTTGATCCGTTTACGGTTTCTCAACTGAGTAGATGCATCAAAAAATGTTAAGTGCAACTTGAGATCTTAACCACGGCTTCACGAAGATATAAAAACCCTGAGCATCCCTAGCCCACTTTTAAACAGTCCTAAAGTGCATCATTTAATTCCCTTTTTAGTTTGGACCCGGGGACAGGTGGACAGTCACTCTTGAGCCAAAACAATTGGGTTCCAGATGCAGTAACCGGAAGTACACGGTGGAAGTGACTAGAGGTAAGGAAGCGCTGAGCTCTGAGTGAAACTGACGGTTTTGCCAGTATTTAAATCGTCCGGATATAATATTTCTCTGAGCTCTGTAAAGAGAGATTGTCAGTCACGGAAGTCGTGTCTGGACGGCATAGCTCGCACTCGGCTCACTTGACAGCTAAAGTCAATTTCATATCTTCTGGTCTGACCATTGGCGACACCTCAAGGATGCGTAGGCACCCGTTCCAATTCCTGGTCGGCGTCAATAATGGGAATAGAAAAACTGCATTTAAAGCCAGTTTAGGCATAATTTTATGTGTCTGGTGTGTCAGAGTTCAGTTAAGGGAAGGTACCACACGCAACGCTAAAATGGCTCAGCTTGAAAACTTTCTACGGGAGCGTTCCTGATGGCCTTGAGGTGTCCTATAGAATTATGCAGTATTTTAAATCGAAGATCAATAGAGATGCTAGAACTTCACATGCCGCTAACGGTAGGGTGTAGGAGCCGACGTAGCTGGCAGCTCCAACACGTACACTTAAATTCAGTGTCCCTGTAAACATCACTTATTATTTGCCCTTTACATTGGTCGAAATTCTCTGCCTTACTGACTAAATATAAACTTACCAGAGGTGCTTATCACACTTTCTTTGCTAAATGACAGCGTACGATAGGACTTTCTTCAAAAGTTTATTTCTGTATCTTCTCTCCGTGTTTCGTGCTGCCCATTCTTAATAAAACCCCCCTCTACCACCATTCAACGCATAACACGGTCCACAGACTAGTTCAAGTTAGTTAAGGTCCTACGCCCTACCCTTGCTCACATGTCTCATTCATCCTTCAGATACCAGCAAAATAGTTTTACCCGAGGTCTGTCTGGAGGCCGGAAAGAAGACCTTCGTCACCATCTTTGCTGAACCGCGCCACTTTTCGCCCTATGCCTCAGTCATTTTTGCCGACGTAAGTGCCATTCCCCCCTTTTGCAAACAGTTTGATCTTCAACTTTACTAACACGACCTACATGGGTTCAGTCGTCGTTAAGTTGCACGCTTGGTTCCTTACCTTGGAGGAAGACTTTAAAATAAAGAAAACAACGTCCATTATCCCTTACGAACTGGCGTCAGTGTTCGTTGGAAGGAGAAGGAATGAGGTATAGTGGTACAGGCCACGATTTTCGGTTTTACAAGCAGTACAGTCTGATGCAGTCAAGAAAGACGCTTTGGAGTTAGCACCTCTGATTCTCTATTCAAATGGGAAGCATTTGTAGGAAAAAGCCATTTGGCACGTTCAGTACCCGTATACCTGGCATCTAGGCTAGATCGCAGTTGGTAGCCAGGAACGGGGAAGAGGACGGCGACCTTAACCCAAATCCAAACCCTAACCTCCACCTTAGACGTTAACCGTTAACTCTAATGACAACCTTAACCCTAAACCTAACCGAAACTGTAAACGTACCCGTAGCCATTAGACAGAGCCGTTACCGTAAAACCTAACCGTAATACTGAAACCTATTCGTACACTCAAACCCTAACCGTAACCCGAACACCTAACCCTAAAGGCGTAACTCTAACCCGAAAATCGGAAACCATTAACCGGTAGCCTAATCCCAACCTCAAACGTAAAACGGAAGCCAAATAGGTCAGATGTGATTATTGAGCCCCACAAAAAAGCCCCAGTTAACAAACCCCAGCCACCTGTAATACGGGGCCTGGCTACCAACTGCGATCTAGCCGGCATCTAAAGTCTACAAACACGAACGTTTAAACTTAGGAATGACTGAAATAAACTCATCCAGCGGCTCGTGAGGGTGTCGTATTGTCCCAGTCTCTTCGGCTAAACCATAACTCCATAAAACAACTGCCCTAGAACAAGGCTATAGCATAAACAAGCTTGCTCATCCATCATTGAACAAGTAGCAGTACATGCATATTTATACAACAGTCTGACTAACATGTCATGTTGACCTTCCCCCACCATATTTGATTTATGCCAGTGAGTTTTCAGGTAGCATGCCACATGTTATATAAACGGCTGTTTTCAACTGCGCAAGTGGCCCCGAACCTCGAGAGCGTAATGAATTCCTAAATCGATCACCGGTTTGGCTTGGTTTAATTTTGATTTGGGAAAAGAATAAAGAGGGAGCCTGACCTTGCGTTTAATTCCATGGAGATCAGGATTAAGGATAAGGTTAGCGTAAGGGCTGAGTTTTGGGTTAGGATTAGTTTTAGGTAAAGGGTTAAGACACGGGAATAGTTGCCCGTAAGGAATTTTGACTCAAGTTAACCTGTATTACGGGGTGTGGGAGGCTCCCATCCCTGTGTCTTACAAAATAATGCTTTAAAAGTCCGCCCAGACACAGGGATGCTAGAAACCTCCCTGGAACAGATGAAATTAATTTCTCACCGTTTCTTTCCCGCTAGATCATCCTTATCCCCGATGAAGGTGATGTTGGGCGGGTAGCAGAGTACTGTGAGCAGTTCCGTCATCTGGCAAATCAAATCACCCAGGGCGAAGTCGACCCAGCCCGCATGCCAAAGCAATGCGAGGATTACTTCCGTCTGCCGCAGATACACTGGAGCGAGACTGGGACCGTGACAGCCCGTACGTCGCGTGACTTTAGTATTCTAGTTTTTACTCTCTTTGGCGGGCAGGTGTTTGGAAGGACACTAAACCTCTTTGTCTTCTGTAGCCTGTGAGTGCAACGTGACGGGTTCGGTGTCGGCCGTGTGCAACAAACGGACGGGTCAGTGCCCCTGCAAGCCGGGTGTTGTGGGAAGGACGTGCAACCAATGCGAGCCTTTCCACTACCATTTCAGTGCTTCGGGTTGTACAGGTGGGTACTTCCTCATGAGTTAAATTTTAGAATTGTGCGCATCGGCTATGTCATGATTCAGCAAACCATGGTCCTCGCAGTCTGGTGTGCGCTGGTAGTTTTGAAGCGAGCACTAAAGACAGAACCGTCAATCCCAGACTATGAAAAATCAGGATAAGACCAGAGTTATGGAAGAATTAATAATCAAAGTCAAACGACCTGACAATCCCACTCATGCCAAGCGCGTCGCGTTGAGTTGTGTTCATTCCATTCAGTTAAACAACCAGTAAGTTCAAGAATGAGGAACAGGTAGGGAAAGGCAAAATAGTCTGGCGCCTCGGCACAGTTTTCTGGCACCTGGTTCCCTGCCTGTAGATGCGCTTGCGCTCCCGCTAGATATACAGGTCGTCTGCATGGTTACGCGGTGACTTTTGTCATCTTCGCCTCTTTCTGATCCATTTTTATTGTTGGCTGAAATCCTGGTCAAGTGTATGTTATGGGCCAGGGAGTGTGGCGGTACGCCTAGGTGCGGGTCCGTCCGCGCAAGCCACCTGCGTCCTCCCTTATCTCTGGTCTTCTGGACTATGTTTTGACACGGGGCCCAGTTGGGGAGGGGAGAGTGCATTAGATGCAGCGCAAGTCCGTTATCTTTATAAAAGAACTCACGCGCAATTCACCGTGCCTGCCCTCACCTTCCTGTGGAGCACACGGTAGACATCCTCGGAAACGACGGTCGAATTGTCGTATTTCAACCCCTAAAATTACCAATCCCGCTGTATCTCAGTACGATCTAGCGACCCGTAAAGTTTCACCCTTACATATAGACCTTCGACCCAGGACCACCAATCGCATTAAATCTCAGGGGACACGCTGTCCAAATAGGATGTTTGTGTGCTTTTTGTATTCTTTTGTCTTCTCATATTATTCGCGTTTTCTTTCTTTCTTTCTCTCTGTCTGTAGCTTGTGATTGCAACCCCCAGGGCTCCGTTAGTCGACAGTGTGACCTCTCAACCAGCCAATGTCCCTGCCGTGAGGGTATTGAAGGCCGCCAGTGTGACCGGTGCCGCGACGGTTATTGGGACTTCCCTAACTGCCGAAAGTGCGAATGCAATGGCATGAGCGACACCTGTGACCAGGTGCGTTTAAAACTCCTAACAGACGGCTGGCCAGAGCCGTGATTCGGAGTGAACAGCAGATCACCCCAAATCCACCCCCAAGCGAACAGTTTCGTGAACGAGGTCCCCAAAGATTTAGCGTGTTCTGAGTCTCCATTGAGCTCACCTCGACTTCAACCGCATATACTTTGCAAATGAGGGCAACAGTTAGACTGGGAGACAGATATCTCAACACACGGAGATAAGTTGTACTGGTCTGGAGTGTAATGTCTGTGATTGAACCCACCATCTGCGAATTATGGCAGTATGACACAATTCCAGCACTTATAAAGACGGTCACTTCGCGTTAGACAGTGGTCGTTGCTTAGGGTTGTATTTGAATGCTTTGTGATTAACTGCTACATCGATTAGGTCACATCCCACAGGATCTCTACGATATTTAATGATGAATTTTTGGGCAATATTTGTATTTTTTTTTATCAGTTTTATGTACTAGTGTCACGACGCCACGTGAAAAATTTGTATCCTGTATACACGTGACAATTTTAAAGGAGAAGACGCGATCGCTGGAACAAGAGTTCTGTTAGTCTGCCGTTTCGGATTCCTGCTCGAACCCATCATCAGAGGCAACAGCAAATACGGGTCTCTGATGATGGGTCCGAGCAAGAATCCGAAACGTCAGGCTACTAAAGCTCTTCTCCCAGCGATCACGCCTCCTTCTTCAAGACTACTTCCTGGGACTCGTCTCTTCGCTTCTTTTGGCAACGTGACAGTGTGCTTTAGATCCAGAAAATACAAGCCGACTTTATTTATTTATAACGAGAAAGGACAGGACGGGTACATCGCATCTGAGCTGCTCAGTTTGCTTTGAAAGGCGCGTTTTAGTGGGAACTAGATTTGCGGCGCACCTCTATCGAGCAATATGCCTGGAAATGAAAATAAATCAGCAATACCTATGCGGCCTCATTTTCTACATGATCAGAAAACAAGTGTTTTTGCTTACTTTTCAGCTTACGGGTCGATGCCTGGCCTGTCGAGATAACACCGGTGGAGACAGATGCGAAACCTGCGTCCAGGGTTACTACGGTGATCCGCTAAGAGGCGTGCCCTGCAGACCTTGTGAGTGCCCCGGTGGCGGCGTGGACCACTCAGAGGGGTGCAGTATGCATCCAGTGGCTGGCGTTGTCTGCCACTGCAAACCCGGTTACACAGGTAAGGAGACTCAGTAATTGCCTCTGCCTTACACGCATTTCTGATATCGGGAAAGGCGACTAGCGAGGAAGACTATTGTCGGTTTGTTGATCATTGTCGGCATGTAACGAACCCGAATGTCAGTATAAAGACGACCCAAGGTTGTTGTTTACTCGACCACCTATGTACAAAACGAAATTAAGATGGCAGCCTAATTACAAAAATAAACTGGGTTTGGGGTGATTGTCCCGGGGGGGGGGGTTACGGAGAACCTAGAGGCCCAGCGGAGACGACGGCAGAGGCTCCACATCTGAAGAGCGGCAGCTTGCCACGGGGTCCCTGAAGGTTAATCCTAGTCCGTATTTATAGCTTCTCCAAGCGTCGACTTTGACTCCGCCTTTGCGATTGGTCGGAATTAGGTTTAGGGGGAAAATTTAAACAAGCTTTAGCTAGAGGTATTCTCATTGATTTACGTTTATACTAATTTATCATGTGTTTACTTTTTATAAGAAGCTAACTTGTAGCTAAGTATCTGTCCTAGAAATGCGGGAAAATTTGGCGCGCGCCCCTAGAGTGTGGCCTTGCGGTAAATTCCAGAGGGAACTTATTCCTAAGCCTTAACCTCAACCCTAGCCGCAACCTAACCACCCTAACTTTAGCCCTAAACCTGACCCAGATCTTGGTTCTCATCCCCTGGAATCTAGCGCAAGGTCACCTATGATACGACAGGTGCTTATTTTCGTGCTATACAGCAGTAAGGTTAAGCATATGCTGCACACAGCGCAGTAACTTTAAATGCGACACATTTTGAGGCCAGTAGACGCATCTATAAAGTGTTTACTGGAGAACTTCGTCAAGTCTGGAGGGGTCAGTTGCGTGTGATCGGCAGCCTGTGTGGGGGCCAGAACGGGCGCTGCGTGCAAATCCATAAATATCTCTAGAAGGCGTGTAAGCGTAGCCTATAAATCCTATCCCCCAGTCAGTCGGCCCCAAACGCGTCTGACGGACGCGCCTTCCACCAAAAAAGACTTGAAAGGGAGATCGGGACCTACTGGATGCCTTCTAGGGCCATGCCCCTACACATGCCACGGCGGACCAACATCCCAACGCACATAAATTCATTCACTTCCAGAAACAGACAAACTCCGACTAGGCAGAAGGGTTCATGAACGGACAGCCACCCGCCAGACCGAACTCAAGCAAGCTATGAGTACAGAGGGGATGTCGAAAAAGTTGTGGTACTGTTTCCGGCTCATCCTACCTTTATCCTGCCAATCATGCCCATGACCGCCCACTGGAAGCAGGTACAGTAGGTGGGCTAACTCATGAAAAGTCCACCGAAAATCCGAAATGCGTTTTAGTTTCGAAAAGGTTAATTAAGTAGAGTTGTAAAACTAATCATCATGCAGCACAATTCTCTAGTTAGTCAGTTACCTCAGGATGCCGCCTTTCGAATGAACTTCTTTCGGGCTGCATGCAAAAGTGACACTCTGTAAAAAATGACTACCTAATTAGCATGTATTTTTCTCATTGATTTTCCATGTCCTTATAAACTTAATTATATTTCATTGGGAAACATGCATAAAAATATATATTCCTTTGCTCATATGGTAGAAAATGACGTCTTATCCCAATCTTATAGTCGAAGGAAGGGTATAATTCGGTTTCAAAAAACTTTTCGAATTTCCGATTCATTTTGAACCCGCTCTACCGTTACACTTGGATTCAGGGTTTTCAGACTACGAGCCGTATATTTTTCGCGTACGGAAAACCACACATTTCTCTACGGTGATAAAGGGGGAACCATATACGGTTCATAAAAGTTAGCAGAGGATTTGACTCATATTATTAACTTTACAAGCCACATTGGTAAATGCAGAGACATGACGATTTATGAACGGCCATTTCACGGCATTTAAAAGTCCCACAGTTAGAAACTTTTTTAAAACCGAATTATGTCCCTCCCTCGACTATAAAATAGCAAGAAGACGTAATTATCTACTGAAGGAGCAAACGTACGAGTATTTTTATGCATGTTTTCCATGAAATATAATTGGACTTGTAGGGGCATCGAAAATCAATGAGAAAAATGCATGCTACTTAAGTAGTCACTTTTTGCAGAGTGTGGTTTTTGCATGCAGCCGGAAGGAAGTGCATTCGAAAGCCGGCATCCTGGGGAAACTGAAACATTATATAATTATGCTGCATGATGATTAGTTTTACAACCCTACTTAATGAATCTTTTCGAAACGAAAACGCATTTCAGAATTTCGGTTGACATTTCATGAGTTAGCTCGCCTACTGTACGTAGTCATGCTCACGCACACAGTGTTGCTGGTCCATAAACAGATAATTGAACCGGAAGGTGCCAGTGTTATGCTTGGCTGACACCAATCTGTCATGTAAATGTCCATTTGCTCTACTGGTGAACATTCAGGAATCCTCAAAATCGCAATGAACTCTTGACAATGATGCATAGCCATTACATAAATGGGGTTTGCACATTGATCTATACTGCCCTCAAGACAAAGTGTTCTGGGATTTTGACCTGTTTGTAGCTGAGGCATGGCATTCCAAGGTAAATCAGGTTACCATCGGCTGTTAATCTTACAGTAGGTTGGGCTTCGCTGGATGAAGAAGCATGACCTGTTCACAAGCTATATGCATCATTCATGGAGGACACTATTTCTTAACAAACAAAATGTTGTATTGTTTGGCCGCCAGTCATAACTTCACTTACTTAGTTGAAGTACGACTGTTGTTTCTAAACCGAGGTCATTATTGTGTTGTTCAGTCTGGATGGACAGTAGAAGGAGGAACGGATTATTAACCATGGAAGTTATTGCATACCTGTTGCTGCTATCCGACAGATAAGACTTTTCGCTGCAGTATATTGGATTGCAAGACTAAACGGTCACGAGCTATATGACCGGGTTATCGAAAGACAATAATTGGGCATCGAGTGCGTAAGATGTTCACGTATAAGACACAAATGAAAGAGCACGATAAGCAGAAAGACAACCCTTGTGCGAAAGCAACAGAAAAAACTGCTTCCACCAGAACTGCCTTTCTGTCAGCATCCAAAATGTCAAAGTCCTGTGGGAGTCGAAACCTGTTGAAAAACTTCTGACAGCCTGGAAGTACTTAAATAACAGGCGATCTCCTGTGAGATTCATGATATTCAGCGTAGAAAATAAGAAATTTGGGGAATTGTTAAAGTGAGACCCATAGCCAATAGAAGCGAAGAGACGAGTCACGAATGTCGGCCATCAAACAATTAGCACACCATGTGCGACGATCCCGGATGAGGGGGGGGGGAGCCGTGAATGCTCATAGATATGCGGTAGTATGGCGACTGCATCCTATAAATACTGCAGTCCCTTGAGCATGAACCACCCGTATCTGCTTTTTTGTCTCTGATGGTGGTTTCGAGCAGGAATCCGAAACGTCAGGCTAATAAAGCTCTTGTCCCAGCGATCGTGTCTCCTTCTTCTGTAAAACTCATAGTAGGCCATTACGTTCAAGTTCTCACAGAACCAGTGCATCCCAGAAATTTGATTAACTCTGCTCTCCATCACATCTGTTATTTCATCTCTCCGAAAGTAAGGCTGTTTGAAGGAAAAGCTTTCACAAAAGGATTGGTCTGATTTATTGGGGTCTTTAAGTCTTCCAGTAATAAGTAGAAGAGGTAGAAAACGTGATTCTAGTATAGTGTCTCTCACTCCTCTTCAGGTCCTCGCTGTTCCGAATGTGCACCCAACTACTTTGGGAACCCCACTGAGCTAGGCGGTTCGTGCAAACCCTGTGACTGCTCTGGCAATCTGCCCCCAGAGGGAGGATGCAATCAAGTGACTGGCGAGTGTCTTGTCTGCCTACATAACACTGAGGGACCACGCTGTGACCAGGTAAGTCCCTCCATTCTTTGCTCACCTACACCACTACATACTTCACCTTCTTTTCTTGCAGTACCTTAAAAGAGCGCATGCAGCCAAGGCGTTTGAGTCTGCTGTATCCACTCGACTAAGATCCCAGTACCTCTGAACGTCCGACGGCTGATCAACTGGTTTTCGGTTCATCAGCGACTGACCTTGGCAGTGACGTAATGAGGAAGTGAGGACTGACGCCACCGTTCTTGCCAGTGCGTATTGGAAGTAGGGCCGGTGGCTGAGCAAATTCGGCGCGATAGAGTCAGGGCGTTCGCGGATGTACGGGTGGGCGAGGGGTTGATGTGTTAAATGAACCAAATTACCCCAAGGCCGGTACGTGCTCTCCACGATGGATGCGAAAAAAGTTAATTTTAGTAGGCTTATGGTTGCGTAGCCACTGCGTCCTATTAATACCGCATGGGCTAGATCGCAGTTGGTAGCCAGGCCCCGTATTACAGGTGGCTGGGGTGTTTGTTTACTGGGGCTATTTTGTGGGGTTCCATGATCACATATGACCCATTTGGCTTCCGTTTTACGTCTGAGGTTAGGATTAGGGTGCCGGTTAATGGTTTCCGATTTTCGGGTAAAGGTTATGCCTTTAGGCTTAGGTTTTCGGGTTAGGGTTAGGGTTTGGGGCGTATGATTAGGTTTCAATATTACGGTTAAGTTTTTCAGGTACGGCTATGTGTAAGGGCTACGGTTGAGTTTACGATTTCGGTTAGGGTTAGGGTTATTGTTAAGGTTAACGGTTTACGTTTAAGGTTGAGGTTAGGGTTAGGGTTAAGGTTAGGATTAGGTTTAAGGACGACATCCGCTTCCCCATTCCTGGCTACCAACTGCGATCTAGCCACCGCATGTTCAGTGAGTTTGATACCTTCGCCTCTTTTTGCCACTGATGATGAGTTCGAGGATGAATCCGAACCGCGTGACTGATTCCGCTTCTGGTAGGGTGAGCTAAAGTGCTTCCTCTATTAGCAGAAGCCTTTTCCTGCACGCAAACTCGACAATGATACGAAAACAGCAATCGGAGTGCGTGTCCTGTTTACTATATTGGAACCCGAGGTCGTGAACTTGTTAAACACAGGACATTAGGAACTTTAATCTACTTACAGGAATCCTACACTAAACGTATGTTTCCCCTCCTTGTAAAGAAACTTTTGACATTATGAGTCTTGGCGTCTCATTTGGTACTAGAGCACATCGAGTTTAAACCAAATAACTTCATAGATTTTCAGTTTACTAATTTTTTTTCGTACCTCTCGGTGACGATTTCTTTAGTGGCTGAGTGTTGCCATTGATTTTATGCCGCCTACTTTACTCGAGAGTCTTGCTTTACAATTGTGAGTAGTTTTTGTTAGTTGCTGAACTGTGGGATCTACCGTCCAAGGCTTCCCACTCTTGGCAGTCGATCACAAAAGCAGGAGGCGAGGGCTGTTGACTAACATTTTTTGAATCACAGTGAGCGCTGGCAGAAACAGATGACTCGTGTGGGCCAGAGACACGCCGAGGTCACACTACTGATCGACCAGTTTTCGAACGAGGCTAAAGTTCGCCCTGAGGGTTAGTCACCACCGAAAATTAGGAGAAAGGCGGCCGAGACTTGCACCTGCTGGTATACTCAGTCGGGAGGGCTGGTGTGGCCTTTTAAAGGCGGCCCGACCGGGGACGACCATTCGCAGGTTCATGAAAGCGCCCTCCCCCCGCCTTCACAACCCAACGTTGAGTTGTTTAGCTAGTTGCCTCTACCCTCACGCTCTCAGTGTAACCTATTGAAAAGTGAGGGAGTTTTACTATCTCAATTTGCTGTCGTAGGTCATCTAGGGAAAGTTGATATAACCCACCAGCATTAAATTTCCTTCCTACACAGTGCAAGCTTGGATTCTGGGGCAATGCAAGTTTGCAGATGTGCCAGCGATGCAGTTGCTACCACCTGGGCGTTGTGGGCGGAGCGAACGCAGCCTGCGACCGCACCACCGGCGAGTGTAACTGCCTGCCCAACGTTCTCGGACCTCGGTGTTTTGAGTGCGCCCCCTATCACTTTAATCTGACCTCCGGGGTGGGATGCGAGTCCTGCGCATGCGATCCGGTCGGTTCCCTCTTCCCGGAATGCCATCCGGTAAGCATGAACCACCAATCCTCTGACTTGCGCTCTTGCTTGCTGATGTATTTTCAAGTCCTTCTTATACATACGCTTGTAATGAAAAATACATATAACTGCCCTATTATGCGTTTAGAACACTCAGTCAAGGCCTTGCAAACGCTCGCCCATTATTTAAGAACAGCGCCACTCCCTAGGACGGTCGCATAGCAGTGAACAGTGTTCGCATTACCAGCAAATAGTGCGGTAAGAAGAAGCACCAGTGGTGTGTTGGCCGGGGACTCCACCTGCGTCCATAGTTGCCTCACCACAATTGTCACTTATGCAGTGCATTTTTCGCCATGCTTATCTTCATTATCTTATGACTCAGAGATTCGGTCTCGCAGACAAAAATACTTCGTGGGGTTAAATTGACTGGCTTAAAAAGACTTACTTGCCCTCAGGTCACACGGGATTGCGACTGAGCAGTTATAGCATAACTGCACTAACTGAACGCCTGTAAACCGTCTTTTTAAAATGCAAAACGTGCATTATTTGATGCCCGCAGTGTTTAATGGTAGAATTCAAGGGTTTTTAGCAACCTCTACTTTCTGGGCTGATAGTCTCGGGTATAAGAACGAATGGATTTACCTTTTCAGCATATTTTATGACGCCAGTCAGTTGTGACCTAACCTTAAACCGTGAGGACTGGGGAGTTTAAACACTGGCGCAGGTGTTCACTGAGCCCGGTGCCCCGTCCGCTGAAATCTGGATCATTTATTCACTAAGATGATGCTTACAAATCAAGTCTACATGCAAGTTAAAGGCAAAACAGAACCCCCTGAACTCCGCGATGCAGCCAGGTCACGTATCCGATTGACATTTCTATTTATTTCAGAAGAAGGTGAGAAATGCTGCGTAGATGTCCAATGTGCCAAAAGTGGGTCATTTACTGGGCCCCTACCTCTGCCTGCAAACACACTCTCAGGAATTATCTTCATTTGGCAGTGTGCAGGCTTAGGACTTTTCGCAGGGTTACTGTTGCGCGACTGTCTGTGATACAGCTAAGAGAGTAGACATTTCTATTGACTAGTCTTACAGGGGCTGGAAAAAGTCGCCTTCAGTCATTATGAACCTGCGTTTTGACGTAGACGACACGTTCGTTATAATTGAAAGGAGCAGACTAGCAGGCTTTCAAGACCTGCGTAAAGGCATCTCCCCCGACATTCAGTTCATAAGGGTAGAAGAGCATGCCGAACAGTTGCCTTTCTTTGACATGCTCGTCACATGCAGACCTAATAGAGGACTCAGCACCACGGCGTATGGAAAGGAGACGAACATGATTCAAGTCCCCAACTAACATAAACGCGGGCAGTCTTCCAAAGGGTAAAAACACATTGCAGTGAACAGGAGGGATGAGTATGAGAGTCAAAACATCTTCGGGACCAACTAGCAAGGAATGGATACTTGAACGGCTTCGTCATACGCTGCCACAGCTCGCATCTACGGCCAACAATCGGAGGAGAGCCACCAACACTCTGGTACCCTTTACCGTATACAAGGAACAAATCGTTTCCGAGCTCGTCGTGGGTATCGCTCACCGTCGGACTGCTACCACGCGCACCAAAATTATGCAAACGAAGAACCATCTGGACACAGGAGAACGATCTGGTGTCGGTTATCAGATCCCATGCCATGACTGTCATCGCCATTATACAGGACAGACCGAGCGACTGCTCAGTTCGCGAATAACAGGGCACATATGAGCATTCCAGAGAGGCGACCCGTTGTCTCAGATCGCTACTCACGCACTGGGGAAGGACACGAAATCAACTTCGCGAACACGCTCATAATGGGCGTGAACTCCTGGAAGCCTGGGTGTCTGACACCACCTCCATCGACAGACACGTCGATATACCTGTTATTACGCGCTTCGTTCTCGAGGCCAAGAGGCGAGACCCAATCCCCAGCCAAGGGTGCATGCACTCGCACCGCCGTGAGATGGCGTGGACTTAGCCTTGTCGCGAACACCACCCCTCCACTCCTATCCCCCTTTCTTTGATTACACAACTGCTCACTTGACGCCGCACTCTTACTGTCTCTGATGATGGCTTCCTGTACGAGACCGAAAGCTCGGACTATTTCGCCTGCTGTCCCAGTGATCGCGCGTTCATCTTCTTTGAATTTCTATTGGCGTGCTCGAGATTAACTGTATATGTGTTCCATGGTATAAGTCGACGCTACAGCCCGATGAGTAGGGAGTCAAAACTCCAATGTTCAGACGAGGCTTGCCACGACGCAAACGGATTTCCTTCTACTTGGGCATCGGAAATTGGGCTTCCTAAGTACATAGCGACCAAACTGAAAGACAATTTAAGGCCTGCAGGACCAGTATCCCACGCTTGGGAGGTTTTATAGGCCGTCTATCGAGTGCTCAAGCTTATCGACATGGATGTAGCACATTAAGCCGCGCTCTGCAGTTACTTTAAGCAAGAGAAGGACCCTCTAGCCCGTAGATCATACTGGACTGTGGGGATGAAACTACAGCCATACTAGGCAGACCGGAAAAGGACTGCGACCAGGACTCTACGACCACCAGCTTCAGACAAAGCCCGTCCACTCAAGATCTCATGTGGAGAGAGAGAGTTTATAATCTGAATTTCGTCGCCGCAAAGGACTCTGATCGAAGCACTACGTGAACCTGATGCCTCACTCCCGCGATTTGGTTCTCAAAGGTTAGACTGTCTTACCGTATTCTTCTATGGCTTCGCCTGGACCAAACAGGTCGAACGTGAGAAGAGGCATATAATTAATACAGTATAACGGCCACCGACGCTTCTGAATCCTTAAACTCTGACGAGGAGGCGGGAGGATGGCGGGCTAACGTCCATCGACGATGTTTAGCCCACAGGGTGGAGTTAACAGCTAGCACCCCGAAGACGCCACCTACTACTAAGGCGAATTCACCAGATGCTGGGGTAAGTAGTGGTTACCGCGGCCCAGCCATAATTACTGACCCCGGGGCCGATATGCGACGGCGGATAGAACCTTCATCGTAGACTGTCTAAGCAACCCCTCAGGCAGACCACACAACAGCGAGGATAACCGAACTCGGCTGGCATATAAATAACTCTGCTATTCTGTGGGCTTCAAATATTCGACAGTAGACAGTCGACTGGATGTTCCGAAAGGTCAGACTGGCTATTCCGTATGGCTCCACAACCATAAGGTGTTTTTTTGAATACCTCCCTGTCAGGTCTCCGGGGCCTGCACATGCAAGCCGGATCGAAGCGGCAGGAAATGCGATCAGTGTCAACGCACTTACTTTGGGGATCCACAAAATGGAGGCGGATGTAAACGTGAGTAACTTTTGATCTGATTTTAATTAATATAAGCATAAAACGAGTCTTAATGTCTGTGTGCAAGTCAGGCACAGTCATCGCAACCATTTTATTCACTTTCTGTAAAAACCATCGAAAAATTGACAACTCGATTAGAAAAACGTGACCAACATGCATAGGAGAACCCACATAAATGAACAGTGGTGCATCTTTTAACTTGTGACCACATCGATCAAGGCGTGAGGTTTTACTAACTGCAGATACTGACAACGAAATTAAATCATACTGAGACCATTTTCATCCATCTGCATCCATCCAAATGCAGATACGGGAGATTCATGCACAAGGGACTGCAGTATTTATAGGATTCATTCGTCATGCTACTGCATACCTATGAATATTCACGGATCCCACTTCATCTGGGATCGTTGCACTTGGTGTGATGACTGTTTGATGGCCGACCTTTACGTCGTTAATTGCGGCAATTTCATCACATGCGTTGGATGTTGGTGTGATGATTGCTCAATCATCTGACCCACCGACCCTGGCGTTGGGAAGAGTGTTCATCTGTGCGTTCCCCGCGTGCCTAATTACTTCGCCTAGGTGAAGTCTCAGCACCGAGTATAGAAGGGGAAGTTCATTGCACTTGTTAATGAACTGGGGGCCAGTAACCCGTGACTCAAGCAGCTCCCGGCTCACGCGGTTATCACCTCTTGTGAGAATTTCGGCCTCGTCCGATTCGAATCTGTGGCCGGATCTAGTAGAATGAGCCGCAACTTCAGAGCTGGCTTCATTTCTTCGCACCGCTGCAGCGTGTTAGGCGATTCGCGTTCGGAGCTGTCTTCCGGCTTCTCTGACGTAGCTGCTTTGTCCGCAACTGCACCAGATCCGATAAACGACTCCAGACGTTTCTCGCCATGACGGTGGGTCTTTCGGTCCCAGCATCTGACGCCTAATGGTTGCCCCCGGTCTGTGTGGAACTCCAACCCCAAGCAGCGCGAGAAGGCGGACAGCCACCCCCGAAGCTTTCTTGACGTACACAAGCGCCATCCAAAATTCGGGGTCCGCACGGTTTAGCCTTTCCCGTTTGCGTATGCATCGGTTGACGAAATTGCGCGGGTGGTAACAGTCGCAGATGAAGGTGGGAGCAGTGAATGGGGACTGCATCCTATAAACACGACAGCCCGTTGTGCATGAACCACCCGTGTCTGCTTTTATCTCTGATGATGGGTTCGAGCAGCAATCCGAAACGTCGGGCTAATAAAGCTCTTCTCCCAGCGATCTCGTCTCTTTCTTCAAGAATGTAATCCGTCTGTACCTGTGATCTGCCAACAGCGGCACCACCACCAGTCCAGCAAATTTAAGGTAATTCTGGGATCAGTATCTTCGCTCGCCAAAAAAACCAAATAAGGATTCTGCACTGTTTGCCTTTACCAGCCTGTGACTGTGACCGTTCCGGATCTCTCAGCGAAGTCTGTGATCCGTCCTCCGGTCAGTGCCAATGCCGACCCGGCATCGCGGGACGTCGCTGCGACCGTTGCGACAGAGGTACAACCGGAACCCTGCCAAACTGCCGTCCCTGTGGTGAATGCTGGACCAACTGG
Organism: Spirometra erinaceieuropaei; assembly: GCA_902702965.1. Classification (NCBI taxonomy): domain Eukaryota; kingdom Metazoa; phylum Platyhelminthes; class Cestoda; order Diphyllobothriidea; family Diphyllobothriidae; genus Spirometra; species Spirometra erinaceieuropaei. The sequence goes on from CACRXP010000024.1 coordinate 1,692,110, forward strand.
GATAAAGCAATAGATCGTGTGGTTGGTAGGTCTCTACTGTCTGGCTACCATGGTACCAATATAAGTCATCCTGGCTTGGTTTATTAATTCCCCCGCGGCCTTCAACGAATGGCGTTCATGCTCTTTTTTACACCTTTTCCTTCGCAGTTGAGATGCGCCGACTTGAGAACCAAACAAGTAACCAACTTCCACCAGATTTGAAACCCGTGTTCACTGCGATTTCGAATTTGGTCGAGCAAATTGAGCTTCTGCCTGGTTCAAATCTGACGAACGAAAAACTTAACGAGTTTGATGAGGTTCTGGCTCTTCTTGAGTAAGTTCGTGAGGAAAAGACCGTTTTAATATGCATTCCAAGGAACGTCAGCTGGGCGTACCCAAGTACGCATGCGAATTATTATTCATCAGCATTGGAAAAAGGGCAAGATGTGGTTATGTAGCCGCACCTGATGGACACAATACTGTTGACTTACTTAATTATTTTGAGTTGGTGTGGTTATGTTGTCATGGTTTTTCTGTACGTTGCGGTGTGTGTTCGGTTAGGGGTCTTGTTTCTTTTTGCCGTGTCTACTTTTTTGACCCAATGTCGGTGGTGCTTCCTGACTTCCGGCCAGTCGTCTCCTTCTAACTTTCGCGTTGGGTGTTTCAGGGTTAGGGTTTAGGGCTGCGGTTAAGCGTTAGGGTTAAAGGGTTAGGGTTGGGGCCAGGGTTACGGTTAGGGGTTGAGGGCTAGGGGGTTAGGGTTTAGGGGTTATGACTGGGGGTTAGGGTTAGGGGTTAGAGCAACCTCTTCTCGACCACTCAAAGTACAACCGCGCATTTCCGATAGCTTTTCTTTTGCACACCATTACTTGATCGTTCCCCGGTCCCACCTTTAAAAACCCCTATTACCACCGGTCCTATATCAGAGGTGACTGGGGTTTATTTACTTCAGGTGCGGCCACATAACAACATCTGGCTGAAAAAAGTTTTAACGGAAGGCCATTTATTTCTTGTTTATTTTCAATGCAGTCACCGCATGTCTCTTTTCTAAATTCAGACAAAAGGTAAAAAATCTGGACAACCTGGATACCCAGACTGGTGAACTCTCGAAGGCGATTTCCGCCCTTGATAGGCTGACGAAGGAGCAAGCCGGTATCACGAGTACCCTCTCAGAGAGTGAGGAAAAATTGGAAGCGTTATCGGCTCTACTTGATGATATGAAGAACAGAAGTGCCCAGATCGCCATCCTTGATCCTCACGGTAAGGGGCTTAAGACTTTCAGATATTACAAAACCCACTTTAACGACTCTCAATTTCCTACCGTGATTTGACAGTTTACAATCGATTTTCGGCATTTGATTTTAACAAAAGATACTCTAACATCGTTGGATGATAAACCCTAATAACATCAAATTTGGGTAACTTAGCTTGCGAGTCCACTGGTTAAAGCCTCCGCAGGCATGACTGTTTAAGTCGCGGAATACTCACAGCATCAGGAAACCGTTAAGGGCTTGAAGAAAAAATCTGCCGCTGTCTCACCTCGTCGGTAATAATTGCTGGAGACCGGACAGTGAGATAGCGACTGACAGTGGCATTCAAACGGGCCACGTGTTAGATGCGCTGGACCAACACGGGGGCCACATCGGACTCTGGCAGGCGTTCTCTGTGCGCAATAACAAATGCCAACATTTGCGGGGTGCGCTGGCAGACCCTGTTGTTGGCATCCGTCGCACAACTGGACCACTGCCATCATCCCATTGTTTTGTGGTCAAAATCCTGGTCATTTGTGTGTGGACCAGGGGGTGCGGAGTGGAGCGCCAAGGCGAGGATCCGTCCGAGCCATCCACCTGCGGCCTCTCCCGTCTCCGGTCTTCTTGACTTGGTCTTGACACCGGGCTCAGGCGGGGGAGGAGGAGAGAGTGTAGGTAGATGCTACGCAAGTCTACTGGCACTATAAATCCCTGCGTAAGTCACCGTCCCTACTCCCACCGCTGTTGCAGCTGTGGGCCACACGGTGGACATTATCGAAATTGATGGTCGAACTGTCGTCGGGGGCGGGATGAGAGCGGAAGGGCGCTGACAGTTACGGCGTTAGTCGACCTTCGACCACTGTAGGCGCGGAGCCTGAACGTGGTTCTTCTGTGCACATAAGATTGGCTTTCGTAATCTAATAGTGGCCGCTTCTGCTGTCGCTAACATGCGCTGGCCTAATAGCTTAGGGTAGCTCGATGGGACCTTATAAATCACATGAAAAACTTCGTTGGGGTCCACACGATGTCCGGAGTCGACAACATGCGCGAAAAAGGCGCTGCTTATGCTCCTCGTTTCGCCTTTTCCCAGCCATGCCTGTCGGGAGGTGTTCCCTTATTCTCTTGGATAAGCGCCGACTCGTGCGACCAATATAACTTGCTCCACAGGAGCAAGTGAATATTTCATATAAACATCGTCCTGCTGTGGAAATCACCTCTGTTGCATACATTCAGAGCGTCAAGTCAGTCACAGTACACATCCTGAAGTCGCCTCATACCTTTCATCCCCATGGTTGCCTAGCTGGATATTAAATCCGTCCTGGTCCTCTGGAGTTAAGCAGACGTTCTGACTCCATCAATGGCTGATAAGAGTTATTGGCAAGTTTAGTTAGACCACCCGTCCGCAGATATAAACAGATGGGCTTTTTGCACTAAGCCCACAAAGCACTCTCGTCTGCACTAAACCTCAGGTCGCTTCACATCCTCCAAATATTTCAGATTTACTTTATTCTAGACGTCTTCTTGATCGTTCGAATAAAGCCTGGAGGGTTCTAGCTGTCTCACTCATTTGTCTTTCAAACAGGCGCCTACGCAGCCCTTCTGGCCGCTCGTGAGGAAGTAAGCCGACTGGATGACACACAGAAGAGCCTTCAAAGACGACGGGTGTCGTTGGAAGCCATGCGACAGTCAGCTACAATGAGCGTGTCTAAACGTGAGGCGGCCGATGAGGAGTTCCGAAAGTTGACCAAACAGTTGGAAGAGCGCATCAAGGATCTGCAGGATGAAATACGGCAGCTTAATCGCCTAGTATGTCTCTGGCCTATAGATTGTTGCTTATCACTACTTCCTTTGACGATCCGACTAGAAGGGATCTTTTACCACCAAAAAGACCTCACTAGTCGAACTAATGCGGCGTGTTCTAGGTTCTTGGTGAGCCTAAGAAGAGGGATCAGTTGTCTTAACATTCCGAATCCTGTGTAATTGCAGAGGCCACTTATTTCCTACTGTACCTTACGCAAGAAATTTCTCCAGGTGTTCATCCAGGGGCTTTTTGTTCTTATTATGGCTACTTTTAATTCTGTTTTCGTGAAGTATTTTACTTTTCATCTTTATTAACTGTTGGAGCGCATGAGTTGCAGATAGAAAGGAAAATTAGATCGTCCTTCCCGCGATTATAATGGTCGTCAAGTTCGGTTTTCTACTCAAGTCCACCTACGGGTATAAATCTTAAAGGTCTGTTTGTTAGAGAGGCATTTCAGGCTCGCTCTCAAGAGAGACATCTTTTCGCAGGTCACCTTATTCTTTTTCTTCTTCTTCTTATTCTTCTTCCTCTTCTTCCTCCTCTTCTTCTTCTTCTTCTTATTCTTCTTCCTCTTCTTCCTCCTCTTGTTCTTCTTCTTCTTCCTCTTCTTCTTCCTCTTCTTCTTCCTCCTCCCCTTCTTCTTCTTCCTCTTCTTCTTCCTCCTCCTCTTCTTCTTCTTCCTCTTCTTCTTCCTCCTCTTCTTCTTCCTCTTCTTCTTCTTCTTCTTCTTCTTCTTTTTCTTCCTCCTCTTCTTCCTCTTCTTCTTCTTCCTCTTCTTCTTCTTCTTCTTCTTCTTCTTCTTCAGGACTCACTACAGACCTCCTCGCGGCATTATTCTAACAGCGCGAACACACATATGCCTCCTATAGCTTTAACTTCCATCTATAGATGAACAGAAACGTAGATAGAACTTACAGATTCGCTCTATCTACTATTTGTATTAGGTAGAGTCAGTATGATAAAGTCAGTACCGAGCCTGCACGGTAACGACCTGGATTTATGTGTATCCTGAAGAAACGGCGTACGCTATGTAAGGGTTTAGTGAGCTGCGTCAAAAGAGGTCTGCCCATTCCTGCTGAGTCATTCTTTACTGCCTACGTTCTCCCTCGTAGATATGTGGAGACAACGGGCAGGTGCCTGACGGCAGTGCGGACCGCGCCACTTGTCCCTCAGCCTGCGGTGGAACGAGCTGCGATCCGGTGGTCGCGGAGGTCCTCGGCATCCCCGAGGCCGACCCCTCCCTCTTATCACGTGAGCAGTCCTTCGGCGTGATCTCGAGGTGTGCCTCTGCCCGTGGTTGTGACCAGAGTACCGAGGCTCGCATAAAGGGCTTACTGGCGGACCATCTAGCCTTGCAGAACCAGTTGGGCACGGTGTTGCAAAGCGCCACTCGTGTATCCTCGCTGGTATCTGGGGTAGGGTTTTTTTTTCATTTACGCTTGCTTCATGTTATGATAAAATTTGAGCTGATTGACATACTCTGTTTCCTGGGCTTCACAGTTTCATGTATAATTTAAAGCAGTTTAGGTTCTGCAAGTTGACTTACAACAGGTTCTTTTACTGCTTGGTTCTTGCAATGATGTAAACCTCTGTTTTCTAATGCAACTTTAAAGACAGAGATCAGTCTTTAAACTGATTGATGCCAGTTTGATCATGCTTATAATCCATTTGGTGGGAACTCTTTACGCTCCGACTTTCCGCCGTGGTCTGACCGACAATCATAGTCTTTTATATTTTATTCGGGGACTCCTCAAGTCTCGGTTTAGTAACTACAGAACAATATCACAGGATATTTCGATTCCCTTAAAAATTCAATTAGATTCCATGGAAACCATGCATAAAAATATTCTTTTACTTATTCGGTAGAAAATCACGTCTTCTTCCGATTTTATACTCGAAGGAGGAGTATAGTTCGGTTTCAAAAAAGTTTCCAATTATGCAATTTCGTAATACTGTGAAATGGTCGTTCATAAAACATCCTGTATCTGCGTTTACGAATGTGGCTTGTAAAGTTAACAATATTGCTCAGCTCCACTGCTTAGTTTTATGAACCCCATACGGTCTCCTCTTAACACCGTAGAGAAATGCATGGTTTTCCGTACACGGAAAATGTACAGCTTGTAGTTTTGAAACCCTGAATGCAAGTGCGCCAGCAGGTCGGGTTCAAAATTATTCGGGAATTATAAAATTGTTTTAAAACCGGATTATACTCTTCCTTTGAATATAAAATGGGAAGAAGACATGATTCCCTACCGAATAAATAAAGAATTAATATTTTTAGGCATGCTTTTCATGAAATATAATTGAATTTTCAAGGGCATCGAAAATCAAGGAGAAAATTTCATGCTACTTAAGTAGTCATTTTTGCAGAGTACAGTTCTTGCATACAGTCGGAAAAAAGTTCATTCGAAAGCCAACACCCTGAGGAAACTGGATTAATACGGAATTATGTTTCAGGATGGTTAGTTTTACAACCCTACTTGATTAATCTTTTCGAAACGAAAATGTATTTTGGAATTTTGGTTGACATTTCATGAGTTAGCCCACCTACTGTGCGTTCCTTCTGGTAGCCCAGCTGGTGATCTCCACATGTTCCGATCAGACCCGTTGTCACACTGGCCGCCGTGCGCGCCCACGTGTTGCTGTGCGCGATCCTTCTGTCCATTATCGCTTTCAACGACCAAACCTCGTGCAGGGCTGATGTCGCTAGCTCATTGGTCTCCGCTGTCTGCTTTCTGGATACTCGGCCTCCCGACAATCACGTGTCTCCTTCAGTCGACTCCTCATTTTCGGTGGCTTGTGCACCGTTGCTCTCTTAAGTCTTTTTAGTCAAGCTTATACTCCCGGGTTTGGAATCTATTGTCTTCGTAGATGTAAGACAGTAGGCTCACCGGACGTCTTACTTTGGTATGCGTGGCATATGCCGTTACTCATTCCGCCGAATCAATTTTTCCACATTCGGTTGTCATGCCTGTGAGTATATAACAGCTCTGATCTAGGTTTTGGGTCTTACATTCATGCACTCTTCGGATTGCTTTGAGGCGCCCGCATAGCTGGCATCTTCTCTGATAAAAACAAATAGCTCTCCATCTGGTGATATTGCTAGCTGGAAGTACAGGCCCATTTTATTAGCTACTATGCACTTTCCTCAGTACCGAGATCGCTATACCAGCTTCCTAGATGCGAGTTTTGACATTCGGGAGTGCAAAACTTAATTTGCATGCCACTAACTAACGTCATTTGTAGACGGAACCCTGCATTGTCAAATACCCTTTGGTTACTTTTGAATGTTTACCAGGTGAACAGCTCTCGCTGGGAGGCTGAAGACATTTTGCGCGATGCGACTGAACGTCTGACAATGCTGAATTCTCGGCTCCAGCATGTGCACAGACTTACTGACAAATCCATTGACGACGCAAGACGAGCGAAGGAGTTGTACGAAAATCTGACACTGGAGCGCTACGAGGAGGTATGGGCTTGGTCGACTTCCATGCTTTTTGCATAAATTTGTGGTGATGTTTGAAGACCAGTAGAGAGTGCGTGCCTCTTACAGTTCTTCCTATATGGGCAAAACAAATTTTTGGCTGTTTGCATGTAGATTTATGCTTTCGTTATCAACGAAAACTGGACAGCAAATAGAGCCACAGGCGACCTATAACTGTACAGAATTAAGAGGAATGACAGCTCGCTTATTTGGAAGTCTTCAGGAACATAAAATGCAGCTACGGAACGAGAACTGCTTATACCCAACAGACTGAATTGATAGGATCAGTGGACAACAAGTTTAACAGGCAAATTTTGTGATTTTTCATTCTCAGGAGCTGTAGAATTCTTGGTAAATTTAGTCACGCGTATAAGCCAAAACATACTTCGGTAAATATATGATACTATTGATAGAATAAGGTAATAATAAAAAGCGTACAAACCTCAACAATGGATACACTAGACAAAGAATTCCTTTGTTACTGTTTGAGCAAATCGAATTCCCAGCCCAAGGTCAGAATACTAAAACTGGTTGATTAAAAAACACTGATCACGCTCGAAAGAGGGTAACAAAAAGGGGAAGGAGAATGTCAGCAGGGGTCAAATGTGGAAGCACTTGCGAGGAGGGCGTGAAGAATTCAAAGCGTTGACCAGCTGGATACAAGAGAGGCTTATGGCAATATAGACTGCACTAGGGGCCGTTTCGCCCGAGTACTAAATTCCAGTCTGTGCATAGACTGCCCCGTGCGACCCGATTCCAAGGATTTGAGGTATAGAAGATTTGTTGAAAATTGGTTGACGAGCTGAACATAACGCATTGTCAACCTTTGAACACCTGGAAGGCCTGCAGGTCTCGAAGGCACATGAAGCGAGGCCGGCTTAATGGCGGCCTTCTGTGCGTTTCACATTGGTGCTCCGAGTACTTTTTTCTCCCTAACTTTATTTGAAAGCTGTGGCCAATTAGCAGCATTCCTTGTTTTTAACTTCCACACTGTCAAAATTACAACTTTAAACGTTGTGTAATTTAATAATTGGTAAAAGGCAGGAACCATTGCAGGCACGCAGAAACGCAGTCGGGTAAATAGGAGGCATCGTGATCCCTCTGCGTCCTTCGAGGCAGGTGTCATCGAAGTGGTGTATTGCCTCTGCTGACTTCTCTGCTTGGCGTTTCGATTAATTTCTACACGTTGCTTGATGCTGATTGCCTTGTGTACCATTTCAAGCTCAGCAACCGGATTCGAGGTCTGAGTCACACGGCTGACCTGGCTCACGCTATTCGTCTGGGGGAGCAACTGCAGAACTTGTCCGCTCGTCTACATTACGAAGTCCAGCGCATATTTGCGGAGACGGCGGACGAGAGGAATCAAGCAAACCAACTGGTGGACCGAGCTCAGAGGATCAGGTGTGATTCACTGATTAATTCACCACCTTGTTTGTAATTAAACGAGCCCTGTCGGTAGATTGCAGAAGCAACTCCACAAAACTTGTCCCGGAAACGGCGGTAGTCAAAGGTTGCAACGGTAAGGGGTTTCTAGTGACTACTGCCGGAACAGTTGGTTTGTCCTTCTTCCAGACGGAAAGAAATACCTCCTGCAGTATGGGAACTACCAGCCTGCTTGCCTCCGGCAACAGAATTTCATACGTAGATAACAGGAGCCCTCATGAGAGCATTTTAATCTACATGCACTGCGAGCTTTCTTCGAATGGTAGCACACAGACCTTAACAGAGAGGACATACGTTAACCATACTTTTGGGCTCTAAAGTGAGCATATGCAGCTATCTTGTGTCATGGTGGTCTTGAGCCATCGTCAGTCACGAGGAGTCCTTCTGGATATGTGAAAAGCGACTTTACGTACTCCGGCCTCCAAAATTTACTTGTCAGGCAAATATTACGACGTTCTAGTGTACTCAATTTTGCTGTACGAGTGTGGTTACGAACCCGGGCTTCAAGCCTTTTGGGTCTGAGATTGGGATGACAGACAGACAGACAACATCAGGGAAATCCCAACTGTTTATTTATGTCCACTTGCTGTCCTGGGTGATTATTGGAAAATTTTGTGTCTTTTGCTTACCCACCATACCCTGTTCGTTCCAGATAATTTTTCCAATCAAACGGGTGTGGTTACCGCAGAGGCCTAGGACAATTGAGACCGTGGCTGCCACGACCTTCAGGCCAGGTCCCGAATGGAAAGAGAACGTCAGTCGGGAGGATTGTATATTCTGTAGAGAACAACTGGAGTAGGGACTAGACAGAGTTACCAGCCTGAGGAAAGTACCTCCAGCGTCGGCAGGGCGGCGTCCCCAATTTGGGTCAGGGAACGCGTCAAAGCGTCTGAAGCCGGGACGCGCCTGACTCGGCCTTGAATCTGATTGGCCAGTTGGAAGGCCGAATGGGAGGATGCCAGACGTGCGCACGTGCAGACAAAGATGCCCAGAGTTGCGACAGGCGCTCGGACTAGGGTCACTACATGTTCACCAATATATTCAGCCTTGGAGTCCAGCTTTAGTCCTTGCGGCTGCTGCATAGCGTCGGGAAATCGGTTACCAGAAGTTTTATTGACGGAACAGGGACGATGACAAAATTACCGCCAGTCTAACCCTGAGTCCGAATGCCCGAACTTCGAGTCCTGGCTCACTGATCAGTAAATCTTCAAATCTGACTCTACCACTAATCCGGTTAGATCTAGCAGACACCCCGGTAAGGTGTTCTATCAATAAGACAGTCAATCCTGGGCGTTGCTGAATTTCATCGTATTTCTTGATGCTGGCGAATTTTAGACGGCTATTCACAGCCTCTTTTGAGCGTTCAAATTTCATCTACAGCTTGCTGTTTGTAGTGTCAACAGGTTTTATTATAACTGGATCTTTTTCCCCTTCCAGCGACCGTGCAAAAAGTTTCCTGGAGCAAATGAATCAACTGGCAGAAGTCAAAAAACTTTACGATGAGCTCGAAGGCAGTGCGGTCTTCAGGGCTTTTGATGGTCCTGAATTTCAAGTTAATAAACAACAGGTACGCTAATTCTTAACTCTCAGTCACTTGTAGATGGCAATCATCCGTTTGGTCTGATTTTCGGCGGGAATGCGGACGAAAGTCAGGTTTATAGAGGTGGTCGTAACGCGAATACTGATTGGTCGTTTGAAAATATTACTGACACAGACAGAGGGGAACAAAGTGCCAAGTGTATGTTTATTTGCTATCGCAAGCCGAACACACACAAAACCCATACAGGAGATACCGTGACAAGGAAAGTTCGAACGTCGCTATCCACCATGTGCTTCATAGCAGGGTGAGGGCAGCGGCAATGACTTGCGTGGGAATTAGTTTATAGTGGTAGTAGGCTTGTGAAGTATCTACCGCACTCCCCTTTCCTCTTCCCCACTTGGATCCGATGTTGAGTCAGAGTCAAAAAACTGGAAGCAGGAGAGGGTATAGGTGGCTAGCACGGTGAAAATCCACACTCAGGCGTATCACCAAAACCCCTGGTCCACAAAGTACACTGAACAAGATTTCTCACCAGGAAAGAAAGGGAAGCAGCCCGGATTCCACTGAGTGGGAGTGCAAAAGAGGCTACATTAAGAAGAAGCAAGTGCAGCCCGACTCTCAGTATACTATTCGTTTACTCCACATACACACTAGACTGACTTCGAGGCCCGAGCTTCTCTATCATTTGTCATCCTTCCATCAACGGCTATTAGCGAAGAACCTGCAGGACCCACGGGTTCGGACTCCGGACTTTCGCGGTCTTCTACTGGGGACAAATACTTCAGTACTGGCTATTACACTCCTGCATCTTCTTGTCAACTATTCTTCGAGAGTAATTGCTAGTGCGAACAGTTCTCACTTATTAACGGAATAAGTCATTTCACGCTGCAGAGGCAAAACGGAAGAGAAACTGAGCAGTCCATAGTTTCTTTTCCTAGTATCAGTGCGTGAGCAGCTTACTTACAAAAGGAAGAAGAAGGGCTTCCATATAACAAGATCGGATTACTATAACCCTTATTTCAACATATTACAGGGTGAATAGGATGTGCTTATGGGAATTCCACTGTTATGCTATCTACAATTCCGCAAAAATGTATCTCTAAGTTGGCAAAAGCGGATCTGTTTGCCTGTTGATGACCTAACACCAGTAAAATTCTCCTCCTGGCGCGCTTTAGACAATTTGAAGAGGCTGTGCACATAATTGTATGTATGTTTAGTTAGATTGGCAAAAAGAGTGAACAAAGGATGAAGTACCGTTTGCCTTTGCATTCGAAGATAATTAATGCATCTCTTGCTTGGATGCATAGGCTTCCTCCATCTTTTGAGTCCAGATCTGACAGTGAAAGTCCTCCTGTTTATGGGAAGTGAGGACAATGATGGTTGTAGCGTCCTCGCAAGACGGATTGGGCCTGCATTCTGCTGCATTTACTTTCATTAAATTGATAACTTGTCTTTGACGCTTCATGAAAACCCTGCCGACCAACGAATTTAACTGTCTTCGAATTTCTGCCCCAGAATCCCTTGATTTTCACAATCCTTTCCTTCTCTTTTGCCCTCAAGCTTGCCCATAAGGTCGATACGCTAGTGAAGGATCACGAAATGATCTCCCAGGACATTCGATCAGCGGCCGACAGAACCAACCAAAATGCCCAAACAGCCCAACGACTGCTTCAGGACACTGAAGATGCCCAGCGCGGGACGGTGACTGCGGAACAGAGCCTGCAGAATTTAAATGTAAGTCCCTGACGTTTTGTTCTACGCGGCAAGTTAAGACTGCGAACGGAAAAAAACATCCCGAAGCCAACCCTTTCTTTCAGGCGTTGGGGGACTTTTCTCAGCAACGCACTGGGTCGCAAGTCCATTAACCATGTTATCAACATCCCTCTCCTATGTTCATATTGATAGGTGCTGATTGCTGCAACCGAGCAACTTTTAGGCAACCTTGTACAGAAATAAGAACTCGGAGGTTGGTTTGTGACTAGTAACTTCAGAAATCATTCAGTGCATGACATATATATATATATATACTTTAAATGACACCATAACAAAATCAGACGAAGTATCGTACTCTAGTGAGCCTGGCTACGAGAGTCTTCAATTCCCTGTCTGCACAGCCACTCTCACACAACAGTTTTCACCGGAGAACTTTTATGCATTATCCTACCTTCCTCTCATTGAAGAGCACATTCAAACAACTAAACGAAAAGATGGGAGCCATCAATGAGGCCATGAAGAAAATGAATGGGAAGAATGGCAGCCAGAACGGAAGTGGTAGCGGAGGGGATCCAAGTGGCTTGGCAAAGCACGTCGAAGAATACATTGAAAAGTTGGAGGCCTCATTGAAGGAAATTCAAGGTGAGTGTCAAGAAGATTGCACAAATTAACCGTATACATACAACGTATTTCTATTATTTTACGCCTTCCGTCTTTTTGTGCTATTTGAGGGCCATTCATGCGGTTAACTGACTCGTAGCGCTAAAAAAGCAACATTAGACCTCCGAGTAACTCGTAGCGAAGTTTTGGTAAACTGAAACTGGCCAGAACTTCCTGAAACATGTCTCTGTCAACGATTCCACGCAGACAGCTGTTATAGGCGGCTGACTGCAGCCAAACGTAGGCCGACAAACACTAGCACCCGAATTCTGTGCTTTGTGACAGGAGCATACTGATTTTCAACTGATTGCTCAAAAGCCCCGTTGTTTTCCCAGAAAATTCTTAGTTTCTCAGATTGAGCGAATAAGCAGGCGGTCTGGGTAACAATGGGTCGATAAAAGCAATGTGAAATAGACTGAATCAAAAGGAAGCTCCGCGTACGCAATAAGATCTACTGGCTGACAGAAGGATGCTGCCTACTGCCTGTTGTCTGTCCATGTCTCCGAAGACGCCCTCTTGATGAGCAAAAACCTGTTGCCAATGATCCAAAATGCGTCTTCATTTAAAAATGTCCTCGATGGAAGTGCAGTGCACGTACTGAATCCAGAGTAAGTTTTAAGGGGATTATTTGGAGGTCTCCCTCCTCTCTGTGGACTGGTTGCTGTTGCTGTTGCCCGGTCATTTCATTTGGAGTCACCAACTTACAGTGAGTGACCGAGCTCATGAAATGTTGGCTGAAATTCTGAAATGCGTTTTCGATTAGGAAGGATTACTTGTTCGCGGTTGTTATACTGATTATCTTACAACATAATCTTATAATATGTCGGCCTCGGCAGGATGAAGGCGTATAATTAAGTTTTAAAAAGTATCCTAATTGCCGAATAATTTGGAGCCTAAGCATTCGTTGCATTAGCTCTTAGTGATTTCAGTCTATAAGTTGCATGCGTTTCGCGTAAAGAAAATCACATATTTTTGTCTGCCATTAAAAAGATGTCATACAGAGTCCATAAAATTTTGCAATGGGTGCGGAATATGCTGCCTATTTCATGAGGAGCAGTGGTGAATGGACAGGTACGATGCTATGTGAATAGACATTGCGCGGTCTTGAAAAATCTCATAATTAGAAACATTTTAAAACCTAATTTTACTCCTTTTTCGAGTATTAAATATAAAAATGCGTGATTCTACATTAATTTACCGAAAGAAGGCATATTTTTGTTTATGGTTTCTATAAGATATATTTGGATTTGCAAGACCATCGAAAATCAATGGAAAAAATGCATGCTACTTAAGTAGTCATTTTTCATCGAGTACGGCTTCTACAGGAGATTGAAAAGCAGTGTATTCCAAAGCTGACATCCTGTTGAGGCCGAAATACTATAAGATTATGCTGTAAGATAATCAGTATTACAACCGCGACCAAGTAATCCTTCCTAATTGAAAACGCATTTCATAATTTTAGCCAACATTTCATGAGATCGGTCACTCATTGTAGTGCAGCTGCGCACTCTCTAGGGCACTAGCCAATTACTAGAAGTTTAATGGCGGAACTGGCCCTGGTCTACTAGAAAAATATTCACCTAGTGTGAAGTTTAAATGAATGCAGGTTAAAATGGGTCACGGAATAATAAAGTTAGGCCCGAAGCTAGGTTCACGTGAAAGGCACCAACCCAAGGTTAAATTTCAGAAAGCGTGTGTGGAGCTACAGGAATGTTGATTAACTTGGTTTTTAAATCGTATGATATTGGCAGCACCCAATTTAGTAATCAGGCCGACGTTAAAAAAACCGATTTTTCAATAGTTTATACATTAGGCTCAGACTTAGCCCAGACGAGACGAAGACATTTTAAAGTCGAGACTGACAAATAGGAGAATTAACAAAAAGAACTTAGTTCCGCAAATATTCCCATGTTAAAATTGAAAAGTCAATTTGGCGAACGCACGTTTTCGGTAATTCTTCCTCAGGCCAATACAATTCCATGAAACGAATGAAAATGTACAAAATCAACAGTGTTTATAGATGCCTCAAGGGCTATTAAGTCACTAACACTCATCATCCCCACGCCGCCCGCATGAGAAGGTCGGCGGGTGTTAGTCGTCAGGGCTAGGGGAGGGGAGTAAGAGAGTCTTTGAGTAATGATCTTGGGTTGAGTACACGGAGTACCCATCATCGTGATTAGGGATTTGAGGCGGCATGGCTTCATCACTTGGGGTTGGCGTTGGCGTTGGCCACGGCAGCGAAAGCGCTTGTGTCAGAGTTTTCTGACAGCATAACACCGGATTCACTAACCGTATAGCTACTGCCTCTGCCGTTGCTAGTATCCGTTGGCGTAGGCCTTTAGAGAAGCATGTTGGTGTCCGGTAGACAACCTGAAATGCTTTTTTGGCATCGACTCGGTGGTTCGTATCGATTAAATGCGCGAGAATAGAACTCGAAATCGACCGGGTCTCACCTCTGTCTAGCCAGGCGGGCATATGTTCACGTACTCTCTTTACCAGGCGTCTCGTTGTGCGGCCGATGTATCCTGCTCCACAGGAGCAAGTGAATGAATAAATGCACATTGATGTGGCTTCCAACTTACCTTGCATTTCATAAACGACCTACAAAGCGCAACTAGCACAACAACTACCAGGAGTTAGGACGAAATTTAAGACGAAGGCTTATACTTTGTGGGCCATCCATTTTTAGAATTGCGGAAAACGCAAGCTGGGAATTTCGCCGACGAGAGCAGACAATGACTACATTTGAGTACTCTTAAGTTGATGCTGCAAGATGCTTGTATGAAGACCTCCTATGCTGCAGCATACGTAGTAAACTGTTATTTTGAAGTCTAACACTCTGTCCCCAGAGTTATATGACTAGGCATTACGGCTTGGCGGTAAAAGTAAATCTCATTTACCGCCCATTTCAAAGTATTGAAACTGCGAACTTTTTAGAGAATTCTCTCATCATTGAATATAGCACAGGGTGCATACTCACGATCGCAGATTCAGTAACATCGCGGTTTTTCCCTTATTTGTATGAGTGCGACGAAGTTGACATCGGAAAACCGGCCTATTGATTGACGCTTTCTAGGGTACCTTCTGAGGTGTTAATTCTTACAACTTTTTTTCCACCTCTTCAGACTTACGAGGTCCCCTTGAGGAAATGGAACAGTCCACGAATGATCTCACAGGCAAGCTGCAACAAGTGGCGAAAACCTTCACCAGTCTCACCAACCAGCTGTCTTCGCACACCAAACGGCAACGTTTCTGCAGTTAGGAATGTTATGATGACAAATAATGAACACTCAATCTGGCATCCCAGTGGTGCAGTCTCCTTCATCTGAAATACACTCTACAGGGCTCTCACATTCATACTTTTACGAATCATACCAGATGTGTAATTATGTAGATCTTCATCGCTGTAAAATTCTGGATTTTCTGAATAAATTTTGGATATTCGGCATTAAAAAATGACTTTTCGGTTTGCTGCATAATTATAACGGGGCGTGACAAATTAATTTAGAGGCAAGGGTACGTTTTACGCCCGGGGTCACTTACTTCGGGGAGCAATTGTGCTAAAAGTGAATGACTAGCGATATTTATTTGTAGGTATCAGAGAAAGGAATGAAAAGACCTCTCGGTGTCTGATGCGTTTGGTTGGTCAAGAAACGTTATGGTATTCACTAGAGTAAAAATACGACAATGCAATACCTTTTTGACAATGCCTCCAAAGGGACGCTAAATTTATTTATTACTATCACTACGTGGTAAGAATAGTGTCTCTTTTTAATTTGGTGACAATATGGAGGATCAGAATTTATGATAACACAAAGTTCTTGGATTTTCGACGCTTTTCCTCAACAAAATTGCTCCTTCCAGAGAAAGTGATCCTGGGTGTAAACCATACCCTGGCCAATTTAGGTAAACTGTTGATCGTGATGCAGGTTTCATTTGTGTGGGGCGGAAAACTGAATAGATAAGTCCCGAAGGCATGGATGTATAATCCAGAGCTCTGGTCATGATGTGACTGCGATGCACTCCTTGAAAGCTATGCTTGTCCCCGTGTAGAAAGCTTAACTTGCTCTCATGAACCAGCATTGTGTTTCATCAGGGGGGTCGTTTGCTGCGGTCAAAATTATTTCCGCTCGTCCGGACATACTCTCATTACTCAAATAAGGTAGAAAAAAGACGGGAGCGACCTATTTAGGGAATGATAGGTGGAAACTAGATGTATCTTCGCAGCCTGTTCATTGCAATACAATTCGCGAAAGATGGTCCGCGCAGAAAGAGGCAGACAAGCTGTCGTTTGTGTATACCCCACCCCCCAAAACTCTAACTACCGGGACTGAGATTCTATTCCAAAGTAATGTTCTGCGTGGGCATGGCTATATGGACTTTTGGATTTCTAATCCGACAAATTACCTGACAAGACTGAGGGAGCTGGCGGCTCGGGTTTGATCATGCCTTGTTCGACTAAGTAAACAGTACCTGCGGCTGGACGCGAATCGGTGCGCTGATACACACTTCAGAAGTGACGTCAGGCTTCTCCGTCACGTGTTGACTGCGGTGAAAAAGATCGCTGTTTGCAGACCACTTCATTTTAGGTTGGTCGGGGTTCATGTAAAGTAGGTGAGCTAACCCATGAAATGACAACCAAAATTCTGAAATGCGTTTTCGTTTCGAAAAAGACTAATTAAGTAGGGTTGTAAAACTAGTCACCTTCCAACATAATTCCATAATATTTAACTTACCTCAGGATGCCGGCTTTTGAATGAATTTCCTTCCTGCTGCATGCAAAAACAACACTCTGTAAAAATGACTACTTAAGTAGCATGAATTCTTCTCATTGATTTTAGATGCCCCTAAAAGTCCAATTATATTTAATGGAAAACACGCATTAAAATATTTATTACTTCGCTCATTCGGTAGACAATTATGTCTTCTTCCTATCTTATACTCGACCGAAGGGTATAAATCGGTTTTCAAAACTTTTACAATTCTGGAATAATTTTGAACCCGCTCTACCGTTACGCATGGATAAAGGGTTTCCAAACTACGAGCCGTATATTTTCCGCGTACGGAAAACCACACACTTCTCCACGCTAATAAAGGGGGACCATATGGGGTTCATAAAATTTAGCAGTGGATTTGATCCGTATTGTTAACTTTACGAGCCACATTGGTAACTGCAGAGACATGACGATTTGTGAACGACCCGCAATTAGAAAATTTACTAAAACCGAATTATGTCCCTTCTGCGAGTGTAAATTTAGAAGACATAATGTTCGACCGAATGAGCAAAATAATGAATATTTTTGGGCAAGATCTACATGAAATATAATTGGACATTTTGGAGCATCGAAAATCAAAGAGGAAGATTCATGCTACTTAAGTAGTCGTTTTTTGCAGAGTGTAGTTTTTGCATGCAGCCGGGCGGAAGTTCATTCGAAAGCCGGCATCCTGAGGTAACTGAAATATTATAGAATTATGTTACAGGCTGACTATTTTTACAACCCTACTTAATTAATCTTTTCGAAACGAAAATGCCTTTCGGATTTTCGGTTGAAATTTCATGAGTTAGTCCACCTACTGTATTTACCACTACATTCTCTCATCAACATCCATTTTTTTCCGTGAACATGCTGATAAACGTAATCATCTGATGAGTCCGAATTTCGGAGGTTCCCAGGGAGCGTTGGCCTCGCTAACAATATATACGTATATACGTATATAATAACTACGTAGAAAAAGTGTAGAAATATCCTTGAGTATAAAGGGTAAAGGTTGGCCATTCCTAACATCAAGGGTGTAAGATGTGGTTCGTGACATTTTTGTTCACTTTTTGTAAGTCAAGGCTGGGTAAAAATGCATACGAATGCAGATTCGAGTTTACGAGAGCGACCATCCGGCCCTCGGGAGATGAGGCCCGTTGGTCCTTGTCATTGGTATCAAAGGAGAGAAAAAATGTTAGGTCGAAAAACCGTAGTGTCCTTCCATTTGGCATTGCATTTAACTTCCTTCCTCTCGTACTAGATGCAGGGGCACCTCGGAACAAATATTTATGAAAAGGAAATATTTTTAGACGTCAAATATCTTGCAGGATTTTTGCGATTCAGTTAATATCTCAAGTACGTGGACTTACGGTGCCCACAAGCACAGTAACGTAAAGAAGATGTTATGTTGAACCTGGTCCTTCTGAGTTTACGTCAGAAACATAGGTGTATTTCACTGCAAGTGAAAGCGGTTGGGATGAAAATCATGCACACTCCTTAGCCAAGTCCACTCGTCGACCTGTAGGGCTAGGTTTACATCCCTGTCGTCCAGTACAGATAAGCCAATTATTCACCCTTCAGTCCCACACCTTTTGAATGACTGTCCACATGACTTCTCTATTGAAGTCCTGGTAAAGCCTTTCAGACTGCTTCTATGATTTTCGGTTTTTCTTCTGACTTCCCTCATTTGCAAAGAAAGAAGAACATGCACCAGGACTGAAGACAAAGGTCCAAGTTCTTAAAACTGTCGACTAGTGCAGTATTTCATCGAAAAGTTTTCAAGTTCTGTATACGTGAATTATATTACCAGCTACCTAAAGTCAACGTTATTCTATTAAGAACAATTCCAACGGCTTCTTTTTGACGGTCTGATCTGTTATCGGATGTCTTGTAAATATTTTACATTTTGCCTGAAACTACTGCTAAGCCTAGTGCTGCGTTTCTGCTTTGATGAGACATTTGCTACACTCAGGATGTTTATTCCGCACAGTTTCTTCGATCCACTTAACAAGATCATTTGTGATGGCAAACATTTCCACAGGAAGGCGGAAGAAAAGTGACCGTTCATAATGCTCATTTCTAACCGGGTGAATAAGCGGTAAAATATGAATAAAGTGTACGAGAAGGCGTTTTCAGTCACCAAACCAAATGCTGTCTCTCTCCGGCCGGCCCTGTTCCCACCAACACGGGGTCCACCATAAGGAACGATCTCAGCGGCGATGCTCAGCATCTTCCTGCCCCGCTGCCTTCAATCACCGTCATCTCGATCATTCCTGCCAAAAATTCCGCGGCGGCGGCGACGACAGCTACCACCACCACAACTCTCACTCCGACTACTAGTAAAAAATTTTCTCGACGTCCGACCAACCACCACCCACGCCATTGTCACCCACACATCCACCGATGTGGGTCCGGTCCTAACCTGTCATCATTGCAATCACACATTCACCTCGGCCTGATCGCTCGCTTGTGGATTCATCACGCGAAGACAGGAGAACCAGCGTCTGGAGGGACAACACACATTAGACCCGTTCGCCTCAGTTGCTCGTCATGCCTTCGCACGGTCGGCCATCGCATAGGCTTAATCGATCGCATGTGCATTCATGAAAGCCTTCGGTAAATCACCGCCGTATGACCACACAATTCCCCAGCAACACATGCACCACGCATACACACCTCCAACATCCCACCTCATTGACAGCTTTCAAGTAATTCGGAAGTGCGCCTTCCGGTTTCGTTCTCCATGTGCCTCTTCTGCTGCAAGTGAGACCCGACCGTTCTGCACCCTAGTGGGCACAATTCTGGCGTTTGCATATGGAGGAAAATCGCGTGTGTGTGGCATGCGCAGACGAGCTGTTGCCAGATACCTCACTCAATCTAGGCATCAGGTATCTAACTGTTCGCACACTTGGCTGGTGCAAGGGAAAGGCTAGAACGAGCAAGTTCGACAGTCTCAGCACATAATTCCTCACGATAATCCAGTATGACGCGCTGAAGACTAACACAGTACGCTAAAGACCGTGGACTGGGGGCTTGCCAACTGACATTTCAACTCAGATCACGTAGTCAGCCCGGTTGTGCGTTTGTGAGTTGGGTGTCCGACTGGCGCACTGAGAGTCAGACAGCCTTCCATGGCTTCCTCTTCTTAGTGACATCCTCTTACACATGTGGGGTCCGAACCGCTTCCTCCGTTTTTTAATCCTAGTGCATGAGTTTGGGGTAGGGGCAGGTCGTGCGTGTACACGGTCTCTCTATCTCTGCTAGCCACTGCGCTCCCTTCCGGAATCGAACACCTGACCAGCTCAGACAGTGAACTGGTGATTGGAAGTGGGACAAGAGAGAGAGTGTGAGGCCGATGGTCTAGGCGCATATTCTTCACCATAAACAACCGGCAGCACTTTAATCTATCACAGTGCGCTAAAAGCCGTTTCATGGAAGACTGGCCGAATAGCTCGGGCCTTGCAGTGAGCCTTGTGTGTGTGTCCTCCAAACGGGCCACGTGTTAGATGCGCTGGACCAACACGGGAGCCACATCGGACTCTGGCAGGCGTTATCTGTGCGCAATAACTAATGCCAACATTTGCGGGGTGCGCTGGCGGACCCTGTTGTCGGCATTCGTCGCTCAACTGGACCACTGCCATCACCCCATTGTTTTGTGGTCAAAATCCTGGTCATTTGTGTGTGGACCAGGGGGTGCGGAGTGGAGCGCCAAGGCGAGGATCCGTCCGAGCCATCCACCTGCGGCCTCCCCCGTCTCCGGTCTTTTTGACTTGTTCTTGACACCGGGCTCAGGCGGGGGAGGAGGAGAGAGTGTAGGTAGATGCTACGCAAGTCTACTGGCAATATAAACCCCTGCGTAAGTCACCGTCCCTGCTCCCACCGTTGCAACTGCAGCGGTGGGGCACCCGGTAGACATCATCGAAACCGATGGTCGAACTGTCGTGTGTGTGTATTTGTGTGGAATGACCGAATAGTGTGCTAAGGGTCTAGCAGCAATAGCTCTTTCTTAATCTGGCCTCTATGGCACCCTCTCTCAGTGTACTTCGAGACGCTCCCCTTTCTTTCCTGGTGTGAAATCCTAGTCGGTGTACGTAATGGACCAAGGGTTGTGGTGAAAGGTCTGGGTGCGGGGTGTCACCGTGCCAACCACCTACTCTTTCTCCCGCCACCGATCTTCTTGCTTCTGTCTTAGCACCGGATCCACGTGGGGGAAGGGGAGGAGAGAGTGAGGTAGATATTGCGCGGGTCTACTATCACTAGAAACAAATGTACGCTCAACTCACGTCCCTGATCTCACCCTGCTTTGGGGGCGCACAGTGAGGACAGTCGGCCAGGGCGCTCGAACCGTCCTCAGCCAGCACAGCAATCGCCTGATGAAACAAGGCCGTGAACTGTCAGGATAACTGAAACGCACTGCAAGGGAGTGTGCTTAGCAGTATAGTGGCTGGCTATATTTCCCAGTAAAGTCATGCTCAATGGTTAAGCTCGAGTCTTCAGGAGCTGACGCATGCGCAACCGCGTTCGATCCTACTCTATGGTGGATGTTTTGCAAAAATGAGCTAGCGTGACTCGACTTCCTTGCATGTTTCCCCAGGTAGGCATAGGCAGTTAAGAGTTGCCAGCCACAAACGAAGATAAGCAATCGTGTTCCTGTTTGTCTCAGTCCTTTCTGTCATTCGACTCACACTGAGGCACAGTACTAGCCTAGCAGTCAGATCGTTCCTTCGCCGTATGATCTGCTTCATACAGAACCTCTAGAGAGAGAATAAAATGTCCTGTTTACGTAGGAATGTCTTCTCATTTTCTAATTATTAAGCAAATCTGATGGTCTCGTTAGTTGAAATTTACCCATGAACATGACTGCTGTGACATGGCCATCCACGGAGTGCGAGGAGGCAAAATACGCAATGTTTGCTGCGCTAAGTGCATACGCGTGTATGAAGTACAACTTGCTGTCTGCTGCCAGTACATAAAGTGCGTACTTGGTGATGCGTATCTGCAAGCTCGTGAATGTAATTTTCATTCGATGCTTTGAACCTTCTTCTTGTTTTTTAAATATGACGGGGTAAGAGTAAGGCTGATCAGAACTGACACTGAGTCCACTGTCTAAAACTACTGAGGGGAAGTTGACCTTTGGTAGAATTTGTTCTTGTGCCCATATCGGCTACCCTTGGGTCTGTCTGAGACTACGCACTTTATATTTCTGAGGATGAGCTCGCCAGCAACGTCACGCCCCTCAGTGCGGTTGAGATCTATGGGGCGCACAGCAAAGCGTGGATGTTGTGCCAGCGCGTTTTGGGGAAGCAAGACTAAAGGATTGCTGGGCGGGCGTAGGAAGCGGACGTAGTTTCGAAGACACGTGAGATAGCTTGCAAGAAACCGAGCTTATTGGCAGTCACGCCGAATTCGATATTTTCCCTAAGCAGTTGGCTTGGACAAATTTTAAAATCAGATAGGATAAACCTGTAAAACACATAACATTGAGTTGCTAACGATAGTGGCTGCGCTGGCATGCCTTTTCTCCAAGAAAAACTCCAGAATTCGTGGACAGAAGCGAATATGCGAATCCCGGGTTCCAGTCGTAAAGAAGATGAACAAACGATCTCTGGAACAGTAGGTGTGTTAGTCTGAGCCTTCGGTCTCGTACAGGAGGCCATCGTCAGGGTCTGTGAGAATTCGGCATCAAATGAGCGGTTTTTTAATCAAACAAAGAAGGGGGATAGGAGTGGAGGGGTGATGTTCGCGACAACGCTGAGTCCCACGACGTCTCACGGCGGCGTGACTGCGTGCACTCTTGGCTGGAAATTGGGTCTCGCCTCTTGACCACGGGAACGGCGCCCATGATAGAAGGGGGTATGTCAGCGTGCCTGTTGATAGAGTTGGTGGTGGTGCCTGGTAGATCGTGGACTTCTAACTAAGAGGCTGCGAGTTCGAGCCTCGGTGTTCCACACTTCGGGGTTGGGTATGACTGGCTGACGACGGCTAATAAGCCAGAAATGGCCATTCCAGTTTTCCTTGTCTTTGTCGGTTATACCATACTGGCGATAGAGTTGGTGTCAGACGCTCAGGCCTCCAACAGTTCTCGCCCTGTCTTATTGCTGGCCCGCGCTACTATCCGCGTGCTCGCGAAGTTGAATTCATGGCCTTACCCCAGGGTGTGAGTGGCGAGCTGAGACAAAGGGTCGCCTCTCCGGACCGCCAGTTTATGCTACGTTATTCGCGAGTTAAGTCGTCGTCCGGTCTGTCCTGTGTAGTGGCGAGGGCAGTCCCGACATGGGATCTGATAAACGACACCCGGTGATTCTTCCACGTCTAGTCGGTCCTTCACTCGCATGATTTCGTTGTGCATGGTCGCTGTCGGACGGTAAGCGATACCCACGCCGAACTCTCTAGCGATACGTTCCATCGCTTCGGACACGTTCTTTATATATGGTAGAGAATGCCAGTGTTGGCGGCTCTCCTCCGTTTGTTCGCCTTGGGTGCGTGCGGAGGCAGCGGCTGACGAAGCTGTTCGGGTATCCATTTCTTGCCAGTTGGTTCCGAAGATGCCGTAGTTCTCGTACTCGTCCCTCTGGCTCACTGCAGTGCGTTTTTACCCTTTGGAATAGTGTCCTAACACAGCTGCGTTTATGCGCCATGGGGTGGTTACTATGGTAGTTGAGAATTTGAGTCGTGTTAGTCGCCTTTCTGTACACCGTGGTGTTGAGTCCACCGTTGGGTGTGCGTGTGACGAGAACGTCAAGGAAAGGCAGCTGTTCGGCATGCTTTTCTTCCCTTGTGAACTGAATGTCCGGAAAGATGCCGTTAAGCAGGTTTTGAAAGTCGGCCAACCTGCTCCCTAAAATTATAACAAACGTGTCGTCCACGTACCGGCGCCAAAATGCAGGTTAATAGTGGTCGAAGGCGACTTTTCCATCTGCAAAACTAGTTCCGCAACCAGGCTGGATATTGGCGAACCCATCGGTTTTCCTTCGATCTTCTCGTATGTTCTGCCGTTGAAGGTTAAAAAGGTTTTTTGGCAGGAAGCAAAGAGTTGCAGTAAGTGGTCAATGTTTAGGGGTCTGTTTGTTTCGCATTCGCACAGTCTCTGACGATGGCCTCCTGTACGAGACCGAAAGCTCAGACTAATACACCTCTTATTCCAGAGATCGTTTGTTCATCTTCTTCACGAATCCGTGTTTTTCTACTTGCAAATTTTCAGGCGAAAGTGACTGGGGAGGAAGATTGCGGAGGTTCTGATAGTGATGGCAATATGCTGCATGCCACAGCATTTGTTACATAGAGATCTGTAGTCTTTTCTAAAGATAGGCTCATGAAAAACGTTGCCTCATAAAGAGGACCAAAAGAAAAGGCAACCGGTCAGCAGGTACTGTTCAGCAGCTGCAAACATGCAAGATGGTATTGTTGCGGAATTTTTGATGTCAGTAAATCCTCCATCCTTCAAAATACACACTTTGCATAAATAACCAGGAGGCCATCCGTGCGAAACTTTGCCAAGTGATAATACGCCAAAGCACTATCTGTGGCCACAGCTCCTAAACTGAAAATCGGAAAAAGTTGTGCAGTTTATGCCGGCTCTTTGCTGACTTTATTTATCGCAGGTCTTTATTACGCAGCCCAGTGCTTGTTAATGGAGTTTAGAACAAAACAGATGACGGTGGATTACCAGAGCCGGTGTTCTTTGTCGGTTCCGCCCTTACGACTGTTCTATGCCACGTAATTGGTTGGTTGTTATCTGAAAGATCATGTTCACGTAAGAGTAGTCTACCAACGGTACTGGTGTAGACCGTGACAGAGTTTTGTGGTGCCAGTCCACGAAACAACCGTTTAGACTACTACCGTCTTGACTGTCGCGGGTACGGAAGTCCAATCGATTCGTACAAATGAAAGACTTGGACGTAATATCCCTGACTTTTCGGAGTTTGCTCTCTCACTCTCTTATCCTCTCGTTCTCTCTCTCTCCCCCTCACTCTCTCTTTCTATCGCCACAGTGCTTCTTACCTAGGTGAATTGTCTTTCTGGGAGTCCGCTCAAGAGTCACTGTTAGAGAATTTAATCTTTACTACTCAGCAGAAATTGAATTTTGCGACAGTTTCAGTGCACTGCATTCCAAATAAGAAAAAATTCACGTAATACTTCCCTTTTATTGAAATGTGAACTTCTGCGACTTAAGAGACCACAATAGTACAATCAACTCGTTTTGACAGTTCAAGCGTTAGTCCACTTAAGTACCATGGCGTCCTCGTAGAATATTCCGTTGTAGCAAACTAAAAAGAAAGAGAAAAAATACCTAAAACATTGTTGGTAGACGAGGCAGTGAGGATTTCATAAATAGAAGCAAGAAAAATGTCGGCCTGGTCTAATTTTCGAATGTATTAAACACTGCAATTTTCACACGTATGTTTACATAATACTGACAAGCTTAAATTTGCATTGTTTGTGAGAACAAATTCCATTTACAAGCACAATCGCGTTAGCAGTCAAGTAAAAGAAACCGTAACATTTCAGCCTGTAAGTGATATCAAATATGGCCAGTCGTGGAGAATGCTGTATTTGCCGAAACTAAGGAAGTAGAAGTCTAAGTATTTAACTGCGTTTTTGGCCAAAAGGAACTTAGTTCGTGTGGTGTCGCAAGGTTGATTAGCGAGGAAAATAAAATCAGATTGGTGAAAAAAGATTCCGTCGGAGTGGTGTCCTTGGTATGCCTCGCCGTCTTCCACGAAGATTCCAGGCGGGGATAATAATTTCTGAAATTACACATCACTCCAGCCTATTGGGAAAAAGTTGTTGTTTTTTCCACTAAACAGAAAAAAGAAGGTGGTTGCTTTTGACCTCTTTGTAAAAACACTAACATCTTTGCGCGTGGGCTTCCTCAAAATGTTGCAGCGCCCTTACCAGGCCGTGATGGGATATTTGTTGATATTCACAGAAAACCGGAATAGCTTTGAAACTACTGGCCTGTTACATTAGGAACTTTAAGAAACTTATGAGCACACGAGAGTATTTGTGCCCGATCCACACTTTATCCTGATTATCATTTCAAAATTTCCTTTAACGAGAATACACTACGTTGGCAGCTCCAATCTCGCAAAAAGGCGTGGTTAGTAAGAAATTGCTGGAGATAACCTTGCTAATCTTTCCCCGCTAACATAGTTCATTTCACCGAAGCATCCAAAACAATTGGGAAAAGGTCCAGTCCAAGACAACCAATATTCTCTGTCTGAACTTGATTTTCGTGGATGGGGACAAAACTCCAAAAGGAGTCTGGCACACAAAAATCTTGAAATTACATAAGGATCACACTTCAAATACTTGAAATGAAACTTTGTTCAATGCAGCGTCTGTAAGCCGGAAAAACCAAATATTTTGGTGACTATTCCTGTTTAACTTCAAGATGTACATAATAAAGTAGGGTTTGAAAAAAAATGAAAGCACTAAAGTATGTAAGCTAACCCACATAATGTATAGTAGGTGTGCTAACTATTTGAATGTTAATCAAAGTTCTGAAATGCGTACTTGTTAAAAAAATATTATTCAAATAGCTGCATAATTTTATAATAATCCTGTTACCTCGGAGTACCGGCTTTCGAACGAGCCTCTTTCCGGCCGCATGTAAAGAATCAATCTCTGTAAGGAGTGACTACTATGTAGCATGAAGTTTTTCCTTGATTTTCGAAGACCTTAAAAGTCCAATTACATTCTTTTTTGGTAGGAAATTACGTCTTTTTCCAATTTTATACTCAAATAAAGGGTACAATTCAGTTTTCAAAAGCTTTTCCAATTCCCGGATAATTTTGGACACGACCCACCGTTACATTTATATTCAGGGCTCCCAAACTACAAGTTGATTATTTTCCGCGTACGGAAAACCGGACATTTCTCTACTGTATTAGGAAGAGACTATATACAATCCATAAAGTGTAACAGTGGATTTGAGCCATATTGTAAACTTTAGAAGTCACTTTAGCAAATGCGGACACAAGATGTTTTGTGAGCGGTCATTTCACGGAATTAAAAAATCTCACAATAGAAACTTTTTCAAAACTGAATTATTCCCTTTATTCTAGCATAAAATTGAAAGAAGACGTAGTTTGGCACCAAACAAGTAGGAGAATGAAAATTTTTTTGCGTGTTTTCCATGAAATATAATTGAATTTTCAAGGGCATCGAAAGTCAATGAGAAGGATATACCCTATTACGTAGTCATTTTTTGAAGAGTGTGGTTTTTACATGCAGCGGGAAAGAAGTTCGTTCGAAAGCCGACATCCTGAGGTAACTGACTTATTATAGAATTATGCTTCACGATGATTACTTTTACAACACTATGTGATTAATTTTTTCGAAACAAAAACGAATTTCTGAACTTCTTTTAACATTTCATGAGCTAGTACACTTACTGTATTTAAATGGAATCAGTCTAACTGATCCACCAAAACACCATACTTGTAATGAATGACCTCCCATTAAGTAAAAATCGAAAACAACTATTTGGAGTGCCGTTTCGTTGGTTAGAAATGCCGAAAAGATTGCTGTATGTAGAACTTGCCCATGCGGATCCCTGAGTAAATGAAAAATAATAGGCAAGTAATGTCAGAAGACGGTTCTTTGCATGCGTTTGCGCTAAACATCCTCAAAAAATCTGCGTAACGATAGGTCAGACACATAAATGACTGAGTTATATCTGGTCATAAGTTTTAAAAGTCTATTTGGAAGAATCGACGCAATATTTCCATCTCCGAATTGCACTTGAAGTGACTGATTAAAGCAAGGTGTTCCTTTGATTTTTCTTATAGAAACGTTACCGGACTAATACTTTCCATGTAATCAAACACGGGAATATGACCCTTCCCAGTACTACAGGGGGTTCCGGGCCAAATTCCAGGGACTTCTATTCTGCGCCTTAACTTTGAAACTAACTCCACACAAACCCCACACTGACCATAACACTCCTAACCCAACCCCTACCTCCTGGGATTTAGGGGAGTCCGCCTGTTATATTAAGAAGTCGATATTTGCGTGCCAAAAGGCAAGCGTAACCGTTTATATTCCATTGTAAATATAAAGTCAAACAGGCCTCCATCGTTACTACTGAAAACCTCAATCTTTGCACCGTTCAGTCAGGCACGGTGGATGCCCTTATAACCTATTACGAATTAGATCAGATCCGATCCAGATCACATCAGCTCAGATCAATTAATTCTTGAATAAGTGCTCAGATCTAGAATTCTAAAATAAGATACCGTTTTTTGGGAATTTTGGCATGCACTGAAGAAGGGAGGCTGAGTTACTTTATTTACCAGTAGCGTTAACAAACCGAGGTTCCTGTATGAATATGTATCAACAAACAGCAAGACTGGCAGGCTCTTTTTGGTCAAGCACGGCGATACGGACTCCCAACAGGGGTTCCTATTCCGTGGCCTAACTATAACCGTAATCCTGACCTTCTTGCCTAAATACTAATCCCCATAAAACTAACCCTAGTCTTGACCCTAACCCTAATCCTAACCCTTCTAAACAGAATACTAACGCTAACCCTGACCCGAACGCCCCTGGAATTTGGGGCGAGGCCATCACTAATGCGTACGGGGGAGATCAGTCTCGCGCATTACCCATTTTTTGTTCCATACTACCCTTGAATTCTGTAAAAATTAACGTTTGTCGAAAGTCTTTGCAGCTCATTTTCAAAACGTCATACTTGAGGCTTTCACCCTGACTCCTTAATCCGAATGTTGAACACTGGCGGAATTTTATTCGGAATTGTTATAAGTGGCCAAATAGCCATCAGAATTCGCTGGATGGTTGCAATTAGTCAACTAGAGGTTTAAACATTCAGTAAAAATCAAAAAGGCTCCTGGTTTTTGGCTAAAAGTATAAATATAAGTACTTTTCCAGGGTCCCGCAGACCACCGATTGCACTGTTTTCCATATTCGGTCGGTGAGAAGCCGGGCTTAATTTCCGCTCTGTGGATTTCAGTCGGTTTGGGCCACGTCAAAAACTCCGGGCTCTGCTTGACTATGATTTCGTAGAAGCTTTTGCTAACTGGTTGCCAGTTTGTGCCGTAATCGTTGCTCTGAAAGAGAACGTTTGTTTGGCAGTCGAGTCCGATGAGATTTCGTCCTTGCTTTGCCGAAACCAAAATGTGCGATACCGATTTGCCGAGTGCTAAGCAGTATAAAAAAGAAGTACTTAGTTGACCCTGTTCTACGGATTTAAAAATCATTAACAATGAAAGAAGAACTGAAGGAAAATTCAGCAAGCAGTCTCTATCACGAAAGAAATTTCGCCGATGTGCCTTGCCAACTGCACTCGGGTGGAGTTAATGCGGTAATTAATGAAAAAATTGCTTCTCCCTTCGGCAATAGTCCTCGAAATAGAATTCCTAGGCGAATATGCAGAGAACACCCCCTACTGCAACCATAGTCCTTGTTGCATACATCACCAGCCTGTTAGTTTTATAAAGTCATCTTTATGCGATCCGCATCGCTTTAGACTTCACCAAGATATTCGCTGTCTCTTCTCACTTTGGATTGGAAAGTTTAGTCACCGATTGCAATTGGTTGGAAGATGTAGCCAGTAGAAATTCAAAACCCAACCGAACTCAAAGCAACCTAAGAGCATACGCTTTACTGCATCCTGCCTTCAGATTTGCTTACGATCGGGCACCACCTCATACACATCTGAAAACTGATTACTTTGTACGGCAGATCACTGCCAGCTAGGGGCGTTGTTCTGCAGCAAATCCTAGCCGGTTGGAATGCTGAGTGATGCAGACAAGGGATGTTCCAAAATCTGATTGAATGTTATCGGGAAGAACCCCAATCTATCGCTTCCTCATCAGACACGTTTCCTATGACCCCGAACCGGTCACTATTGAAATGAGAGCGTTCGTAATTCGAGGCACAGCATGGAAATCGTACCATGTATTCTAGTCATATTTAATGCGCCCAGTGATGACCTAACCTACTTGGAAGCGCCCACCTTCAAAAGCATAATTGGACCAGCTGAATTATACGCAAAATGTGTGTATAGGAGAGGCCAAAAAATTGGCGTCGAATTTTTAACCGCTGTGTGTGCCTTGAAGCTCAAACCACACCGACCTGCTTTTGGGTCATGTTACCAGCATGCAGCCTACCAATCTAATCGATCCAAGGGAATGCTTTAACCCTCATCTTTTCAATCGTGTCTGCTCAACGGCACGCGAAAGTCAACAGTCGTCCTAGACTGGAGCCCTAAGATGCAATAAGATTAACGACTCCCGCCTTATAGCCATGTCAACAAAGAATAAGGCCTGTTTTATCACACTGTAGATAATTAAAACGCCTGAATGTTCTCACTTCACTCGATCGTAATGAGTATAAAATCAGAATTTGAACTACTGACGTCACAACTGCGGGTTTTCAGCAAACAAACTGAATATCTGAAGCCCCACCGGCACCACGACTAGCAGTATTTTATATGACTGTGGTCATGACTAACTTCTCCGACGCCAATGGCGAGTGACATGGTGCCAGTCCGCGAGAAACCCCGAAGTTCATCAAACTTTATTATCACTCGGTGGTCGAGTCGAGTCTAAATCTCATCTAACACTGTGCTCCGAAAGAGTATTCAAATTAAGTCGGTTATAAAGAAGATGAAGATCCGATCTCTGGGACAGTGGGTTTATTAGTCTGAGCTTTCGGTATCGTACAGGAGGCCATCGTCAGAGACTGTGAGAAGGCAACATCAAATGAGCGGTTTTTGTAGTCACGCCATGAAGGGGGGGGGGGGGAGATATGAGTGCAGCGGGTGGTATTCTCGATAAGTTGCGTCCCACGCCGTCTCACGGTGGCGTGACTGCGTGCACCCTTGGCTGTAAATTGGGTCTCGCCCCTTGGCCGCGGGAACGGAGCGCGCGCTCCTGTACGAGACCGAAAGCTCAGACTAATAAACCCACTGTCCCAGAGATCGGATCTTCATCTTCTTTGCAACAAGAACCTGGGATTCGCATATTCGCTTCCATCCGTAAGTCGGTTATGCCTGTCTACTTTGAAGGATGCAAACGAAGACGAACATAAATAACCGCGAAACATCGGCATTCGGCTCTTCTTTTTACAATGTGCCTTTGTTTTCATCAATAGTAGTGAAAATCCGATTCCCAGGTGGCAAATCCAAAGAAGAGTGGGCGTTCACCGGGAGGGGTTTATTTGATAATAATAAATTATTTGTTTTCCTTTGTTTTCCTTACACACCGACCTGATCCGATGGTCACAACGTCCACCGTATGTTCAATGTCTAGCTAGAGGGGGAAGAAAATACGGGCAAGTCTAGACATAGTAAACGTCCGAAAAGCAATGCTTACATTTCCACAGCCTCGGTTGTGCACTAAACGCGACGAAACATTCCCGGTGTCCGAAAAGGGGGTCAATCACGCCGGGAATAAAATCGCAGTAGATTATAAAAGACGTGTCGTATAAGAATGAGCGCCGTGGTTCAAACTGTAGGCATGGAGATCGGAGGCCGGAAGCCTCAACCAAGAGGCTGGAGTCTGAAAGAACCGAAGGCATTGAGATGCGCGTCAAAATGTTGGCGTAAAAATATCAGATGACATTAAAATATCAGTCATCGATTTATATCACATTTTAGAACAACATGCCAGTGGATTGCATCAAGCTGCAAAAAGGAAAACTTGTGATTTGGAATCTTAGTTCGTTGGAAAAAAGGTGCTGGCTGTAAGATGGCCTCACTAAAGTATGCAGGGAGACATTGGGTGTTCATGACTGAGCACAAAATCACGCGAGTTTCTTTTCAAATGAATGACAGACCGGACGATAAACACAAACGTCGAGAGGAATGATCGTTCATTGGGTCCTTGGTCTTTCTCTGACATATACAATGGCCTTAAGTTCCCAACATGATGCAGGAATGCTGATGGGAAGTCGATGAGGCTTTACGGTGTAAGGAAGGCTCGACATTTCGGATTTCGGGACCTGGATAATATTAAATTTGTAAGAGAGATTTAACTTTCCCGGGTTCGCGACACAAAAACAATCGAAAAACCTTGCCATATGTTTCGCTAATCGGTATGCGGCTGTCGGATGCAACAGCGAGGCGCCCATTCATCAGTGAGTCCCACAGCGTTAGTAATGAAGTTTATGGCAAAAATCAATTTTATGAATACATACTACAATTTCGTCTAAAATTTCTGATCACCTCGAAGTTTATCCATCGGAATCGGATGTGCCAGGTCCGGCATCAATTTGAATGCGACTGTTGTAGTGGGGACCTTGACAATATCACCTTCTCCCTACTAAGCATGATGATGCATACTTGCAATTGCGGGCATCTGTTAACTAATGGGATGGAGTTGACTGTACATAACTTGGTTTTTAACAGTAAAGTCGGGGTTGAACCCTATCATTATAGAGCCACTTACTTTTGCTGAGCTTTCGGAAGTTTTGTATAAATCGATCCGGCTATTCGCATAAAAGACTAACAGTGACTAATTTTAGCGCAAACATGACTTTTATCACAAAACAAATTAATACAATGCCAAGAAAGAAGAAAAGTCAGAAAATGGCTGTCTCACAAATACCCGGCTATTTGTTTACGTATGTACGTCCAGCTAGAAATGCCCACAGCCTCTCAATTACATTGTGATCGGGTCAGGTCCTTATTCCGCTTCAACTAAATCTTAACCACAGTTTCGTTTATTAGGTGGTATATGCACTACAACTGCCTTATTAAAACACCGAACGTGCACCGTCGAACCAATTTAAGAAGGACAATACTTTCAGCAGAAAGTGCCCGAATGCGTGTATAGGAATTCCGCAGGCCTACAAAAACATCAATTCTAACTTCTAACATAAAAAAAAGACTCCTAGACCAGCATGCTGCAATCTCTGCACAATCGACTACCGTGGACATGAGGTCCTTTTCGCAGATCATGTCAGTAATAGTTCTAAGCATTTGAAAAACTGAAAATGAACTCTTTTTCATAGGAGAAGATTAGCTTAAGAGTGACCTATTCAGGGGGCTCGGTCAATCTGTTGCTCCGTTTGTTGTACGTCGCTGTTTCCAACACATTCCTCATCTAGTACAGTTCATTTCGCTTTTCGGCTTTTATCTTACGACAAATTTCCCGAGCAAAAGACATACAGTTAGTGAGCGATCTCATGAAATGTTGGCCGAAATTCTGAAATGCGTTTTCGATTTGAAAAGATAACGTAGGTGGGGTTGTTGTACTGATTAACATGCGGCATAACCCAGTAATTTTTCGGACTTGCCAGGATATCGGCTTTTGAACGCACTTCGTCTCAATCTCCGACAAAACCCAAACTTGGTAAAAAAATGACTACTTATTTATCATCCATTTTTTGCATTGATTTTCGATGGTCTTATAAAGTCAGATATATTTTATAGAAAACCTTCACAAAATATGCTTTCTTCTACTCATTCGGTGGCAACTCACATTTACTTTACATTTTGGTGATTGAAAACAGGGTATATTTGGGTTTTAAAAGAGTTTTTCAATTCCCGAATAATTTTAAAACAGATCAGCCGTTGCATTAGCGTTAAATGGTTTCATTCTACAAGGCGCATGCTTTCCGTGTAAGGAAAATAATTTATTCCTCTATGCCTTTGAAAAGATACCATTTAGTTTTCATGAAATTTTGCAATGGGTACGGACTATGTTGTACATTTCATGAGGAGCAATGGTAAACAGACAGGTACGATGCTGTATGGATGTACATTGCACGGTCTTAACAATCATGTAATTAAAAATTTCTTTAAAACCCAAATAAACCCTGTTTTAAAGCATAAAATATAAAGTGGACGTGATTTGCTACCAAATGAGTAAAAGAAAGCATATTTTTGTAAATGTTTTCTTTAAATTTATAAGACCATCGAAAATAAATGCAAAAAATGCATGCTAAGTAAGTAGTCATTTTTTACCAAGTTTGGGTTTTGCAGGAGATTGAAAAGAAGTGCATTCAAAAGCCGATATCCTGGCGAGTCCGAAATATTACTGGGTTATGCCGCATGTTAATCCATACTAAAACCCCACCTACGTAATCCTTCCAAATCCAAAACGCATTTCAGAATTTCGGCCAACATATCATGAGATCAGTCACTTACTGTTGTTATCCACCACTATTTTCAATCTCTTTTAGATTTCGTCCAAGCTCCCCGCTGTCAAAAGCGCAATGCAGGTAAAGCCAAATTTTATTCGCACGCAAAGTCGGTTAGGTTTGTTTCTTTAGGCATTCACAGACGGCGAAAGCCAGATTAACCTTGGGCGATTTTGGGAGCCAATCGATTTTTTGATTGCTGTTCGGCACGGCAGTTCGCCCACCGCAGATAACGATGTACACCGTGTGCCACACAGCGTGGGCACAGCAGTGGTGACATTCGCGTCAATTTGCACATAGTGAGACAGACATGTGCAACATCTACCATACTC
Source organism: Spirometra erinaceieuropaei (assembly GCA_902702965.1). Lineage (NCBI taxonomy): Eukaryota > Metazoa > Platyhelminthes > Cestoda > Diphyllobothriidea > Diphyllobothriidae > Spirometra > Spirometra erinaceieuropaei. Next base: position 1,726,178 of record CACRXP010000024.1, read on the forward strand.
ACCCACCCTAACCACATTGTTTCGACGACAAGACAATGTCAAGGCGACAACCGAAGGTGAGCGCGGGGCAGTGGCTGGGGGAGCGAAACAGCCCCGCTTTGCCTGGCGGACTCGACCAGCCCCCCTCCCCCCCAGACTGTATCAGACATCCAATTATTTTAACTTATTTTGACATTCCTCTATGCATACACAGGCCTTGCCTGTTAAACCCCCCCCCCTTACCACCTTTCCCGTAAGACAAGCACTTTTGGCTGGTCCTGTGTGTTTGGGCTCCTTCATCCGATCGTTACCGAAACCCTGCATTAAAAGGGACCACCGCAGGCGGACTCTCAGACCTGAATCAGCTGACAGCCTTCCGGGACACGATTTTCAGTGTGCAGTGATACAGTAACGCGCGCCGGACTTATTATGTCGAAAAATGGGTTGATGTGCCTAATGAGCTGACTCCCAGTTGTCGAACAAGCCGTAATCTCCCTCCCCCATACACCAGTCGACTGTCCGAACCTAGCAGCCAACAGACGCAATAGCTGATGCGGTGTGAAGGCTTACATCCTCTGGCGTGCCACCAACCGAACATAAAACAGTAACTAGGGCCTCGTGCGGACTCGGTGCAGCCCGATGAACGCATGCCAGGAGCCAGTCTGACCCCGATTTTTGTCCAGCTGATTTACAGCGTAGCCCGCTGTGGGAGCCTAAAGTGCTACTCACCGGTGATGATGACCACCCCAACGCGAGCTCAAAGGAACGTTTGCATTGCGTCACATTCACAGTTCAGTTAAGGAGACACGTTAGCACGCAGAGCGAACTTACAACAGCAACAGCCGAGGCAGTAGCTACTCGGTTAGCGATCCCAGCCCTCCGTTGTCAAAAGACACTGGTGAAGGCAGTTTGTTTTCCCTGGCCGACTCGAGGCGCTGATCGCACGCCGCCCCAGCGTCCCGAGAACAGTCACACGCAATCTGCGTGTTTGACCTACAGACAACGTCCCCGTCCCCCTCTCTCCCCAGTCCCAACGTCCTCAGCACGCTGACTCCGTCATGCTAACGGCGTGAGAAGAACTAGTGGGATTAGCTTTGTCCCAAGAGACACATGACAGCTCAACTGTTGTTGCCGACGATGTCCACCATGTGCTGCACAGCAGGGTGGAGCAGGCACGGTGACTTTCGTGTGAAGTAATTTATTAATGAGAGTAGACTTGCGCAACATCTACCGCACCCTCCACCTTCCCACCTGGGCCCGATGTCAAGATATAGCCAAGAAGACCGGAGGTGGGAGAGGGCGCAGGTGGCTGGCACGGCCAGGCACGCACTTAGGCATGCCACCACCTCCATTGGTCCACACATATAAATACTCTCCATAGCTGACAAGTTCATTATCCATGTAATTGTAGTAGCCGGCTGATGAGTTGCCGAAAACGTACGTTCGCCGACTGACTTTTCAATCGCAGGACAACTATCGTGTGATTCATAAGTCTCCGTCTCTGAGGACTAAAACACAACATCTTCTGCCACTGTTTAATTGAAGACATATTTAAAAGTTTTTATTTTAATTTCTTGCGATATTTGTAAGCAGAACATTGTAGTCACACACGCTCGTGAAGTTTCTCGTTAGTTTGTGCCATCTCTACGAAATTGACTACACTTTCTTTTGTGCTTTTAGCAGACGGTCTTCTTGTTCGCTGCTTAATGGATGGGTTTCCAGTTGCTTCAAACTTATGTTTCTAGTATGGGACCGTGGTCCTGATGGTACTCAAGTTAGGAACTTTACCAGGCGTTGACACCCCTCTGGTGAACTACGACGGGGCTACCTATTAACACTATTGGCATTCGGAAATTAACTACTACCAGTACATCTGTCATATCGCAATAATGAATACTTATGTATGTATCTACAAATTAAACCATGCAACAATGAATACTAATAAGATACAAAGAACGCTAATCAGGGAATTAAGTCAGTATATCAAGTGATCATACATGTTAACAAGTGAAATAGACCTGCTCAATATATAAAGACGGAAACATATGAATCGCCTGGTATATTTTGGCCATCCATATCACTTTACATAATACCAAGCCAATTAGTGGATAAACCTTGATCGTACAAAAATTACTCACTCTTCCCTCTCTCCTGCAGAAAATGGGGCTGACTCATGCAATATTGCGGAAATTTTGTCATAAAGTGGTGGCTTCACAGCTGCCGGGCAGCGTGTGAAATCATCCAAGTTGTTAACTTTCTCCGAGGTTTAGACAAATCATTAAAGAAGGCGAAACGATCTCTGTAGGGGGGGTGAGAATGACCGCTAACAACAGTCAGAATTCACCGGATAAACAGGCCATGGCGGTTGTAGTAGAATGTATTAAAAAAGTTCGTACATGGGAACTCTGATGAACTTTTATGATCACTTGCGTGCTCATTCGGCTGTTAGGCAATAAAAACTCATCGAGATTTATGATAAACAAAGACCGAGAATGCAGGAATTACGCCTTTGCCATTATTAGTCAACCGAAATCCTGCGGCAGGCCTGGAAGTCTCGCACCTCAAACTTTGATTTTCTTGATCTCTAGGAAAGAACTAAGGCTAACGTCTCGGGCTCAAGCCTTCTCGACTGTCGGGATCTATGCTGCGGCTCCCAGTCAAAAGGCGATTCCTAAATTCCTTACAGTCAGGATAGAAGGGCAGAAGTCGCATCTGTCTGACACGGAACGTCATTGGTGAATGCTCCATACAGAGGCGGAGTTCATCAAAAGATTTGCTTTCCTAATCAATCAAATGACCAGCATTAGCATAATAGCTCTACGAATGCTATGACCCTAGAAGATGGATGAATAAGAGCACTAGACATGGGAAAGTTATATTGATGGTTTTCGTGAACTCACCGCCCAAAGCAGGTATTTTAACGGCGCTCGCTTTTAGGAAGTTCACCGGACCCTTGAAACTCCCACTCTCGTTTTCAGGTACGGAGATGTAACAGGTTAGAAGAGTCGTAAGATAAATAGTGCCTGAATCGACTGCCTCGTTTACTTTCGGCTGATATTTTGCATTGACCCATAAGCGAATCTTCTCGCCGAAGAAGAGAGCTCCCTTCTGCAAACAAGTCATGAGCGGCAAACACTGCAGTATAAATAACTTCATGGAATAGAATATATGATCATCCGTATAGCATAATTAAGTGGAGATGTTGGCGTTTTTGCTTCGGCAAGAACACTACAAATCCTGGCTTCGAAAAGAAGTTCGGAAATAACATCCCAAACAAGAAGTGAATTCCATACGGATAAAAGATTAGCGACTTCAATATATGAAGTACCCTTTCGGTCAGATCTCCGTCAGAACTGTAAGCGGTAAGTCCTACCGGCAGAAACGTCATCGTGTGCGCGATGAAAAGACGACATTCGTGAAAGATACTAACCAAACCATCGAAACAACGTGTGCAAACAGTGTCAGAGCCACACGAAATTTAATAAACTAACTGTCCCGTGAGAGGACAGCAAACGTAACCTTTATGGACTAGAAGACCAGAACACGGCTGAATTACAGAAATTACCTTTTTCAAATGTTTTTTTTTGTAAGATAATAGATGATGAAGCATGAATAAGAAAACCTCCGTGGACCGACATCAACCAAAGTGTCTTTTAATGCATTAACACAGGCATGCTGCGTAAATTGATTGATTTCTTTCTGTTGCTTTTTAATTTCCGCAGAAATTAACTGCGAACTTGAAGTAGATCAGTGTATTCTAGCTCCATTGGCTCAGACCGAAATTTTTTGTTTTATGTATGAATGTCTGGACCGAAGTCATGGACCGCGTCATATTTATTGACTAGCAAAAGACAGCCAGTAGCATACTTTGGGATTAAGGGATGCCATAGTAACAGCACAGGTATTAGCCAAAGGCCCATGCTTAACCACAAAGTACAGTGCTTGACCTATTTCATGAAATGTTGGCCGAAATTCTGAAATTCGTTTTCGATCAGGAAGGTTTACTTAGGTGGGGTTGTAATAATGATAAGTAGGCGCATGATCCTATAGCATTTCTGATTCGCCAGGATGTCGGCTTTTGGATGCACTCCTTCTTGACCTCCTGCAGAAACCTTACTCGGTAAAAAATGACTACTTAATTAGCATGCATTTCTCCTATGAATATTTGATGTTTTCGTTCGCTCATTTCGCAGGAAATCACATTGCTTTTATGGTTTATACCCAAAGAAAGTGTATATTTAGGTTTTAAAAAAGTTTCCCAATCCCCGAATATTTGTGAGTCTGATCTGCCATTGCATCAGTGTTCAGCGATTTCAGTCGACAAGGTGCATGTCTTCCGCGTAAGGAAAATCATATATTCCCCTATGCCTTTAAGAAGATACCACATAGAGTTCATAAAATTCCGCAATGGATCCTGTCTGTGTTGCACATTTCATGAGCAGCAGTGGTAAACGGACATGTGCGGTCCTGTATGCATGGACATCGCACAGTCTTAAAAATCCCACAATTGGAAACTTTTTTTAAAACCTAAATATACACTTTATTTGGGCATAAACTATGAAAACAATGTGATTTCTGAGCAAATTAAAAAGCAGCAAATTCTAAATTGGAGTATCTATCAGAAGGCAGACGGGGAATGCTGTGGGACCTACTAGTGAGCCAAACCCCTCACAGCTGTGTCGTTCAGCGGCAGCATATCGGCGAAACACACGTGTATGGGATTTTGGCTAATACCTGTGCTATTTGTATGGTATCTCCTAAACCCTAAAAATGATTTCTTTTTATGTATTTAAGAATACCACGCTGTTTCTCTTAAAAGACTCTTACTACCTATTACCTATGCTGCCTTACGCCACGGTTCAGGGACCGGGGTACATAGATCTGTGTTTGGCCAAATAGTTTTAGATACATGGAATACCAACAAAAGCGAAGGCGACTCCGACGGCCAATCTTGGCCTATTAACACCCGCAAGTCGGCCATTGCGTAAGACTATGTCCCAATGATCTGCGGTTCAAATTTGGAGTTCTTATTCAGAGTCTCTCTACTAAGCCATGATCGTGTCGTTTCAGTTGTATGGGCCTTATTAAGTGACAAAACTCATGAAATGACACAGCTTAAGCCACAAAAACAAGGTTTTCATGGACATCGAAAAAAGTGCCTTTGGTTGCGATGACGAATGGACACCATAATGCCGCACGATAACGCTTATGTTCAAGACCCAAAGCCAGTATAATTCTCGTATAGTTCACCGTTATAATATACTTTTAAGACCACAGCCAGCGTCTCCGCCAACGGTCTGTGAAGCATTTTAATTCGTGTCAACAGTTCAAACTTCCCATCAAAAATCCCTTTGTACAAATTAACTAAAATTAGGGCACGGCAAAAAAGCACTTTTCAGTGCAGTGAAAGCTGGGTTTCCTGCTTACTAATTGTACAGACTAGTTCAGCATAGACAACTAAGTGGTATCTATGTTTGGAAAAGGACAACCAACAAAGCGCTAATACTTTTACACGACAAGGGTATGGTTTACGCCCGGGCTCGTTTAGTCCGGGGAGCAATTGTGCTGAGGAAAAGAGCCGAACATCCAAGAACTTTGTGGTATCACAAATTTTGATTCTCCAGACTGTCACCAATCAAAAGAGGACACGATTCTCACCGTGTAATTATAGTGATAAATAAATTTAGTGCCCATTGGGAGGCATTGTCACAAAGGCATTGCAGTTTCGTATTTTTACTCTGATGAATACCTTAAAGTTTCTTAACCAACCAAACACAGCAGCCACCGTGAGGTCTTTTCATTCCTTTCTCTGATGTCCGCAAATAGATATCGTCAGCCGTTTACTTTTAGCACAATTGCTCCCCGAATTAAGTGACCCCGGGCGTAAACCGTACCCTTACCTCTAAATGAGTTAGTCACGCCCCGTTATAATTATGCAGCAAACCGAAAAGTCATTTTTCAATGTCGAATATCCAAAATTTACTCAGAAAATCCAGAATTTTACAGCAGTGAGGACCTAAATATTTACCATACTCTTACTCTTTAAAATTGTCACTGTTTTCCATTATTTTCTCCTTGTGTTGCACCCTTTCCCTGTCGTTCGTTATATAAAATCTTAAATTTTAAATTTGTCATAAAGTTGGTTTTCTGAAACTGATGGTTCCCGATAAAATAAACTGCTCCCCGGATAATAAATAATAGCTTATTAACTAAGCTCTGGCTTCATTTGAAGAGCGGTCATTCCATTCAACCAGGAAGAGACTTCCGTAGATGCAGAATTTGCGGCCACTTTACTATGTGGGTATTGCGCGAATTTCGCGACTTTCCATCTGTTAGGTCATGAAATGCACTTTTGGACCATAGTTGGCGGGCGAGGGAAAACAAGCCGGGAATCACCAGTCTAAACGCAATTTTACTAATCATATTACATGTCTCCGCACAGCTACCTCTTTGCGAACTTTTGAGATGGTAGCAAACAGGTTCTTTTATGTGGCCTAATCAACTGAGCGCGAACTTCAAATAAATTTTCCAACATTAGACTGAAAGTGAAAAGACTTCATGCGTTTCAGGAAACGAAGAAAATTACGTTATCTCATAAGATGTTCCTGCCAAACAGTTTTAATGTTTAAGCCTGTTTCCGTGGGAACGTTAGTTGGATGCAAGTGTTTCTTAGTTCACTTGGTTTAAAATAGGACAAATGTGAGCAAATCCGTTTATTGAAGGCCGAACCGACTGGCCTCCGGAGAGTTTCCTGGTACAATATTAAGCAGGCTAAGTGGGTCATGTCAGTAAGGGGCGAATGCGCTCAATAAGCGCATTTGTTTTCATGCTCAACCAACTATGCAAATCGACCGCATTGAACAATGGTCGACGAAAGTCGTACATGTAAAAGAGGAAAGGAACACAACACAGAACGGATTAAGATTCTTAAGTAATTTTTACCCACAAAGGTAGATTAAATTATCTACTTGATGCCTGAATGCGATCAGTCGTAGCACTTGCCTTCTTCGTCTCACGTAAAATATTGTCTGCCAGGTGAACTCCTGACTTCAAGTCCGGTGAGCAATGTCCTCGATATCGCGGCAATTGGCGGATCAGAAGAGAACACAACCTTAGGAATGAGAAGAGACTCAGACACACTAAGGCTTTAGAATTGTAGCGGGCAGCCATCATGACCGGTCTGGCGTCAATGTTCAAGACTTCACTGACTCAAGGTCATCCAGACTTTTACAGTGAGCCACTGGGGCACCACACCTCGGCAACTGCAGCACCCACTGGCTGGACACCACCTGAGCGGCTGCCACTAGTGTCCAAGGGACTCTCGGGCATGACTGGACGTAGTCAACACCAGCCCTGGCCTCGCCAGTGGCCACTGCCGCCTGAGAGGACAAATCCAGGTTCTGTTCACAATAAACCTCTCATTCTGGTGCCCTCCGTCATCTCCTTCCAACACTAGGATTCGCCCTGATGATGGCAGCGCTCAGACTGCACACGCACCGCATAACCACGATAAATTTATGACCCCCACATGATCCAAACGAAACCTCCAGACGTGGTTGAACTCGACCGCCACAAAATTCCACTTTGACTTCACCCAGCAGTTTTTCCTGTGTCATTCACCGTGCCCACAGATAGGAAAACACAGTTGCCGACACCCTGTCGTGTTTCGAAATGGATGTTACGAACAAACCTCGGCTGTACAAGTCCAGGCCAAACCTCAATCAAATTGTGCAGACCAGACCTTCGAATGTGTTGTCATCTTTTGTCCGAGACATTCTTCCGCCTACTACCGACGAAACTATCATTCGTGAGTTACTTTCATGCGTTCAACATGCCACTGTAAATACGGCGATGAATTTTCACACTTTCGACACTGCACTCTATCCAAATTTTTGTGTCTGGATGACAGTGAACTTATGTCTTTGACGCATTCGTCCGACTCAGCACTCACTGGAATGCCTTGTGGCCGAAACGTTCTTCAGTCTTATACGAACGTGCCAACGCACCGGCACACGCTGACGAGACCACGCCAGCACACCAGTGGTTGATGCCTTAACTGCACCTCTGTACAGGTCGCAGCGTCAGCATCGTACGCGATTCGAGCTACTACTGTCATCATCGACACACACTCTTAAACCCGCACGTGCACTGGATAATTTCACACATTTCATTGCCTGCCTCAGGATCGACACCATCACATCGTCTGTGTTTGGCGGAGAGTCGTAGCGGGCAGCTGTCATGACCGGTCTGGAGTCATTGTCCAAGACCTCACTGACTCAAGGTCATCCACCCTTTTGCAGTGGGCCGTCCCAGACGCGCTGACCTGAAGTCACACGACTATCAGCTCGGGCATACCTGCGTCCGCACAGCCGCAGCTGCCCATGCGGCCACTTGAACGCACCCCCCCCCCCTGCGACCGCAACCTAGGCCACTGAGACACCACGCCTCGACAAATGCAACACACACTGACTGGACACTACTTGAGCTTGGTCCACGAGCCTACAAAAGCGACTGCCATCACTATCTCAAGGACTCTTCGGCATGACTGGACGCTTTCCGTCTTCTCCTTCCAACATGGGGTTTAACTTGATAATTGTAGCTCACAGACTTCACACATTCTTACTGCTGTGCCGCTGCAGAATAACTACGAAAGCGCAATTAACGGCTAGTCTGTCTTCTATTCACAGTCACCGCCGCTTTGGCGTCTTAGTGTTGACTGCTTCCACACGATACTAACCGAGCAATTCGATCCTCGCGTATGACTAGACCCACCGTGGGTCCACAGCGTGATGCTCGCAGGACAGTGACATGCTCGTGAATTAGTTTACAGTGACAATAGACTTGCACAGCACCTACCGCACGTTCTCCTCCCTAATCCATCTGATCTCTGTGGCAAGACGGGGTCAGGACTACTGGAGGCGGACCAGAATGCAGTGGCATGCTAGGTTAAACAGCCGGCTTAAGCGTGCCTTACAGGATCAGGTCCCTGCACCGGGTTTTCACGACTCGGATCTCACGGGTGTGACAACACCACAGCGGCCAAACAAAGAAGGAGCCATTTAGCCGGACTCTTAGTCCTCGAGCCATTCACCCGACATACTGACTGACCAGGCGGACCGAGTTATTCCCGTCAGGAGCCAGCTTTCCATGCCACAACTGTTATCTCATCGCGATGGATTCAAGTCCATCAGATTTATTCTTTGTAAAGTCGGAGTCCTCCGAATCGCCCTCTCTTTCTCCCTCTTTTTCCTGTCTCATGCACCGGTTGACTTTCTAACCTCTTAGCCACCTGGTGTTGGAATTGGACGCAATGGCTAACAAAGCTGAGACCACTCATTTTTTGTGTGCTACGCACGATTTGGTCGGGTCTCAGGTTGCGCCAAACAGCATACTTCCCTCTGACGTGAGAGTTGCATATTTGTCCTTGAGCCAGGTGTAGCAGGGCGGATTCGTACCGTGGAGGAGGAAAGGGGGGGGCTAAGTGTTTCGATGAATTTTGGTCTGTTGTGTTTCATCGCAGGCATTCATGGAGGCGTATACTGCCGCGGTGACTAAATATCTGTGGGCAGTGTTTTTAGTTGAGGTGTCTGCGATGGGTGCGTGGCAGTGCTACTTGCAATGGCACGACTGTCTCAGTGTGATAGATTCGCAAGTGACCGATGAGACCGACTTGGGATGTAATTTTGCAGTAACGATTTGAGCAGGACAGGTTGGTAGCCGCGATGCCGTTAGTTGTGGCGACGCTGACTGCCTAGGTGTTCTCAGATTTAGAGGGGTGTTTGGCCTGTCCACGTTGCATTGAATTCCGCTATCATAAATTTGATTATGGTTAAAAAGACCTACGGAATTCCTGAATGCCCTGGAGCAAAAGGAACAGGTGATGCGCGTGATGAAGGCGTATGTTGAGACTCCAGATAATGGTTCGTTGGTCTCAGTACAGTGGATATGCAAGTAACTGATCAGGCTGCTGTGCAGTGAGAAGTTGCAATCGCAATAGGACGGGTTGGGGCCAAGTCCGTATTACAGGCGCAGGAGGCGGTGGTGGTGGGACATCGGGAGCGTTCTCGCCGGTGCTAGGATGGGGGTGATGATGATGATGATGGTGGTGGTGGTGGTGGTGGTGATTAACGTCGTCGCTGCCGTCGTGGAGGTTGTGTTAGTGATAATGGATGTCGCGGCAGGCGGCGGAGGGGGAGGCATCAGGAGTTTGCGCATAGACGATGTTAGGAAACTACATTACAACTACTCAGACAGGCATTAGGTTTCGAGAATGAAGAGGTATGGTCTGAGTCTTAGGTTATGAGAGAAGTGTTATCAACAGCATTCCCATTTTGTAGCATGATGCCATAAGCTTACCAGATCTTGACCTCTGTCAGCTAAATGAGCAAAGAATACTCTGCCTACGTATTTCATCAAAAGCCTGGAATGTCGACTCACCGCTAGTAAGGTTACTCCCGAAGTCCCCTTTGTCTTCTGTTCTGTCAAAGCAGAATCTGTCAGAGGAGTTGCGGTAAGACTCAACGCTCGGCCGTGCATCAGCCAAAGATTCATTTGATGGCACTGCCTCTTCGACTTGCTTAACAGATGGGCCTCAATGTCAACCCCGATGCTTAAGAAGAAGGTATAACAGGCATTGAATCTAAAGCCAGTATAATCCTTATTTTTCCCAATTTAACTTTTTGAATCAATAGAAGACAGCGACATATAGCAGAGTACATTTTTCAGCGGTAATGTTACCTCATCCCATCCGTGTCTTTATGCTCCTTAGTCTGCATATTAGTGTTCACAAATACGTCTTCCGATTCTGAGGGAAGGAAGGCAAAGGTGATCGATTCTTGCAGCAGAAATCCGTCAGCATTAACAATAAGCTTGGCGCCAAGCGTAGACCCCAAGATACCGGAAATGCTATAGCTTCCCTGTACTTTTAGTTTGATTTTAATGAGGTCGGCGTCTGGCGGCGGCACCATTTTGAGGGTGTAAAAGTAACCTGAAGATTATGGAAAAGAAAATTGACTAAGATCTCGTTGTATTCTGGCATCCATCAGTAAGACATGACAGTACCGGGAAGCCTTGATCATGTATTGTCGGTCACATGTAGGCAACGGCAATAACCTGGTTCACTGTAAGCTTCGTCCCTTCCGAAAAGCGGAAATTTGGACTCATGTCTCACATATCGCCGCCGTAGTTTGTTCAATGATAGATTGATTATGATGACGAAAAAGTCGAGAATGTCACACCACTGATGTTCCTTAGCTGCCTTCTGGATTGGCAGTTTGTATTTTTTTAAAATCTGAAGTAGCGGTTAAACAAACTAACTCTTTTTTAATTGGCTATCGGAAGAATTCCCTTTTGTCAGAGAGTTTAAAATTCTTTTTCCGTCTGGTTCGCTAAAATCACTTGACAAAAAACAGCACCCATAATAAGGAGTAGAAATATGGCGACTAATCAAATCAAAATTTTAGGGCTCCGCGAACTATGCTGAATTTTGCTCGCCTTGATCTAAGCTTACGTAAGGGACGCAACGTTAATACCCAAGAAAAGCACTGGAAACGGATTGCTTTTAAACCCCACTCAAGATAATATCATCAGCTGTTTCAAACGCAGTAATAAAAAAGCTCATCACCAGACTTCCACCTCCTGAAGTTACTCTAAAAGGCCTTTTTAGGATTAAAAAGTAGCTCAATAAATGACTAACCCTCCATTGTCTTTATCAATGAAAAATTTCTTTAACGGATAGAATGTGAATCATGCTCTCAAACAGGCATTTCTTGCAAGGGTGGTAAGCGTGGCAAGCTGGGCCTTTGTTGCAGCGGCCTGCCTCAACCTTCGTTTACGCAGATCGATTTGTTTAAAATATATAAATTGTAGTTTCTAAAATAGATGAGAACCCCCTGGACTCTTGTTCTCTGGTACTCACAGAGATCCGATCAGTCTGGTTTCATGGAGAATTATTCAAACGATAATTTTGTAATCAAAATACAACTTGCAGTTGCGGAAAAACGCTAGTGTCAGTCAAAATGATGGCAACGGTATAGAGAAAGACCCCACTTAACTGTCAGTAGACTGCGTATCGCGCCGTACGTGATTTATGAAAAAGAGAGTTTTATGGGTGGGCAGCACGCTAGACAGTAAGCTGACAAAATGAAAGAAAACACAAAAATTGTCTGGATTTATGCAGAAAGTCTTATCCTACGATATTACATTACAACGGAATTGAGAGTAGTAAATAAACAAGAAACGAAAAATAATCGTTGTTGGCAGTGTAATTTTTCAACAGCCAGCGAACGTATGCCAAGATAAAATCCCATATGACACGACCCACAGTCTGCTGACAGTTAAGTAAGATCTTTCTCTATACCGTTGCCAAAATGCTCCTAGAGACGCATTTAGTCAGGCGATTCGACGTGTTTATCAAGTTCCAGCAAGGAGAGATGTAAAAATGGCCACAAAAAGCTATAAAAGTACTCTTATTTGATTGAAGTGAAAAGGGTCCTTTCTTTGGCATACCAGTGTTTACAACTGGTCCAATCACCTGCTCCAATGCACTGATTTGCAATGTGTCTAGGCGACTAAATGCATTCGCTTGTGAAGACTTTGATTCAAGACCTGCAAGATTTCCTCCGCGTTTTGTGTGAAGCTCCGACAATGTAACCGGCTCTTCCTTAAAATCGTGCGGATCAATTTCGATTGCGATAGTTAGACGGCTGATATACTGTTTAGCACCGATATATAAGTCATACAAAATCCACCTGGTCTGTCCCTCAAGCAGCGAGATAGGGGACGGAGTTGTTGGCCTCAGTTTCAGTTCCTGTCAAGTAAATTAAATCACAACTGAAATATACCATAATCCCAGTGTTGGCAAGATTTCGAAGGGGTTTGGGTATCTATTAAAAACACCTCGCAAAAGATTCAGGTTCACTCAAAAGAGGATATGATAAACGCAGTGCTAGAATTAATAATTAAAAGGAACGTCTTCCGCTGGCTTTGAATTAGGGGAGCATACTTAGAGTATATGGTTCCTATGGTTCATAAGGCCTAAAGTTCACATGTAGCCGAATCGTTTCCAGTAAATCCAGATGACTACACGGTTAACATGTCGGATTTTAAACTGACTAAACTACAAGCAGAGGCCCTCTCTTTAGGACTTACCTTTTGTGTGTCGAGAAGAAAAATAGATCCGATGGAGGTTGAGGCTCAATTTGAAGACCTGTATCATCAATTATCGGAATAAACGCCGACGTCAGGGGACAATGTGAGATGGTTGAGAGCGAAATTCTTCAATACAGAACTTTCCTGACTACTCAACGCTCACTACTAACTAGACAACACCTCTCGGCCCTAAGTGACCTACGTAAGGCTACCGCAGTCGCCATCTCGAGGCCTGACGAAGGTAGCAGTATCGCGATCCTAAACAAGACTGAGTATGTGAGAAAGACCGAAGTGATATTGAGTGGGTCCAGTAAATTTTCCTCGGAAACCCATGAGAAAGAAGAAACAAAAATGCTAGAATACCTTGTTGGGAAAAAGGTGGAATCGTAACCTGAAAAGCAAATAATAGACGAGAACATGTTTTAGGCCTCTAGATTCGAAAATTTACGGACTATATGGACTGCCAAAATTGCACAAACCGGGGTACCGTTACAACGAATTTTATCGATGAGGAAATCATTTCAACATAAACTTGTCCAATGGTTAGTCCAACAAATCGAGCCAATCAGGCACATCCTTGCCGTCTACACTACCAAAGATACTTTCTCCTTCGTAGATGAGCTGGTGAATCTGAATTTACTGAATAAGCACATGATGTCGCTTGAAGTGCAGAGTCTGTTTACAAACGTACCATTGGATGAAACAATTGGCATAATCTGTGAGCATGCGAGTGAAACATGTTTGCCACCAGGGCAAATGCGGGAACTACTACGAATATGCACGAAGAATATGCAGTTCTTGTCTAACGGACGGCTGTATCGACAGATCGACGGTGAAGCTATGTGCAGTCTATTGGGACCAGTCCAAGCGGATATTTGCATGTCGAACCTCGAGTGAAAACTAACCCGGAAACTACAAAGAGTCTCATTCTATAGGCGATATGTGGATGACATCTGTGCCATAGTCAAAAACCCAGCCGACGGAGAACTACTACTTAAGGCTCTGAACAAAACACATGCAAAGATCAAATTTAAGATCGAGCATGAGAAGAATGACACACTGCCTTTCCTGAATATTCTTGTACGTCGGCGGGCAGATGGCTCCATTCAGAGATCCATCTATATTAAACCCACTTGGAAAGGACAGTATATGCACTTGCTCAGTTTCGTTCCGACTCAGAGAAAATAAAACTTGGTTTTGTGACCGTTTCACAGAGCCGCCAGAATCTGTTCCTCGGATACGATCGATGAAGAACTCACTTCCGCAAAAAACTTTTTTCTTGCAAGAGGGGATCCGGAGAAATTCATCGATAAATATTGCTTCCCAGACAAGGAATTCCTGAAGAAATATCTGTAGCAAAAAATCCAGTGACCATCTACCTCTTTTTCAAGGGTGATAACGTGTTAAACGTGACCAAGCGACGACTTCGGTGCACAATCGAACCGGCGTATGCCACCGCCAACTTGTTGTTCATAAGCGCTACAAGGGCCGTTCCAGTTAGACCAGCTAAAGACATTTTGCCTATGCACGCCACATCAAACTGTATCTATGAGGTTACATGTAGTTACAGATGCAAGTACATTGGGCGCACGCAAAGGCAGTTGGAAACTCGGTCAGTTGAACACATGCCGAAGTGGCTGCTTAAGGCGGAAAATAAGGTATCCAGGAGCTCAAATGCAAAACACCTGGTGGACACGGGCCATACGGTGGACCCAATGGTTGCATTTAAGGTCCTGTTTCGGGCAACGACTGGTGTCTCCAGTGCTTTGCAGATGCCGCTGCAATACGGAGGAGAAAATCAGAACTCTGTAATCAGCTGGACCACGTGATAAACCTCAAACTGTCGTGGTTAGGATCGATAATGGACGAAAATCCGTACGCCCTCTCACAAAATTACTTCTATTTGCGGTCGCATGATTATATTTAGTACTGCCAAATACATTTTAAACAGCACTTAGCTTACTCTGGGAGTGGGTTTAACAAAATTTAGATTTGCCGTCTCCCTCAGTGAATAAACTCTTCTGAGTAAGAACACAACTAAGACATTTTGTGAGTATCTTCTGACTTTGGGAGAACATTGCGATTGTCAAAGTTAAGGATCGGATGTCGTAAGCATTGCATGCCTTCAAATCGAACATACACAAACGGGGACGTTAGTTGCAGGTGGAAGTGAGGCTACAACTCTGAATCTCTGGATCTTGTATTCGTCTATGTCGGTTTAAACCACAATAAAACAGCGGCAACGAGGGACTGCAGATTTATGGCAAAACGTTAAGACGGAAATCTTAACGCGATAATCATATCTGTGGTTGTCCATGGGGAAGGCTTGATCCTGTACCGTTTCTGATAGTTGCTTCTCTTTAGACGGCGATCTTGCTTCTAGGACTGGGGGCTCTGACATTTTTTCAGTTATTTTTCAGCGGATGATCATTGACGTTACCACATGAACTATGTGGTAATTTATTTGTATGCTGATTGGGCTTCCACCCCCTCCCATACGATTGGTGCGCTGGAGCAAGCCAGGGTCAAGATCGGGATTCGGCAGGCGTTATTGGGAATGCGCGCCCATAACAAATGCCAACATTGGTGGTATGGGGACAGGCCTGGTTGCAGGTTCACACCGCACCTATTGGGATCCGAGCATTCCCCTTCTTTAGCTTGTGTAAAATCATAGTCAGTGTGCGCTGGGGACCAGGAAGTGTGGTGATGCGCCTAGGTTCGGAGTTTCGCCGTTCCAGCCACCTGCGTTCTCTTCTGCCTCCGGTCTTCTTAACTTTGTCCTGACACTGAGCACAGGTAGGGGAGGAGGAGGAGAAAGTGCGGTTGACACTGCTTAGGTCTACTACTACTACTACTACTACTACTACTACTACTACTACTACTACTACTACTGCTACTACTACTACGACTACTACTACTACTACTACTAATACTACTGCTACTACTACTACCACTAATACTACTACTACTACTACTACTACTACTACTACGACTACTACTACTAATACTACTACTACTACTACGACTACTACTAATACTACTTATACTACTGCTACTACTATCACCACTACTACTACTACTACTAATACTACTATGAATACTACTAATACTACTGCTGCTACTATCACCACTACTACTACTACTAATAATACTACTACTACGACTACTACTACTACTACTAATATTACTAGGACTACTACTACTACTACTAATACTACTGCTACTACTACCACCACTACTACTACTACTAATAATAGTACTACTACCTCTACTACCATTACTTATACTACTACTTCTACTACCATTACTACTAATACTAGTACTACTAGTAGTACTACTCCCACTAATACTAATACTACTACTACTGCTACTGCGACTACTACTACTACTAATACTACTTCTACTACTACTACAACAACTACTACTAATACTACTACCACTACTAATACTTCTACTACTACTACTACCACCACTACTTCTACTAATACTACTGCTACTACTATCACCACTACTACTACTACTACTAATACTACTACTACTAATAGTACTACTACTAGGACTACTCCCACTACTACTACTACCAATACTACTACTACTACGACTACTACTACTAATACTAATACTACTACTATTAATACTACTACTACGACTGCTACTACTACTACTAATACTACTGCTACTACTACCACAACTACAACCACCACTACTACTACTAATACTACTACGACTAGGTCTACTCTCACTTCTACTACTACTAATACTACTACTACTACGACTACTACTTCTACTACTAATACTTCTGCTACTACTACCACAACTACTACTACTACTACCACCACCACTACTACTACCACTACTACTACTACTACTACGACTACTACTTCTACTACTAATACTTCTACTACTACTACTACTACCACCACT
>CACRXP010000024.1:1751933-1764396 GCA_902702965.1 Spirometra erinaceieuropaei
TGGTTGCCTAGTAATGGGCGTTGGAAAAGGACAAAAACGACAAAGCGAAAAATTGCATACACTATGAATGAATCGTCCTAAATCAGCTCTGTACAATAATAAAATGGAATACAAAGGGGCAAAATTTAAGCAGCCATTGGTATTAAGCGTGTGAGCGAGTGTTGAAGGGCGTTCAGTTTTCAGGGATCAGAGCCTAGTTTTTTTCAGTGACTTTCGGATGTGAAGGGTGGTTGGCAATTAGTTGTCCCTGTTTCATCGCTGTTTCAACGCAACCTGGCAGGTGTGAACGCATAACCTTGGTTTGAATTTGCCCACGGGAGCCTTACGGTTTGTGCAAACTGCAAGAACAAGGTCGGGTTGGCCTTCAGTGTAGCATCTGTCTCTGACACCTTCTAGATGCCTTGGAATGGTTCGCCGACGTCTAGACGGCTGCTGTAAACAAGGATAGCCACAATTGCGCTAGAAATGGACTTTTCTGCATCTTAAGTTGACCAGGCATGATGGTGTACTCGCATTCGCTTAGATGGGTGCCTAGTTGTTTGATCAATTTAATTTACCCCACTGGAGCAATTGAACGTGTAAATGCACATTGAAGAAATCACAGAGGGCAGCCTATCCTTACCTCCAAGATTAAGACGTGAAAATTAGTCTTGGCTAGATCGCGTTTGGTAGCGGGGACCCGTATTACAGGTGGCAGGGGGGGTTTGAGTACTGGGGCTATTTTGTGGGGTTCCACAATCACATCTGACACATTTTGCTTCCGCTTTACGTTTGAGGTTAGGATTAGGGTACTGGTTAATTGATTCCGATTCTCGGGTTACGGTTAGGATTTGAGCGTACGATTAGTTTTCAGTATTACGGGTAGGTTTTCCAGTTACAACTATGCCTAAGGGCTACGGTTGCGTTTACGATTTTGGTTAGGGTTATGTCTGCAGTTAGGGTTAACGGTTAACATCTTACTTTGACGTTAGGTTAGGGTTACAGTTATGATTAGTGTAAATGTCGTCATCCGCTTCCCAATTCTTGGCTGCCAACTGAGACCTAGCCCTAGTCTTATCTTGACGGCTGAGTACGCACACACGATAGCAGTGTTTACATGACGATGTCAGATTGAGTTTCCTTAATAACCTCGAAATGGCATTGGGAGAAATAACTCCTTCCTCCGAGCCGTCAATACGTTAGGTTTTGCACGGCTTTCCTACAATTCTTTGTTGGTGAACTTTTCAGGATAGGTGTCTTCGCTCAAATGGCGAGTTCATACTCAAGCCTGTCTTGAGTGCATATTCCCTTAGCTTGGTTGGTGAGACAGCCGTCGAAAGCATGCGTTTGTCAGATTCAACTTCTTAAATACTTTCAAGGGTATTATCGCTGAAATTGGCGAATAATCGACAGATGGGATAAATGCGTGGGCTTATGAATAATCAATGGAACTGAAGTGTATGATCGTGGTTGTAGATGCATGGCGCAGAGAAGGAGATGGGAGACCAGGAACTACCGTAGAGGACGTGTTCATATCGAAAAACAAGAAAGATGCGCTTCAGAAGGCTTTCACCCGAAATCGTCAGTAAGATGACACCAAAAGTTGATGCCCGAGCTTATTACTATATAGGCAGTCAATGAACGAAAATAAAGGAATATGCTCACGCATGCGGTGACTGTGCTGATTAACAATTGATTGCATTGCCTAAACATTGAGTAAGCGTGCTGCTGTATCGGCGTCGTGATTTGGAGTTGGACAGTAACATCAGTGTGGCTGTGCTTTGTGCCACACGAGAGTAGCACTTCCATGAGCACCAACCTGGGCACCAGCCTGGTATGTTTATTCAAGTCCACGGCAGACTCGCGCAAATTGATAAGCAATCAACGATGCAGGGAAAAAGAAAATGCTCGCGAGGCATTGAGTTAGCGGCATTCGACGCCAAACTTTTGGGATTCATGACGCAGAGCACGAACATTCTGTCTCGCACGAATTCAATGGTGGTATCCTCAACTCCGCCTTATTCAAGGGGTCTTACATAAAAGCCCTGTGCTTGACGGCAAGGCTTAAGAAATAAATATCTTGCCTCGTACACGCAATGAGCAACATAATGTGAAGTTAAGTACCAGATTGCACGTGGTATAAGTTGCATGTGTCAAACAGATGAACAGACTTTGGCCATATACTAGCACGTTGGGTTCCACTGTCTATCCATATTGATGTTTTGTCATTTCCAAAATGTATATGAAGATTGCTATAAGGTGTGATTTCAAGTTAAGTCTACACGTTTGTATTTCAACCAGTGGGTATTCTAATGAAACGATGTCTACAATGGACACTATTTGAATAACCTACGCCTCCAACATATGTAACTTTCTATTTGCCTGCTAGTATTGCATGGATAACAGTTACCCCATGTTGTTTCAGGCAATCCGTATGATGTGCATGTAGAAGCGGAAAGGATGGGTCCGGATTCTATTCGCGTCACCTGGAAACCACCGAAAGACTTCACGACCCATGAAATACGGTCTTACAGCCTCTACATATCGGAGTCCTCTGCTGTTGCCAAGGTACTTGAGAAATCAAACGCCGCGCATTATGTGAAAGCAGACACCACAACCTACACATTCCAATCCTTGTCGCCGTCTACATCCTATACAGTTATTGTAAAACTTGTACCCACAAATACCTCCAGACTTTCTGAGTTTGGTTTGGCGTCAGCCACGACACGGGCAGCAGGTAAGTCCATATTTCTTGAATACGTGATAGGTTTCTTACTCTTGGCTACTGTCATGATTGCACTATTTCACCTTCATGTGCATATTTTATTGGCGAACTTATGAATTTTTGAATTATACTTAAATAGTCGCCTTTTTCCGCCTGAGGCCCGATTTGACGAGCGATTAAACATGACGAATTACATAATTTGCCAGATGACCGTCTTCCAGTGTGTATTCTTATATATAGAGGGGTATAGGCGAAAATTGAGTTTTTGACTGTTACGAGCAATGGAGGATTTAAAATGGTCTCTGTGGAGGCTGGTTTAGTCATCCGTCATCTCACATTCGCATCTGACTTTATCATCGGTGAAAGGCAAAAGGCGAAATACATGATTTAGTGGCACAAGGTAAACAACGGCCTGTGTCAAGTGTGTATCAAAAAGGCATTATCGGAAAAAAAGTTTGTCATCAAATGAAACCAGGAAATACTTCCATTGCGAACATCTTTGGTTTTTTCCTCAGCTAAGAATTTGGATACCGACGCAGTTTGTATTATACCTAATCTTACCGATTACTCCCACTCGTGCTTTAAGAGCCCGATTTACCATTCACGACTTTCGTTTAGACAAAGAAATATGTACAACACTAGTTATTTTTTCCATCAATGTAGATATTCCATTGTGATATTGGTCATATGGTCGACTAGGCTGTGCAAAAGGGAGGAAGTGCTTCCTTTCAAACACTAGACCTCTCCACTAGAAGTTACTGGAAAATATTAGAGCGTATTTTCTAAGCGTTTGCAG
Organism: Spirometra erinaceieuropaei; assembly: GCA_902702965.1. Taxonomy (NCBI): domain Eukaryota; kingdom Metazoa; phylum Platyhelminthes; class Cestoda; order Diphyllobothriidea; family Diphyllobothriidae; genus Spirometra; species Spirometra erinaceieuropaei. The sequence continues at coordinate 1,755,434 of CACRXP010000024.1, forward strand.
TTATTTGCTCACGTCGAATGTCCCTTCACTCGCTTAGTCATTAGTTCAAATTGGTTTGTTTAAATTATCGATTGGGGGCCCTGGAACGGTGATGACGGTCGTTTTCACTACTTCCATCAAGACACGACATTTCGCTACAGCTGCTATCAGTTCGATGATGTGTTTGCCCAATAACTGAACATGCAATGCCTGTTCGTCTAAGGGAGACCAAATGTTTGGAAGAAGATCATGAGAGCTCATGAAAACATTAAGCCTGATGCAGTTTCTCAGTGACATCATAAGGGGTCATATCGCGCATGCGAGTCCGTAACTTACACAACGTTATTTCCAGCGATTAATAGCTTATGTGATGATGACACAGCATCGACATTTAAATTAATGCTTTGATTAAAATTTTATTTGCTCGTTCAGTCGCCGCAACACGGAGCATTCTGTCGGGACAAATTTGTGAAGGGAGTATGAATAGGATAGATGATTAGGCTGGTTAATGGATTGTGAGCTGAAAAGTCTTGCCGTAAGCTATTCGCAACTTGCTGTTATTAAACCTGATTATCTCGTAACCTCATTATATCAGACCCGGATCCATTTTGTTTAGCGCACTCGCAAGCAAACAGGGCTTTTCTACTTGTTTAACAATACTAAGGAGGACGACACAATTCTGACCCATGTTGACAGTCCTGCCAAACTGTCCTTTTTACGCCTTTGTGCCTGCCCATCTTACTTGAAATACGGTTTGATGGAGAAAGATAACTCCAAGATGGACATTACACAGGTTTTCCTGCACGAGTAATTAGTAAGGCCGCAGATTCTTGCTCGATCCTACCTAAGGCTACACGACCCGTAATAATGCGATTACTCTATGTAAATATTGCATTGGTTTGGTTCCCCTGTGCGAAAAGACGTCTATGCATCTGGTTAAATACTCAGGGATAGTTCAGGAGATTGTCGAATCCTTTACAATTGTTGATGTTGAAAATCAGAACACCTTCAGTTTTTCTGGTGCCATTTTGTGTTTAACAAGGCAGTTATATCACCTGGGTTTTTCCAGGCAAACTCTACCGCATGCATGAATTTAGAGCAATACCAAGTCCGGCCCGTGAGGTTGTTTTTGACTCTCTGAAGGTCACTTTTTCAGGTGAAATTTTATTTGAATGGAAAAAACGACTTCGTTTTTTGTACAATTTCTTCCATCCAGTCTACATTTTTTTGTAGTCTCGCCCCCGCAAAGCTGCCGTGCACATGCTTTCCGAGGACTGGAACCAAGGTTTTTTCTTAAATATTCCATCGAGAGAATTAAAAACACAGTTGCGTCATGCACTGCGTTCGTCATGTAAACATTCCGTGCTCTAAATGGAGAAAAATATATTGTAGGTTTTGACTGTGCTCCTTAATATGGAATCCGTGATTTTTCTATCCATTCAGGCTGGCATTTTCGTCTAACTGTGATGCAAGTAGACCGTAGGCCCAAAGAAGAACACAATGGCTTAAGCGGTTTTATTTCCTTTATGCATGGCAAACACTGTTTTTAAATGGTGAGGCGTTCTTTGTGTTAGGAATTAGGCAAAGCGAGGATGGATGGCCGACCTTGAAAAAATATTTCTAGGTTACTACACAATGCTTGATTGCCCCATTTCTTAAATCCGACGATTAAAGCATCCTTTTCAAAATTAGGCATGCATTTTTTTAGTTAGACTGCTTAAACGCGCCAGCTTTCTTATCACAGTCGCTGAACTGTTGTCAGACGGATAAAGTGAAGGCATAACAGTTGTTAGCGAAGTAAACATAATCTGAGTTGGACGAGATCCTGAAATTTACGAGAATCTGATGACCACGAGTGTGAATTTCAATGCCTTACCTCACGCCCGCTGCGTTTCTACAAGTTTTGTGATCTTGGAGCAAAATGCAGACAAAATAGAACCGGAGGTTAATAGGACTGCAACCATTAGCAAGACTAAACAGCCTCTCACGCCAGGAATGTTAAACACGAATTTTAACTCCATCACCACCAGATCTGACTGCACTTGATGACGACGAGAGCATCATCCACATCAAATAACATCGAAATTCTGGGCACGGTTTGGGGATGCGGCCTTTGTAGTCAATAAACCTGTCCAGATGCCGTCTCTCAATAGACATTCAACGCCGTAGTCCTGAAAATATAATTTTCGAAGGGGAAGGAAGAAAACAGCTAGTTGACTCTCCTTGATGTATTTGTCTGCCGTAACTATTTTGAGAGTCTAAAAACTGCGGTTTTCGGGAAAGGGAGAGGGACAAAGCAACAAATTGGCTTTAACAACTACCCGACCAGCCGCAGACGCAGTTCCGTAATGGCAAAAAATCCGTCAACTGACAATTCAAGCAGTGATCTCAAAGACGGCCTTCCCGAATTACAGTATTCTCTTCAGAGGTTGAGAGCAAATTGTTACCCAGCCATCTTATCGATTTTTGTGTGCAAAACCGGGCTTAAATCCGAGACACGCAAGACCTATATTTTGGCAACCAATCCAGTATATAAAGAAATATTCGAAAGCCGACAGACGCCATCTTAAACCAATTTGAATTAAGGTTGAACACAAGCCAGAAGCAATTTCCGAGCTCCAAGTATTGAGGCTGAAAAATTAACTGCCATGGAGGAAACGTCTGGAGTTGTTTGCCGGTTGTAGTGCAGGTTGTAGTGCAGGTTCAAATACGGCGACTATGTCAGAGAAACCGATAAATTATTCCACAGTAAATGCTTGAATATGCAGTGTAAGTGAAGATTGACGTAATCTTTTTGGTTGTGGCTCATTTAAAAGTATTGTATTGTATTGTATTGTATTGTATTTTAGGGTAATAGGCAATGCCCTTGATGACCCTATTGAAAACGGTACATAAAATATAAATGTTAAATGTACATCTTACTAAAATTTTGTCAGTAACATATTTGTTCACGGGAAACTTTCACAATGAGGGACTGCTAAGCGTGCGGCAGGCGGTCTTCTCAGTGTTCACATGAAATTTTAAGTGCAGTTATATACAGTCAGCATAAAGTGCAGTCATTTGCATAGTTTGAGAGGGGGCATCTCATTAAGTGTCAGGGGTGTGTTAAGTAGGGATGAAATCAAGAAATGAAATTTATGGCTGGCCGCAGGTAGTCCTGTTGTTAAAAGTAGTCGTTTATCAAATATCAAACGATCCAGCTGCCTTTTGAATACAGCGATTGTATCAGATGTCACTATTTCACTTGGGAGTGAGTTTCATGGTCGAACAACACGCTGGCTGAAGGAAAACTTCCGATTGTCTAGGCGTGTACGCTCCCGCTTGACTTTGTAAGGGTGACCGCGCAGATGACTCGTGGTCGTGAATTCAAAAAAGTCGTCAGTTTTGAGCGAACATTCCTGCCCGTGGATAATGCGGAATGTCCATAATAGGTCACACCTCATTCTTCTATAGGATAGGGGGAACAAATTTAACTGGATCAGTCTTTCTGGGTATGACAGAGTCCTGAGACCGTCCACCAGTTTTGTGGCCCGTCGTTGCACCTGCTCTATGGCATCACTGTCTTTCTTCATCCAGGGCATCCATGATGGCATTCCGTATTCCAAGTGCGGTCTGACGAATGTGCCGAATATCTGTGAGAAGAGTTCTGGAGGAAAGATTTTGAAGGCGCGCCTAATCCAGTGCATGGTGCTGGTTGCCTTTTGGACGACTCTTTTGCAGTGCTGAGAGGGCAGCAAGTTTGAGCATGTCCAGACACCTAGGTCTTTGTGCGTGTCCACTTCATTTAGTGGAACCCCATTTATGATGTACTGATGTTTTGGGAAGCGCCTCCGTCCAGATTCTAGTCGCAAGACTACACACTTGGATACGTTGAACGCTAGGAGCCTCTTGCTGGACCACGCAGCCAGCTTATTAACATCTTCCTGTAGCTTTTGCGCATCTTCAACGCAGCTGATTGCTTTCCAGATCTTTATATCATCCGCAAACATGATGCCATCGCATTCAAGGTCTGCAGGACAGTCATTTATATAGATGAGGAAGAGGAGAGGACCAAGACTGAGCCCTGCGGAACGCCGCTTTTTACTGGCACCCATTCGGATGTAGTGGCACCAACGATGACTTTTTGGAGCCTGCATGACAGGAAACTTTTAATCCAATTAAAAATGCTGCCCTGTATTCCACACTCCCAAATCTTCTGTAGCAGTCGTCCATGAGGAACGCTATCAAACGCCTTCTTAAAGTCAAAGAAGATGACGTCCACTGGACGGCCCTGGTCTGTGGCTCTTGTCCACTTTTCCTGAGAGTAAAGGCTGCTTGTAAGACAGGAGTGACCACGACGAAATCCGTGCTCAGCAGCACATAACAGGTCGCTCTGCTCCAGATACGACATTAAATGCCCTTTAATAAGTCGTTCCATTACCTTGCATAGAATGCAGGTTAAACTAATAGGACGGTAGTTTTCAGGTTCCAGTCTGGATCCTCCTTTATAGATTGGAGAAATATGGGCCGTTTTCCACTCCTCCGGCAGTTCGCCTTCTTCCATGGACTTCCGAAATATCATGGACACCGGCTCACAAAGTACATCAGCTAATTCTCGGAGAACAAGTGGATGAATTCCATCTGGACCAGGTGATTTGGCAGGTTTCAGCCGACGTAGTTCGGTCCTTATCAACGTAGGTGAGAAGAAAAGATTGTCTTCCAATGCAGGACAGGAGGGATATTGTCGTTGGTCTACATATGGCATGGCAGGAGGGTTTGTGTCATGAGTGAATACCGACTGAAAGAAATTGGAGAAGGCTGATGCTTTCAGGTGGTCATCCGTCTCAATTACTCCGTTTTGGGATCTTAGCGCTGGAATCGGTTCACGATTGCTCTGTCCCTTACGTATGTAACTATAGAGGATTTTAGGATGCTCCAAGGAATTTTGTAATATGCACAGCTCATCGTTGCTTCGAAGTCTATGAGCCTCGCGTTTACACGCATTCCGCTGTCGCTTGTATTCCGTCAGGTCTTCAGGACTTTCTGTTTGTCGATAGCGTCTCCACACTTTATTTCTCCTCTTAAACGCGGTTTGAAGTTTCCGGTTTATCCACGGCGGACGGTTGCTAGTTTTCTTTCGTCTGAGTGGACAGTTCAGATCAACGATTCTTTTGACCAGTGAGCTGAACGTGCTCCAATAGTCATTAACTGTTCCTTGTAATGTGGTTGTCCACGGTATTGCTGAGGCTTGCGTTCGCATGCTAGAAAAATCCCCCTTCCAGATATTTGCCTGTAATTGTTCAGGTGAATTAGGCTGGGAGAACATGGAATACTCGAAGAGCATCACAATATGATTACTAGCACCAATTGGCGGGAGATCTTGTATATCCAGCACACTCTCCTCATCTCGAGTGAGCACCAGATCGAGGCAATTTGAACGTTGCCCTTCCCTAACACGTGTTCCGAGAGTTACATTCTGGAAAAGTAGTTTTTCTGCTGCCAATTCAAGCAAATGTTGCCCGAATGTGTTCGATGGACCCGCAACCGTCCAAGCTTGCCAGTCGATATTGGGGGTGTTAAAGTCCCCTACAATAAGGACGTCTCTGTTCGAGCAGGTCTTGCTCAGTTCCCTTAGGAGAAGGCTATCGTGTTCGGAAATCTGGTTTGGGGGACGATACACAACTGCAAACGCCAGCGGCCTGGCATATTTGGTGGAGATATTTAAAGATAGGAATTCGACTTCCGCTGTTGTTGTTGTTGCATTATGCTCGGGGACCGCGGTTAGGTTGTAGCTAACATAGACAGCGACCCCTCCTCCTCGGCTTCTCCTGTCTCTTCTGAACAGTTGGTAGCCTCTGAGGGATACCTCATGGTCTCCAATAGCTTCAGAAAGCCATGTTTCTGTCAAGGCGATGATATCTGGCGTGTGCTCGTCAATCAGAGTCCTGAGTTCATCCATCTTGTTAAACAGGCTCTGCACATTCGAATACAGCACCTTTAGTGTCCGTCTTCTCGGGGGGAACTGGCCCTGATTACAAAGGGGGTTAGCCACAGGAGCGATCGTTTGATCTGTATTATCTTTCCTTCCTTTATTTTAAACCCCTTCTTCCCCTCTTCTGTCCTTCTTTTCAGTTCTGTCCAGAGCTCCCTCATCTTGTGTCTTTCTGTCGGTTCGTAATCCGGCTGAAAAAACACTTCCTTATGCGAATGACGAAGGGCCATCCTCCCTTCCAGGAGATGTGAGGCCTGGGCTTCATTTGCAAGAATAATTTTAAGAGGCCTTGGTAATGCACGCGACGCATCTGCGTTTCCTAGACGGAAAGCTTTGTGCACGGTAACACATTCTCCGTCCTGAAGGACGGCATTTGAATATGTTTGAAAGAGGTTGAGATCGTGTTCGATTCTTTCTTTTGCAGTCGAAGAATTGGACTCAGGAGCTCCCTTTATGACGGTGTTTCGTTTTCGGTAAAGATGCCTGTCTGGAAGAGAGTCCCTACGTTTATTTTTACACGCACGTTCAGCATTTCGCCAATTTCCGTTGTCATCGTTTGACTCAGGGACAGCTGTGATGGAGTAGCTACCACAGGGTTCCTCACCAACCGAGTCGTGCGATACATCGTTCGGCAGTGTGGTATTTGCTGGCATTGTGTGTGGACTCTGCTCTCTCGTACGAACAGTCTGACCTTCTTTTTCTTTTCGGGATGCCCCGGGGCGCTTCTGCGTTTCCTGAGATCCCTCTCTGTCGTTCTTTTCTTGCACAAGAGGTCGGTTCTTAGTTGTGATTTCTTCCTTAGACGGGCAGTCTTCTTTCTTGGCGGCTGATCCAGCTAATGGGACTGTGCTTGAATATGTTCTCTTTGTTTTCTGAGGGTCTGACATCGCCGACTTTCTCTTTACGGGTGAATGGCGAGGAAGTTTCGTCAACTTCCCCATCTCTATTTTGAGGTCTTTTATCTCTTTCTCCATCTCCAAGACTTTCTGGAGAAGTCTAAAACACGCCGCATGTGTTTTATGTTCGTTCTTGTAGTTGACATCCATTAAGGTTACTAAACTCCTTGCCCGTTTGGCAGAAGGTTTGATAATGGGGAAGCCGATGTTACATTCATTTAGACAATGCGCATTGTTTATTACATTATTATTTTTAGCTCGTCTGCTGCGCGTCTGTGGTCCATTGGTAGCGACGCTGCCCTCGTCATCTCCTTGACTGGGTTCGAATCCCACATGGGGCGCACTTTTTGAGCAACATCCCGAAGGCACTTGTTCGACTACCATTTTCAAGTATATAAACTGGAGAAGTTGTTAGGGATGTTCGAAGAGCTATTTAACCAGACGAACGATATGAAGCAAGTAGGAAACGATATGAAGCAAGTAACAAGCGACTCAGCCGTCTTTGGAATGGGGATCCCGCGGGACTGTTGGCAAAGAAGTGGTCCGAAAGAGAATGGTTGTCTCAGAGAAAGTCCTGCCGAAGTTCCGTGTGGATCGAGTAATTATTGTTTACGAGCCAGTTTCTTAATCCAAATAGGCCTTCAGAGCGTCCAGTCGGCAGAAATCTCTGGAAAGGCAAATCCGTCGGAGCTCGAAAATTTCAAACCGAATTCGAAAGGCCCGCATTTTAAAGTGTTCGAGCACACCTACATTCTCGGTGAGACCGAAACTCTTGCCACCAGTGACGGCCGTAAGAGATGTCAGCCGCTTGAGTCATGAGTCTCTAATTGGAATTTCATTAAATAGCGGAATGATCTGGCATTTCCATATACTGTGTGGAGGCATTTTCTGGACAAATTAGTTGATGACGAGAGCTCAGCATGAGCAAAACGTGTTCTTACTGAAACTCTCCGAACAAAACTAGTACGCAATAAGCAACATTGTTTACGAATTTGCTGTTACAAATGGGTCGCATACGGATAAGCGTCTAACAGTCGCACTAAAAATGACCCCACCGACGATGAAAAACGGATCTACTAATAGTAGTAGTCATGTCGGAGCAAAGTACCTGCGTTCTATTCACACCATGTTTTTGTGTCATTTACCCTTACCTGTGATCGTTTAATGGGATGAATTCGGGCGAGAGTCTGGAGTGTCAGGCGAATAAATACCTTGTTTCAGCGATTACATATCATTACTAAGAACGCCAAAAGCAACATTCGTTGGTTTTGCAAACAAATGACAAATCATGAAAAAATGTCGGTTTTGACACAGGACTATTAAAAGCGGAACTAATTTACTCAGTGCGCTTTCAACCAAATGGTTTAAAATGAAGCGTTGTATAGTCAACTAACAAGTACCAAACATAACATTTATTTGTCGTATAACGATACTTTTAAATAATAAGTGGCAATTGATAACCAAATTCGTAGCATTCAGCAAGGACAGCTCACTTTCAGTAGTAATGTGTGCCTTGCCCACAATCTGTATTCAGCCCTCCTGCATGGTTCTACTAACAGTCGTTTTACTGGGTCATATGCGTCGGCCAGCATTTTAAAGGATACAGAGCGGTGTTAGAGCGAGGCACGAAAACACCTTCAAATCCCACAGTTCCTATTTAAAAAGTGTACATAACCTTAGGAAGGCGATATTTCTTTTGTTCATGCGAAGACGGTGGCTGTCACCGCCCAATGAAATTATAATAATCTCACCCTGGTCAAAGGAAATTCATCTGGATAAACAGTAAGCAATGAGGTATATGTAGAAATCATAGTGACCAAGCACGTCTCCGGCGCCGATATGATGAGAAAGAAGGCCTTCATCCCTCAAAAAATTATCAACAAATCATTCGGCGTGCCAACAATGCACATTCTATCACACTTAGTTATTCTAGCATTAGCCGTAAAATTAAAGGCAGTTCCAGTTAGTACGCTAATGAGGCATTAAATATAATCAGGTTGTTACTTGTAGCAATTAAATTTCATTTAAAAAAACTCTACGAAGATTACAAATTTTGCAAAAGTACACATATAAATACATATTCCAACACCACTGCAATTATCAATTTAGCGCGAAAA
>CACRXP010000024.1:1768652-1839414 GCA_902702965.1 Spirometra erinaceieuropaei
CAGTACAACCAGGCAAAACCACCTACGCATTCACAGGACTGACGCCATTTACCAACTTCACAGTTGCTGTGAAGATTAGGTTCCGCAATGCCTCAACGCCCTTTCAGTTCGCTGGAATGCCCATTACAACATGGCCCACAGGTACGTCCATGCTTCTTACTTAATGTCACCTATCACTCCATGGTATTTTGTTAAATAATACATGTCTGCCTGCCTGACTGACTGTGTGTATGAGGTTGTCTACAAGAACGAAAATATGTGTGACAATTCGCAGGTATCAACGCCGGTCTCTGTACCCGGATCTGCTGACAGATCAACATTTTGCGCTTCACTGCCGAGATGCTGGAAGGGTGCATTGTGGAAAGCATGTTAAAGCCTATTACTCGATTAATTCACGATTATATGTCACAAATCTACCTAACTCCTAGAGCCAAATATGACAACCGCGAATGCGCATTCATGCAGACATCATTATTCACAGATTTAACTGATCGACTCGCATGAGGTAAGGGATGTGTCTTGACTTCTGTGAGTAATGTTACCGTCAGGTGTTTCGCACCTCACTCTGCATGGCTGTGGCCTCTCCACCACAACACTAGATAGACTCTGCTGTGCGCATAACGCAGTTTAGATGAAGTCTACGCGGACCAAATTATCGCAAGAATTCCAGCCGCGCTTTGTGACTTTGCGAGGCACAATGTGCCAAATTCGTAATTTCACACGCCATAGTGCAGCCCAATACCTAATCAGACTGCCCACATAATTATCTGACATTAGGCTATCTGAGATTTTCTGCGTGAACACCGACCTTTTCGTTATGCTGAAGCAGCTTTGTATACATGGATAAAACACGAAAACATCTTCAAAGACGTTCAACAGCTTTCATTACAATAATCAAAAATGGTTATGTGCTGGCCAACTGGGTACACCGGCATGTGTGTGCATGCATTCCAACTAGCAACAGTACACAAAAACACGTCAGTTCAAACGTCGTTGCCGACGGTGTCCACTGTGTACTCTACAGCATGGTGGGACAAGCGACAGTGGCTTGCTCGGGGGTTTATAGTGCTAGTAGACTTGCGCTGCATTTACCACATTCTCTCCTCTTCCCCACCTGAGACGGGTGTCAAGATAGAGTCAAGAAGACCAGAGATGAGGGAGGACGCAGATGTATGGCATGGTCGAGCCTTAGCGCTTCACTCCGCACGCCCTAGTCCACACAAAAAATGACCAGGATTTTGATCACCGAACAGAGATTGGATGCTGTCATGGCCGAAGCCGCAACTTGGTGTGCCGCCAACGCCTGGTTCGGATCGCACACTGTGTTTGGAATGCCATAAAGGTCACATTACGAATGAGCCATTGCAGCCTGACCCCCAGACAACCAACCGAACACTGCACACAGACACACGCACAACACTGGGCTGACAGTGAGTTCTAAGTTATCTTGTCAGTTGGCAACATTGCAATTCACGGTTTTTGGCCCACCGTGATAGCTTTAAGTGAGGAATATGTGCTGAGTCGTCGACCTCAGTCTCACTTTCAATTCTCGTGCATCAGCCACTGTACGAGCCGGTCAGTTGACTGAAGCGGAGATTGGGCACGGTGGCCGACATGTTCTAGTGGACTTGTCTGCTCGCGCCACATGCACGACCTGACCAACCAAACACAAATATACACCAGGATTTCACACAACGTGGGTTGAGCGGTGTATCTCTCCCATACGTGCGATTGCCATGGATGGAGCCGCTTCGACCCCGCCTCCAGCCTAACACTCAGCCATTCCACACAAACACAAACAACTGGACGGAGTGCGTGTACCAGAATAGGGCGTCAGTCAGCAACTTGCCAATCCACGACGCTTGACGCGTCAAGACGGTCTCAGACTCGACTCACTCGTGCAACAGGAGCCGCATAGTGACCGAGTCGAGACGCAGACTTCCCACTTGCGTGCGAGGTGTCATTTGGGTGCTTGCGGTGGGTGACGTTGATGAGCGGTGAGGTGGCGGAGAGGGGGGATGTGATGGTGTGATTCAGCCGGCGGTGGTCTACCGTAGGTTTTCATGGCTGAATAAGTCCATGCGGTGTCTGAATGCGTGAGGAGAGCGTGGACAGTGGAGGCGGATGCGGCGGGTGTATGTGGGTGCTTCAGTCACTGGTTCGCCCGTCTCCGTGCGACGGACTCGCAAGTGAATGACCAGACCTATGTGTGAGGCGAAGGAACGGTCACATTGGGCACACGTATGGACCGTGTGCACATCGCTAGAGCTAAAGTTGGTGACGTCGATGCTTGAGGGCGTGTAGGGAAAGCATAAAGGTGTGGTGGGTGCAGGACCGCCGTAGCGTTTGTTGAGGTGATGGAGCAGGAGGTTCGCAGTGGGCGTTCATGAGTGCGGTCGGTGTTTATTGCCGACCGGAGGGGGGAGGCAGATGAGGGAGCGGGACATCAGGTGAGTCTGCCAGTCCTATGGCGCCTGGTTCACTTCCGGTAGAAGCGTCTGCTCTCATACTTGATAAATAGTTCGGGAGCATGGCTGCGCCGTTACACCTGTCGTCATTCTGACCCTTTGTAGCGCTACTGTTGGTTAAAATGCTCGTCAAGCGTTTTTTGTAGATCAGGGGATGTGGTGATACGCATGGGTGCGGGTCTGGCTGTGCCAACCACATGTATCCACTCTCATATCCGGCCTTCTTGATAATGTCTTGTCATGAGGCACAGGTGAGAAGGATGATAAGAAGGAGGTGGAGGAGGAGAGAATGCGGTAGATGATGTGGAAGACTATTTGCAATAAAAACTGGCACACGCGTAATTCGCCGTGAAAGACCAAACTTGCTGAGGACACATGGTGGATATTGTCGAGTTCGTCAGTCGTGTGGGGTGGATAACAGAGCTAAGCCAACTTTACAGATAAACAGACTGCGTTTGAGTCGACGCGACTGACAAATACTTTATTTAAATTGTGAAACGCTGTCAATAAATATCATGATGAGATAAAGTGTCATTGACATACAGAGAGTTAGAGTTACAGTGTAAAGTAAACATGGGAAAGGACGGGCAGAAGGCATGATACCGTGGCACATTGCGTACATCTGTATGCAACTAAAGACTTGCCATGCAAAGACAAAATGACTTCTTAGTCCAGCATCGTCGAGGATGACATCTTAGCCGACACAGTCGAAGTCCAATGGACTGCAGTAAGGCTCTCCTCATTGTCGGTTGATTATAGCATAATGTATTTACACCATCGTCCCTAGTCATTATGCCCTTACACAAACACTACTTCACACGATCACTCTGATTTTCATATGTGCAGCCGGTCAGGAGGCGAAAAATGTCCGTTTCCCGCATATTACACCTCGGTCAGTTGTGGTGACTTGGAGTGCTCCGGACAGACCACAAGGCGAAATCAAGGCCTATCAAGTCGAGGCAACGAATTCGGAAACAGGCAGTAAGGAAATCATGGTGGCATTGAGGAATGAAACAACGTTCTCCGATCTGGAACCAAACACAACCTACAACATATCGATCATGGTTGAAAACATGCCACTCAGTGGTCATGGTGGCGGTGTCGGACCAGCTGTTACAGCAGCAGTCACGACCTTGCCGTTGGGTAAGCGTTGCAAGCATAACTTACTGCATTTTACTGGATACTGCTGACGAGAATAAGTCCGTTTCAGTGGAAACGTTCACTTCTGCGCTCGTTGCACTGGAGGTGGTCGGAGCAGTTCAATATCAAGTGAAGGATGATTGGTTGAGCTGGCAATAGGTTGTTGGGTTATTGAAGATCATTTGGAATGAAGTAAGAAGGGGCAATTTCGTAGATTCCAATGTTCTTGTTCGGAAACGATTTGATTGTGTCCCTGGGATAGTGAATTAGACAACATGTCATGCAATGACACGAAGGTTGCAGGTTATGTGACTGATTTCTGACAGTCGGTTGTCCAAATTAATTTCTTAAGCCCGCATTAACGCCACCAGCAATTAGGAATACCTAATATCCGCAATGAATATACTAGCCTAATTGTTGTTTAATCGGGGAGCGTCGAATGTGAGTTAGTGGATCAGGATGCTGTCTTTATCCAGTGGACAGACTGCTAGAAATGCGTTTGTTTGGCCGGTCGACTGACTATCATCCCACTTCGCACGTGGAATGATTCTGACTGGTCTTACGTCTGTGAGCAGGATGGCTAGCGCATGCTAGGCTGATATTCATGGATCTCCTCTATCTGCAGCATTCATCACACAGTTTCTTCTGTCCTCGTGGACTGTGTTCTGTGGTCCCTCTGCAAGGTCGGATATGAGCGGTTCTCGGAGAAAGAATGAGGGTGAGAGACTGGACATTGACATTCCCCACCTAGGTGTATCCCATTGAGAAGAACCTGCGCATGCACCCACGTGCTTCTAACTGGCCCACACTTGTAATACACCATTACAATGCAGCCTTAATCGTGCGTCCATTGCGCATAATGGCTATTGACCTTATGCCATCGCGGTCCACGAAGTGTGACGTGAGATTTCAAGGGGCACTGTGGTTGGCGCACAGCATCAATAAGCAGGACAGTGCGGCCTGCAGGTCTCAGTTATTGACTATCCTGTCGACCGACTGAGGACTCCAGTCTTGCAGATGTGACTTGCTTTGAAATTTCCCGCCATTCCAATATGTGATCGCAGCTGATGAATCCACTCTGCGCGTAGGCATGAATTTCACCAATTTGGCCCTTTGCAGATAATGAGAATCACAACTTGAATGTGCAAGGCGTGGCAACGAGTTCGGACTCCATTCGTGCCACCTGGACGCATCCGTCTGGCCTTTATCACCGAGACATGCAGGATTACCTTGTTCAACTCGAGGGGCCCCATATTTCTCGCCAGAAGTCAGTACGACCAGGCACAACCACCTACACATTCACAGGACTGCCGCCATTTACCAACTTCACAGTTGCTGTGAAGATTAGGTTCCGCAATACCTCAACATCCTTTGAGTACGCTGAAATGCCCATTACAACATGGCCCACAGGTGCGTCCATGGTTCTTGCATTAATGCCACCTATCACTCCATGGTCTTCTGTTAAATAATACATGTCTGTCCGCCTGACTGACCGTGTGTATGAGCTGGTCTACAAAAACGCACATAGGCGTGATAATTCGCAGGTATCAACGCAGGTCGCTGTTCCCGGACCTGCTGCAAGATCAACGTTTTGCGCTCACTTACCGAGATGCTTCGAAGCTACATTGTGGAAAGCACATTGATGCCTATATCCCATGTATTCACGATTATATATCACTAATCTGCTTTACTCCCAAAGTCAAATATTACAATCGCGCATGCGCATTCATTCACGCTGGATGATATGTGCTCGTTTGGGCTGTTGGTCGGTCTCATCATACTTTTCCCGGTGAAATCCGTCAATCTTGTCGATAGCCAGTGCGGGTGTGATGGTGGTGAGTAATGAGATCACGTTAAATGACACCATCACCTCTTCTGCCTCCACTTCGACACGTTTTATGCGCGTCAAGAACTCTTTTACCGACTTCACTGTCCACCCCGAATCTTTGGTAAGGAAATAAAGTCGCTGGTACAGTTACTTTGACAGCCCAATTTTGGAGTACCACGCAAGGTGACTATGTGGCTTACCGCCCCCCCCTGCTTATGGGCCTTTGGTAGGCCGTAGAAGTGCGCCATCGCGGCATCACTGGCTTTTGCGGCCAACGCTTCCCTTCTCGTAAGTGCTCCCGCCTTCCTTAGCTTGCCGATCGTATTGTTTATGCTGTTTACGAGCTTTTTAAACTCGCTGACGGTCGACGGCGCTTTAACTTCCTTGTCCATAAAGAGGTTGTCTAGTTTTGTGCGGTACTCAGCCTTATCCATGACGACAGTCGAGCGCCCCTTGTCGGTGGGCAGGGTGACAATATCCTTTATTTTTCGTATTCTCAGAAGTTATCGATCTTCTGCTTTAGATCTCGTCACCTGGCGTTTGTGTTGGAGGAGTAAGGTCGACACTTGTTTTTGCATGGGGTTTTTGCACTCCTCGCCTGCCTCACACTTCTGGAGCGCCGATTCAAACGATGCAATAAAGTCTTCTAGTCGAGCATCTCTTGTGCTGAACTTCGCGTCATAGGATAGAACCGATGGTTGTTGCTAAGTGAAACAATGAGAGGACAAGTTGTGAACCAAGGCACGGCCAGTAGAGGACTGCTGTGGCGGAGTTACCAGCTGGTACCCCCCGCCCCCCTCCCCCGGAAATTCTGGGCCAGATACATCGACGGCACTTTCGTTGTAATCAAGAGGAGCGAGGTGAAGGCTTTCAAGGCATTGTTGAATTCAATCTTCCCCGACATTCAGTTTACTCTGGAAGAGCAAGTCAACAATCAGTTGCCCTTCCTGGACGTACAAGTTACGAGATTGACAGACGGGAAGAAAAAGGACAACGGTTTACCGTAAGGCAACAAATACTACGCGCATCCTCCATTTCCGAAGCAACCACCCTGTTGGTCATAAACGCAGTTGTGTCAGAACTCTCTTTTAGCGTGTTCAAACACACTGTAGCGACGACAGTGGGAGAAAGGATAAGGTGAATTACTAAGAGGCCCTTTTTAAAGCCAACGGCTACCCGAAGTCCTTCAAACGCAATTGCCTCAGAAAGCCTCATTTTGAACGGTCGAGTGGAGAAAAGCCCAAGTTCTGGCTCTCAATACCCTATGTGAAGGACGTATCGGAGGCGACGGCGAGAATCTTGAAACCTTATGGGATTGGCGTGGCTCATAAACCAGAAAGCACCCTCAGACAGCAAATGATGAAGCCCAAAGACCCTCTACCAACAACAGAGCAGTCGGCGGTGGTCTACAACATAACATGTCTAAATTGCAATGCGAGGTATGTTGGTGAAACGGGCAAACCTCTCGGTACAAAATTGCACGAACAACAACTTGCAATCAACCGCAAGGACAAGCTGTCTTTGGTCTACGGCCACATACGAGAACTGGACCACGATTTTGCCTTTGAGAATGCAAGGGTAATTGGTCGAGCCAATGAGAAGATGGCCAGACTGGTGCTCGAAATTTGGTCCTCGACTGGCACACAACCGAGCTATAAATCTACATCCCGCCTAACAGGCGCTGCGTAAAATGCTCGGCTCAGTCCGGACAGGACCAGTAAGGCTAACGAGCACGCGGGACCGATAGTCAACGCTCACAGAAAAGAGCGGAGCTGTGGGCCAGAGGTCATGTGACCAAAGCCGAACACTGTCTCACTTATGCGTCGGTGAAGATGAATGCTGCTCACATGAACAGCAATGACCGATCTGTCCACCGGCTGACGTGGGATAGGCCAACCGGCACGTTGATTTGAATACAATTACGCCGACCCGAAAGGGAACAAAGGTCACGCAGACCTGTCTGCGGTCAGTCCCGCGGAGGTCTATGCCAGTCAGCGGCAAACAGGCAGGTCAAAGTTCGTGCGTCGAGCACGGCTATAATAAGAGACAAGCGGCAAGATTGAACAACGGCAGGAGCAACAAGTACGCTACTCAGATGATGGAAACGACGAAGTTTCCGAAACGTCAGTTCGAATACAATATGATCCATGAATTCGCCCTCTCGTCTTCTTCGGGAAATGATGAAATAGATACTAGATTTCATATTTTTCCCTGTGTACTTTTCTGTCCAATGCCGCAAATTTGACCAAACTCTCAGCCCCGCATATTACAGTGATGTCGCATTTTTCTACCCATGTTTAGATGTCCTGCATTTGACCTCTTTATTTGTATGCTTTTCAATTAAACACCTCCCATGCCTTTATATCGATTGTTGGAGTTGTATGCACTGCCTTTATTTTGACCATTAGTATTGCCTTCCTTCCCTTCTCAACTTTTCCGCATTTTGACCACACAGTCGATTTTCGCTTTTTCTAAACCCACATGTGATCTTTTATCGTCCCATGGGGAAGGTCCAAGGTTGCATTAGAATCATAGTACCTTTTCGTTAAGGACCAAGTATATGGGCATCGTAAAAAACCACGAAGCATTACGTGCTATAGGTTTCACAGCATGTGTTGCTTGTTAGTTTTTTTTCCGGTCCTTCATCGGCGAGATTGCATTCATGTGCAAGTAATTGGTGCTTCTTTTCGGAAATCTAGAAGGCGGTTTTAAGTACTTTACCTCATGGCGTTAACCGACCGCATTATTATTTATTCTAATGCGTGCAGGAAGTTTCGTCACGAAAAAAGCCCCCTGGGCCTCCGTGTCTGGCTGAAGGTAAGCCATGCAATGGTTTCCGATTCACGCGTCGTAATAGACATCCTAGCTTGAACCGCGCATCTACAGGTCTTTGACGGATAATTTGCGTTGGCCAAAATATTTCTTCTCATACTTTCACTAAACTAATAACATATACATTCGTAATTCCTAATTAAGTAGATTCATTTTCGAGCTGCTCTCATTTTCCAACCCCATTCTGTTTGTAGCTGGTCAGAAAGTGCAGAAGCTGCGCTTAATACAAGCAACATCAACAACCGCTATATTATCTTGGAGTCAGCCCGAATTTCCAAAGGGCATAATCAGCAAGTATCACGTGGAGGTGAAGGATGCAATCAGTGGTCAGACGAAAAGCCTGACAAGTACCGATTCGAACATTACGTTAACCCATTTGGGACACTCCACAACGTACACGATTTCAGTTTCAGTGGAGAACCAGAAACTTCACGGCAAAGGAGGTGGAGTTGGAGAAACCGTGTCAATGCAGCTGACGACCGAAGGAGCAGGTAGACACAAGGTTTCACATTTCACCACGTCGTCTGTGAAGTATGTCGTAAATTTTATAATGCCAACCAGAAAAAGAGATCCACCGAAATTTATACCATTCCAGTTGCAGTTTTTTGGTAAGGATAATAGGCGAGGCCTTTAAAAACCTACTGATTACATGTCACCCCGTTAGGTACAACTATACACGAACAGTGAGAATCCTTCATATTAAAACAATACTTAGTTCCTTTGAGTAGCATTATTTCACAGAAACAAATTTAAAAGTTCCCAATCGTTGATGTAATGAACTCTCCCTGTCATTGTCAAATATATTTCACATTGTATCCTAACTAATACCGAAGACGCAGGAGAGCGCTGTCAGTTTCACAATGTCATTCTTTACAGTCTCCATTAAGAGTTGGATGTACAGTGATGAAAGGTCTCAGTGGAACGCAGTAATTTGTCCACCATGAAAGTACATTCCGGTCGTTGTTTCATCCGTATGTCTTTATGACGTTAGCAGATTTATGAAAACCATGGCACGTGCCGATTTGCTTCCCAATTTCGAGGCCATTTTACTGAAGGTGGTTCGCACCATACAACTGGTTCATTAAGACTTTGTTGTCGACAAGGATATTAAATCTTTTTCAAGATTATCTGAGATAATGACCGTATTTACGCTTTCTGCTAACCATTTCAGTTCGTCCAGCGTGTGGAATACAGGAACTTACTCCCCCCGCTTGGCTTCCTCGTCAAACTAGTCGACGCGAAGCTACTCCGCATAGTTGGCCATGGGCGGTAAGATAAAGCGCCAGATTTTGCATTTTAAATTTCGTACTCCCACTTTAAGTGAACACCATCTATACTGTCCTTCTCACCGCACAGTATTTAACAGTCTGGTTTTGTCTGTCTGCTTAGATCTTTGTTGTATTAATTTTGATTTTACATAGCCTTTTACATCAACTGATGGGCTGGTTTTGCATTTTACTGCGAATTTGCAGGTTGGTCTTTACGCCAGTGTCAGAGGAGGATATCCGTATTGTGGTGGAACGCTGGTTGCCCCTGATTGGATTATTACTGCAGCCCATTGTGTTGAAATGGCCATGAAATGCATACCTGCCCCTGTGGACAAACCATTCTCCTATAAGGCTCTCACAAATTCCACCCTTTTTGCCCGAGTTGGTGATCACAATCTTGCCAGAACCGAGACCTCTGAAAAGGATCGCATTGTTCAGAACATCGCAATGCATCCGCAATACCGGTCAGGCAGCAGTGACAATGACATCGCCCTGATGAAGTTGGAAAGACCTGTCGTGGCTGGTAACTGCGCTGGCTTTCTCATTTGTTCATGCCTGCCTATGTCTTTCATTGTTATTGCGGACAAATATGCAAGTATACACATATTCATTATTTTGCTCATTCGGTAGAAAATTAGGTCTTCTTCTTATTTTATACTCGAAGGAGGGACATACTTCGGTTTAAGAAGTTTCTAATTGTTAGGCTTTTACATATCATGAAATGGCCAATCATAAATCGTCATGGCTCTGCGTTTAACAATTGGAGTAGATGGGTTTACTTATGAAATGTTAACCAAAATTTCGAAATGCGTTCTCGTTTCGAAAAGATAAATTAAGTAGTGTTGTAAAACTAATCATGATGCTGTATAAATCTATAATGATCCAGTTACCTCAGTGTGTCAGCTTTCGAAAAAACTTATTTTCGATTGCAAAAAAGATCTTTACTCTGCAAAAAATGACTACGTATGTAGCATGCAATTTTCTCATTGATTTTCGATGCCCTTGAAAATTCAATTATATGTCATGGAAAACATGCACAAAAATATTTAGTCTTTTACTTATTCGGTAGAAAATCACGTCATCTTTCAATTTTACTTTCGAAAGAATGGCATAAATAAGGTTTTAAAAAGTTTCTAATTGTGAGATTTTTTAATGCCGTTAAGTGGCCGTTCATAAAACGTCATGTATCTGCATTTACAAATGTGGCTTGCGAATTTAACAATACTGCGCAAATCCACTGCTTAAACTTATCAACCTCATGTAGTCTCCTCTCACCACCGTAGAGAAATGTATGGTTTTCCGTTAACGGAAAATATACAGCTTGTAGTTTTGAAACCCTGAATGCAAGTGTAACAGTAGGTCGGGTTCAAAATTATTCGGGAATTAGAAAAGTTTCTTAAAACTGAATTATACTCTTTTTGAGCATGAAATTTGAAGAAGACGTAATGTTCTACCGAAAAAGTAAAAGAATAAATATTCTTATGCATGTTTTCCATTAAATATTATTGAATTTTGAAGGGCATCAAAAATCAATGAGAAAGGTGCATGCTTCTTAAGTAGTCTATTCTTCAGAGTATAGATCTTGCATAGAGCCGGAAATAAGTTGTTTCGAAAGCCGACACCTTGAGATAACTGGATCATTATAGATTTATTCTGCATCATGACTAGTTTTACAACACTACTTAATTTATCTTTTCGAAACGAAAACGCACTTCGGAATTTCGGTTGACATTTCATGAGTTAGCCCACCTACTCTAAGTAGCTAGTCAAACAGAGAATATTGTTATAATCATACCTATCAATCTCACAGGACAAGCACATGACCACACATAATGGATTGTTCGTATGATTCTGCTCATCACGTGAGCAAATTTATGCGTTGTCGTTTATATCTAGTTCGCTATGGTCATACTTGAACAGCAATCAATGTTTGGCGATTGTCTATTGTTAGATGAATGTCAATCCAACTTTGCAGAAGTAAAAGGCAATGATGCCCACACTTCGCTACATGTCCTCTACCGTTGTGCTGTTTAGCGCGTTGGGCATCACAGACGCGATGCTGAAGAGTTTTTCAGTCAGTCCCGGAAATAATTTTGACTTATGGCCACTGATTAAGTGAACATCAGGTTAAAGAATGTGGGATCAAATACATAGTCCTCGTCCAACTCATTTCTTGCCGAGAATGCTTCAGAGACTCGCTGTTTCGTCCACAACGCGATCTGTGATCCAGTTCTGTAGTTGTCACATAATCTGCGTGCGTAGATCTGACCATCCTAATCCCAGTATTATCTTCAAGGTATTACTACAGTTCACTGTGTTTAAGGCCTTCTTAAGGTAGGGCGATGACAAACCCGCATTTCCAAAAAAAATTTGTAATTTGCGAACTGCAATAATTATTCTCCTGGTTTTCGGAATTCTTTTCGGAATTCCTGGTGATCTTCTGTAAGGCCTCCCTGATCCTGTTGCGTGTACTGTCAATTGCATAGGACTGTCAAGCTAATTTTGCAGTAAATTCAAGTTGTGGTATGTTTCTGTGGGCATCATATACTTGCCGGTTTTATGAAGTTTTCCGGCCGTATATTTCGGATTTGCTACGCACATTGTTGTGCTTGCTCAAACCTGCATGCATAGTGTCGCCTATGCGTGGCAGTAGCTGGCAAGTCGTCCACAGAAAATAGCCATCGAAAGTGTTTGGTCAAGCAGCGGTCATTTAAGCAGGTGAGCAAGTCGGAATCGCTAGTTCAGCTGAGCCGTGTGTTCACTTCAATGGCAACGTATAATTTAGAAAAGCATTTGGCGAGCATACGCGTGCTTTCAATACATTATCAACGTCCCTGTTCATTTATATGGGAACGCGGTACAAACTGAGCGTGTGAGCGATAAGTGCAATCGATTACGGCTTGTCTTTTCACACCAACCGGGGTATGGGAATGGGTAGGAGGCAGTAAGTGACCGTGAGGGTTAGGTAGAGACGTGTCGCAAGGGGAGGGAGGAGAGGAGGGGACAGGGGCGCGGAGACATGCATACAGTTAAATGATCCTTGCCCGCGGCCTGCTCCGATGGTTGCATTGGTCGTAAGAGTCCGCGCCTCTCCATAAGAATCCCAGATTACCTGCCGGTATGGCTAAGGAAAGGTGAAGTTAAGAGCATAAGCAGCTCCATCCTCGCATACATGGTTAATTTTTGGCATCGTGTGGATCCCAACAAAACATTCCGTGTGATTTACAAGTCCCCACCTACCTATCCTATAGGTCAGCGCCCACTGGCAACAACACAAGCGACTGCCATCAGGCTACAGGGCTCGATCATGTGCGCGCAGAACCTCTTTGCGTCTGCCGTGGGAATTGATCGATTGACTTTATGCCATGTTTCCGCGCACCTCTCCTCTCCCCTTCCCCTTGTGACACGTCTCTACCTAACCCTCAGTATCATCTACTGCCTCCTCTACCCTCTATCAAGTCACATAGCCCATTTATATGAAAAGACGAAGGTTAGTCGATTGCTCTTATCGCTCGCACTTTTCACTTTGTGCCTCGTTCCCATATAAATGTGCCGGCCTGATGCGAATTAATCGGAGGCACGCGTATGCTCGGAAAATGCTCTTCTGATTTCCTCCATGGGAATTTTCGCCACTTTGAAATGTAGAGTGCACTGATTCTTATATTGCACGAACGGTAATGCCAATAAAGCCTCTTAAACGAAGAGAGATGAAAGTCGTTCGGGATCATTTAACAAGCAGTATTCGGATTTCGAAATACGTATTTATATGCTGAACTAAAATGCAAAGCGGAGTTAACGACATGCGCGTTCCAACATCTACTCTAACCCCATATATAGAAGAGCTTAAAGTATGCATACTGTTTGCTTACAACACAATTTTTTTATCTTCTTTAGATACTGCAGTTGGCTTTATTTGCCTTCCAAACAGCGACTCGATTGGAAATACGTCCAAAGAATGTACATATGCGGGCTGGGGCTCAGTTTCTCACTCAGGCATCATCGGACATCGGAACGCACCAGTTCTAATGGAAGGCAGTGTAAAAATTGAATCCCAAGACTTCTGTAAATCGCCCGCGCAGGGTTTCGAATCTGAAGGGCAAAGTTGCCTTGCAACACGAACTGGTGTAAGCTATCAACATAACATGGTTTTTTAACTGCCCAAATTTTCGCGTCTATTTGAAAGTTTCTAAGCGCATTTTTCCTTTTTAGAATCCGTGTTGGGGAGACTCCGGCGCTGGTGTCTACTGCACTGGAGTCGAGGGAGCATGGTTCCTATATGGAGTCCTCAATCGAGGGGACTTCCTTTGTGGGGGTCACTATGCCACGAGTACAAAGGTGTTTCCCCACCTTGACTGGATCAAGAAAATAATTACGTCAAATGCAGTTTTCTGAAATGAACTCTGCGTGATATGGGTTTGTTAAGAGAAGTGATGTGAATATCATTCCAATTTTAGAACTGCAAACTGTTGCGGATAGTATGCTGATTTCTTGACTGGGATTACTTTTTTTCTGTTAAAAGCAAGGTATTAACAAATAAACAAAATCGGTGTTTTATATTTTATTATGATGGGCTACTCAAAGTCATTAGCGTAGCAAGCGCGCTTGTATGAACATTCAGTTTATGACATCGGTTTTAAACGTTTTTATCACCGAAAACTAAGATATTTGTCAGGCGTTACAATTCAAAGTGAGATATGTGTATGCAGCCGTATCTGATGGAAATAAGACTGTTGGGGCTAAGGGTTATAGTAAGGGGTTAGAGTGAGGGGTTGTTGTTAGGGGTCAGGATGACTATTTCTAAACCACTCAAAGCAAAAGCGCGCATTTCCATTAGCTTTTATTTTGCATACAATTACTTGGCCTATTCGGATTTGAGTATCCCGGCCCCACCTATAAAAACCTACTACGACCGGTCCCATATAACTCTTGGCTAGGGGTTAGTTTACCTCAGGTGAGGCTACGTAACCTTATCTGACCCAATCCGAATTCCTCGTAATAATGTTCCACAATATCGATATACCTATCGGGAAGTAAGATTTCTTGTCACTGTAACATAACGCTGTGTTTTGGCTAACTGTGCAGGTTAGTTTATTGGTGAGCACACTCGGATCTCGTGAAATGCATTGAGGAATTCAGGAGACGACGATTCCTAGAACAAGAAGTGTACTGGTCTGACGTTTGAGATTCTTACTCGAATCTATAGTCAGACACAATTGTGGGTAATGGTGGTGGAGGAATAGAGAGGGCAGAATTAACAGTACGAAGCTGCCGTGGGACCACAAATGTACTATAATTAATAGATAAAATAAGATAGCTCTCGCGATCACCGATGGGGGTCTTAATTGACACGTTCAAGGCTCATCAGTCTGCGTACGAGTTGTTAACTGCTGCGACTTCATCATACATGTTTGATGCTGGCATGACAATTAATCGGTCATTTAGCTAGCTGTCACTAAGATTGTTGCCCGCCGCGCGCTATCCACGGGACTGATTTCCCTGTCCAGGAAAATTCTCCATTAAATATGGTAACGGGGTTTATTGCGCTTGTTGATGGATTGCGGGACTGAGAACCATGACTCGAGCGGCTCACGCGGTTGCCAACTAGGCAAGAAAGTTTTTTCACTGTGCATGAATGCACCCGTTGCATGTGCCTCAACGAGGTGCCTGCAGATGGCAAAATCTGTCCACGACAATCTGTGAATGTATCAGACGTTTTTTAGAGGTATGTGAATTCCCAAAGCAATATTCAGCATATAAGTTGACGAGCACACATCGCTTTCGATAAATTCAGCGGTGACAAAGATATTATCCACAAAACGACCGTAAGGTTTAAGCACATCTGTCGATTACACACATTGAAGGAAAATGTTGTTCCCGAAAGCTCCTTTACAAAGAAACGCTGCAAGTGAACTTCTAAGAGGACGTCTTGATCAAGTTGTCTCGAGATCCTTCCCAACAGCAAGTGTCCGAATATCACACTCTACTAACTCAATTTTACGCGCAGAAGGCAAGGATAGGCTGCCAACTCAGACCACCTCAGTGTGCATCTATTCCTTCATTTGTTCCTATGGGCCAAGCTATATTGGTCGTACGAGCCGACGTCTTCCCAAAAGAATACAAGAACACCTCCTCGCATGGCTAGCAAAAGACGAAATTAGGGAAATAAAAAGCGCCATCCTTGCATATGCACATGATTCAGGGCATCGTGTGGCCCTCGCTGAAGCTTTTCTTGTGATGTTTAAGGTCCCCACGCACTATCCTAAGTGCCTACTAACAACAGAATAAGCGGCCGACGTAAGCTTAGGGAAACCGATCCTATGGTTGGCTGACCACATGCAACTTCCTACCACTTTTCGCTCTTCCAGAGCCTGTATTTTAAAACTAACTTTTATAGATTTTTCGATCACTGGCATGTTTGACTATACCCCGTTCCCATAAAATTGTACTGGCCTAAAGAGAATTTATCGAAAGCGATGTGTGCTCGTCAGCTTATATTCTGTCTTTGTGTTTGGTTTGGGTGCAGTGATTGAATGCTAGAGAAAGTGTTTCTTGCATCTATTCCCCATACGTACAGCAGACCTATGGCCACACTTGATAATAGATTTTTGTCTCATCTACATTACTATTATGTGGCTTATTTCCTCCTTCAAGTGTGATTTAAATTTCCTAAGGTACGTTAGATGTCTGTATAGAAATGGACGGCACTATCAGCACATTAGAACTCCAACATTAAAATTGCGTAGTATTCAAAAAACTGCTCTACATCCGCCAATTTACTATATGACCTTATTCCAGTAAGTGAATCTTATAATGTACGTTGAAGCATACAATCAGTGTTGCGCATGTAGAACCACATATCCCCTTGTCATGACAATGACTAGTCTCTAACCGATGAACGTCCATGTTAAAGCACCAGTATGTAGCCACAAAACGAACAAGTGTTCAAGCGCAAAATATGTGAATTGACCTTAGCCCATTCCATTTTACGGGAAACAAAACAATTGTTCAAACCGTCAGTATTCATTTACTTAATGCATTGAATCAGGATTTTGATAATGTTTAGAAATACAATCTTCTGCATGAGTTAATTTGAGCGAAACATTTGTGTTGAACCTTTGAATTTTCCGTTTGTTACAAGAAAGCGAATTATATCGAAAGTTTAAAAATGGAACATGAAACGGATATCGAATTTTTTCCGAAACCAGTCAGATAAACGAATTTCTTCATGTGTGACAAACAACAGCGCTACGGAATGTGCCGTACCGTAGTTATTCTATGCATAATTGGTGCAATCTCAATTTCTGAGGGAGACGTTACTGGAATTCATGCAGTAATTTAATAACTTTAGTAGACTAAGAAATACAATGTCCTGCAAGCCTGATAATCAGACTACCGCTCTAGATAAGGATGTTTCTGTCCCACATAGCGGGCGAAGTCCTGAGAGGTGCGTGATATCGTCGGACACTGCGCATAAATGAACGCTGAGCTGACCGAGGAGTTTGGATTGAATTGCCAGTCCGCGCTCTTTAGGGCCATGCCTTCAAGTGCGCCGTAATAATGTCATGCACGTCAGATTGCTTACAGTAAAGAGAATGCGTTGAGAGTTGACCACACTCTCTTCACTTTCCCCTGCATTAATCGAGTACATGGGCCGGTCAACCAACTAATGGCGAGAATGTAATAAACAACTAACAGAACTAAATGTGGTTTGTTTGCTCCTACCACGTGTGCGAACTGCCGAAGCCTGATCTAACGAATTAATGGGGTGACTATAGATTTATTACCAACATGATTTCATCAGTTCCTTTTTTATGCATCACCGTTGACTTATATAGAAATTTTCACTGTCCGAATGCGGTGAACAAAGTTGTTCGCAATTATTTCGCGAATAGCACATCTCTTTCGCATTTATGTTCCATTATCATATTTATGAATTCTCCTTACTAAAGCTGCGAGCAAAGTTTTGCAACTTAACTATTTTCCCTTGCATCTGTACCGTCTAAATGGAGTTTTCAGGACTTCTGTCGTTTACTCTAAATGTACTGACTGATACTGACGGACTGCCTGACCCGTTTTTTGCATGACGCACCAGAATTTCACACGACACGAGGAACTGCTCGTAGCGCACATGCACCAGATGGGTTACAACCAGAGAGGGTCGAAGAAGGCACATCCGCCTCACATGAAAACCCCTGGCTCGTAGTTGTGTTGTGCGGCATCTGTGGTATTCATGTGGGTCGCCTGTGTTGATGGGGATATGTGTGATGATGTGGTCTAGCCTGCAGTGGCTTACCGGGTGTTTTTTGCGGCGCATTGGATAAGGAGGCTTCGCGACAGCTGAATTTGCAAGGGTAATGCGTACACTTCAGGCGATGGTGACAGGTATATGTTGGTGTTCTAGGTACTTGTTGGCCAGTCGCTGTGAGGTGAATACGGTAGTAACCGACCAGTCCAACGTGTGATGTGCATGCGTAAGGGCATCTTGGACAACATAGGTTGGGCGTGGCAAACACGATCCCAATGTCAATGCTGCGTCTGGGGATTCTACTGGTGAATGGGGAGTTGGCAGTGTAGGACACGCGAAGGACGCTATCAGCAACACCCCAGATACACATGACCAGAGAGTTCAGAGTTACTGTAAGAATTCATTATTAAATTTCAAACTACCTGACCACGCCGTACACTTGCCTTACGAAGTAACCTCTGCAGGCTTGTGTCTGTTCATCAAAACAAACGGTTCATTCAAAGGAAAGTGATCAAGTTGTTAGAGGCAAATAAGTCTACCATCTGGGCACAGTTATTCTGTTAGTGGAAAAGTTATGTAGTGTGCGAGGTGGGTTTGTTGTGTTTATGTTACAGTGAATTTCGCGCTCCTGTATACGGATGTAGCTGACTAGGGCTAATGTGGTAAGTAAATGGGCTTGGGCAGTGTGGATAAGGGAGATGTATGTGGTGATTCTATGATGAGGCCACCGGCACTGATGTCCCCGCATTGGCGCAGTCAACTGCCAGTGGACCGGTGAGGCCGTCACATGAATTGAAGGGGCGACCAAGGAGGACATTTTGGGATCGAGTCCACATCGCAGAGGGTAGGGCAGTGGTTTCGATGCTTGTGTTCGTCGGACATCGAGACAGTTTGCGTCAGTGGAAACTGGGAGACCTGGTATTATGCGTCGTCTCGGATGTTATGACAAGGAAGAAGTTACTGACAATAGTCAGTAGTAGCGGAAGATTATACGTGTGATCACCAGTGGGGAGTGTAATCGCCATTATTTCTCCCACGAGAGTTTGCGCAGGATACATGTAGACGCAGACTGTGAGTTTGCTGGCCCGCCCTAGTATTTTTGTGTCCTAGATCCTGTCCTGTAGAGTCGGCAATTACGTACTTGCTTCATGATACGGGTTCGGCCGCGCCATCCACATGCGTTGTCTCCGCCTTCTGTCCTCCTTATTCTGTCTTCACACCAGCTGAAGGTGGGGAGGAGGTGAAAATATGGTAGATGATGCGCAAGTCTTGCCTCACTATAAACCTATTCACGTACAAGTCACCGTGCCTGTATACGGATGTAGCTGACTAGGCTAATGTGGTAAGCAAATGGGCTTGGGCAGTGCGGATAATGGAGATGTATGTGGTGATTCTATGATGAGGCCACCGGCACTGATGTCCCTGCATTGGCGCAGTCGACTGCCAGTGGACCGTTCAAGCCGTCACATGAATTGAAGGGGCGACCAAGGAGGACAGTTTGGGATCGAGTCCACATCGCAGAAGGTAGGGCAGTGGTTTCGATGCTTGTGTTCGTCGGACATCGAGACAGTTTGCGTCAGTGGGAACTGGGAGACCTGGTAGTCTTCGTCGTCTCGGATGTTATGACAAGGAAGAGGTTACTGACAATAGTCAGTAGTAGCGGAAGATTGTGCGTGTGATCACCAGTGGGGAGTGTAATCGCCATTATTTCTCCCACGAGAGTTTGCGCAGGGTACATGTAGAGGCAGACTGTAGGTTTGTTGGTTTGCCTTGGCTGCTGAGAATTTCGGCCCGCCCTAGTATTTTTGTGTCCTAGATCGTGTCCTGTGGGGCTGGCAACTCCGTATTTGATTTGGCACTGCGCGTGACTCTGCTGTCTGAATAAACGAGATTGTTAATAATACTGATTTGAGCGTCGCTGACAGTAAGACAAAGGGCGTCGTATTCAGTCTCGTGGGACGGCGGATGCATAATTTTTCATGCATCTGGTAAACAGCAGAAATACGTATCACGACTCATATCAAAAATAGGGAGATTAGGACACGACAGTGGGTACACCACCGTCTGTCAGGTACCATTATGGTATATTCTTAGGCGGAATGTATTCTTGTGCTGAAAGCCTGACTGCAACTTTCCATTTACCCCTAAAAACTACTTTTTCTTGGAATTTAATGCAAAGGCATCTGTAATATGATCGGACACGTATTCACGTGTCCTTACCTAGGAAGATTTAACTTGGATTCGATAAGATGTGCGCAGTGATAAACACTATGTCAGCTCAGGTCTTGTTTTCTGGCAATCTTTCGTGTTTAAACTTCTCGTCTATTCAACACAGATGCCTGTCAATATCTGCGAAATTTCTGACCTACTGTGTGGGATATCGGTACAATCTGAACAGGTTGACCAACTCTCCCTCATCTCTGGTATTCCTCTGTATGGGTGATATATTATCCAACGCTGACTGACATGTGAAATGTTAAGACTGCTAAGGACTACTGTTTTGCCGCAAAACGGTATGACATAATACCAATAAAACAAATCGCCACATTCCTAATTTACCCTCTTCCCGCCCACAGCATGATTTCCGAGCACGACCTGAATATTTATCTCCACGTACTCCTCCTCCTCATCCTCCTCGTCGTCCTCCTCCTATATAAACACATGTTTACCATACACTTGAGACAAGGATGTGGCGTAGAAGCCATCTCAGTTTTGTAAAACGCTTCACAGAAACTGTTGCCCATCGTGATCATGATCATAACGTCCCCTTGCTGACGAAATGCAAAATCAATAAGGCCGGTAGAAATTATGTAAAGTAAACGGTCTGCTATATCGGAAGCTGTTGCATTAAGATGTATCAGCCAAACGTTTCATTGTGCATTGCTGACTTTGAGAGAGAATAAGAAGGCTAATATGGGAAAGCTAATAAAGAATTTACCATGATTAGACATCTTTAGTAATTAACATTGTACCGATTTCCATATTTACGCTTTGGAGCCAACTCAGGTGCGGGGTTTTTGGCTCTTCAGTATTTAGGAACTTCGATTTTCTCTTATCAGATTTGTTAATGCTGCTACACAGTGAATAGATGCAATAACATCAACGTCGACAGTCATTGAAGATGTGTTAAATCATTTATTGTTCACCTAAGATTCGCCTTTCAAACAGGAATCATACGGCCCCGCTAAGTGTTGCTTAATCTTCAGGCACGTTTCTGTATGCACCAGCACCAGGGTGGAGTTTAAAAACTGTATGCGTCGAAGTCGGTGACTGTGCATGCACTTTTATCGCTCAAATCTTAACTTCCAAAAAAGATGGAAAAAAGAGGATTGCTCTGACTCAGGGCTTATCAGGTATGTTGGCATTCACGTCACACCATAATTTTTTGGCGAAATATGTGAAATCATATTAACGTAAGTGTTTCGGAGCTAAAGCATGGAAGTTCCCATGGTGATCATGGACGACTACCTGAACAAGTTTCAGATTTATTTAGCTAAAAGAATTGCAAGCGAATCCACGGACTGCGTTTACTGTGCTTCATACTGCCCGAGATTGAAACTCACGTTTCTTGACGTCCTCACGCCTGTGGGCCACACCCCCGTTTGCTATTTCTAACGCCTGTTCATATAATTTAACTTATTATCTTCGCTTAATAAGACACTATGGAAACGATAACACTCGCAATAATAATGTTGTTTAGTCTTTATGCCACTTATTTTAGCGATATCCCTTTTTATCAGTAAAATTTTGGGCAAATTTTATGCTAGTTAGGGGATTTTTACGGTTTGAAATTGTACATCAATATATTTTTATTGTCGTCTCATTTCCAACTGAATAGGCGTTTACTTAGATAAAACACATAATTTAGATTTTTATATATCATACACCATATATTAATGTTTGGGATATCTACGAGATGGCTCTTTCGAATGCTTCCCTCATCCATATTTTTTCCGCCATTTTTGTCTTGGTGCTATCTGCTGAATCGCTTTATAAATATAATAATCAAACATATATTCCTTTAGTTTATTCAGGCAGGCCGTTTTGACAAAATTGGAGGCTTAAGTGTTAACAGAAATCAGGGAAACGGGTTGTTAGTCAATGTTCACGAGAAGAAATGGTAAGTTAAAAATTTGAAATGTTGAAAAAGGGAATGTCGACTTACACATGCAGCTATATCGATTCAGCTTTATAAACCATATGAAAGATAATTAAGCGAGGGAATGAAATGCTTTTTTTCTAAATTTCGTTTCCAATATCGACATGAAGACGTCAAGCAAATATTCTTTGAACATGTATTACAGATGTTATGTTAGTTCACATTTTTTTAATCATCATCTCATGACCATTACGGACTTATCAGCCGAACTGACACAAAAATCTAAGAATATGTGAGCATTAATGCATGCATCGCGTGAACACTTTTGGCAGGAACGCCGACCACCGAGAAGTGATGCTCTTAATGATGGTCTGAAAGACCGATGTTGCATTTTTACTCCATTTTGCTAATTTTGTTGCTGATAGAGTTCACTGCGTCGATCGCTGAGAAATTTAACCTCCTTATACAGGTTAGACTTTTATTTCGAATTCTCGTTCTTTAAACTAAGAAGGTTTAGGTAAAATGTGGGGAAAGCTGTTAAACATGGACAAATTGGTAAGGACCACTTGCCAAATAACTGCCACATCGAAAGAAAAGAGGTGCTTACTTTAACAGTTTCATCTCTGTGACATATAATATCTTTGTTAAGAATGAGACAATTCACTTAAATTCGCCATGTACAATGGACGTTTTGACATGACTGATTGACGGTGACGTCATTCCCCAAATCCCCATTAAGATTTTTTGCGAGAAAGTTTTTATTTTGTGAAATCAAGATTGATACAGGCTGTGAAATAAGTCTTCATTCATGGGAAGGGGCTGCATATTATACATTTTCTGTCGCCTTACCGCGGTCAAAACTAATAATTAGGACTGCGTGCTGCTATTTGTGAGTATCAATGTCCCGGTTTAAAAGGAAAACACATCATTTCACGAGGAATTTGCCAGACAAATCATATAACTGATAGGGTTTGGTAGTTGGTTGGACCCAAGGAAACGGAAAATGATATTGAAAAACCTATTGCTTTTTGAAAATGTTGGGGACGGTTTTACGGACATACTGGCAGTCTGTCTTATCCGATCATCAGCGCCAAAATAATTAATAAAATTAATGCCTCCGCTTTTGCTCGTGAGCTGTGTGAGTAAAGTCGAAGCCCACTCAGTGAGAAACTCACGAACGCATGTAACCATTACGAGTGTCACTGCATTCAGCTCAGTTTCGTGACATTCTGCCAAGGCCATCGTGGTGAGCTTTGTCCCCATTCGGCGCTCGCCTGCGCGACAAAACTACACTCACGCACGTGTGAAGATTGAACTTGGTGTTGAGCGCGATCGATGGTGCCTCACCAGTCTTGCGGGCCTCTCATGATCGTGAAGCTACGAATTTCAAATGCGCCTGCGTACTAGGCACGTAGAAGGGACACATTTAGTAGTAAGGCTTATTTAATTACACAGATTGTGCCGCCTCAGATCGTTGTATTTTATGTTAACTTATTGACTTGGCAATATTATTAGTCAAGTACGTTCTATCTTAATTTAATTGGCATTACGCATGTGAGTGTATTATACTGTTTGATACTTTGCCTATGAAGGCTACACGAGTGTACCCTGATTTCGATAACTACAGCAGAAACAATAAAGGATTGACTGTCTAGAAATATAGGAGATCAGTGACGAGATCGTATACGAAGCATGAACAAACCGTCATTGACCGCCCTCATTAAATATTAGTCAAAGTCTGAGATGCGTTTACGATTATGAAGGCACAATTAGATGGGATTTTAATACGAATTGATATCCGGCACAATGCTTTTAATTTAAGAACACACCTTCATAACGTCCGTTAAAATCCGCAGTTGTGAAAATATAATCGTCATACTGGCACGCATTTTTTACATTAATTTTCAATGTCCGCATGAATGTTGCCATAGTTCATAAAGAAGCATGCATATCTTATATTAATTTGACAATTAATCACGTCTTTTTACATGTTACATTTAGAAAAAGGGTGTTTTTAGGTTTTGGAATAAATTGAAACTTCGGAATAGTTTTGTTCCAAATGGCTCCTCAGATTAACGTATAACGATTTGAGTCTTCAAGATATGTGCTCTACTAAGACATATATTAAAACTAATAAAGACAACAAAATTAGTGCGAAAAAATGCATATTACTTGAGCAGTCCTCGTTAAACAAGTATGAACACAAGCCAAAATCCGTTTCAATCTGAAATTCCAGGGGATAAGTATTAAAAAGTTACTTAAGCCATTCATCCTAAGCATAAACGCATTCCATAATTCCGGCTTAGTTAAATGTGATCACTCACTCACCGTGTGATGCTAGTTTATTCAGGCGGATGGGTCTAAGAGTTGTTAAATCTTATTGTGGGTGCAGGACTATGGTACATTTGTTTACCACATGAAGACACCAACACGCTGCACGTTTACCTGAAGAGATAACAATGGAAGACGCCTACTTTGATAGCTTTTAAAAAACAGTCAGATCTCTCGTTTCACATACGTCTACGGAGAGTGAAACTCCCTTATGGTATTACTAACGCCTGTTCACGTAGTTATACTTATTATCTTCTGTTTTGCAGTAATGCCTTGCCTTATGAGACACTAAGGACACGTGCACACTCGCAATAATAGTGTTGTTTAGTCTTTGTGTCACTTATTTTAACGATCTGCTTTTCTCTCAATAAATTTTAACGCAAATGTTATGCACCGAGAAGTGATGCTTTTATTTCTGATCTGAAAGACCGCTAAGGCAATCTATCCAAAACATCTAACAGTTTTACTCCATTTGCTTATGTTGTTGCTCATAGCCGCCAAAACCGAACGCCTCAACCTTTTTGAGCGTATTTCAACCCCCAATACATAAATCAAAAAAAGTTAGAGTTCAGTGCCTCGATCGCTCAGTGACTGCATAGTAAATTGGGCGGCAGTACTTACTCACGTGTAATTGGTGCGGTCGCTGTTGTCTGATCTGGCCCAACTCGATTATGTCTCCAACTAGAGCTCTCCACGCGTGACGATCTGCGACGGTGAATCAAACGTTTGCATCATTCCTTCCTCCAGAATTAACTAGTAACCTCCATGATCTGACGAACTGTATCAAGTAAGGTTTTTCTTTTACTTCGACTCCGACATCCACAGGTAGTCAACGACGCCGAATTGGGGTCAACAACACTGGATTTAAGAAGCAGATGGTGAAGAACCTGCTTCGTTCATGTTCCTTAGATGACCTAAGGTGTTATCTCGAGACTGCGGCATGTGAGTACTCCCTTATTTGAGATAAAGCCTCCGCACTCGGTTTGAAGGGTAGTCCTCAGGCTGCGGTGGTCGAAGTCCTCCAGTTTTTGCCTATTGCTCATACATATATTTCAGCATTTACAACCGTACAGGAGGGCTGATTTTGGTGATGCCTGGAACGGGCTAATCTTTGTGTCAATGAAGACAACGTAACGAGTCGTGAGCACAATCTCAAGATTGTGAAAACCTCCGAGAAGCATCTACTCGGGAAAGGGGTCGTTATGTAGTCGTTCTGTCATCAGCAGCCTCACTAAAAGGTATTTTAAACTGTCTGCTTCTTCATTTTGACGGTTTTTTATCCCGAAGAACGCACTGTTCTGATCATTGATGGAGTGTGAAAATACAGGCTAACGGGCTAGTGGCCCAGTGTTAGGGGCATGGACTTCCACTTAACAGCTCACGAGTTCAAGCATCGGGTGTTCCACACTTCGGCGTTGGGTATGACTGGCTGACGACGGCTAATAAGCCAGAAATAGCCATTTCAGTCCCCCTTGTCTTTTTCGATAATGGCATACTACATCTAAGAATTATGCAACGACTTACCATACTAACAACACAGGTATTAGATTAAAGCCCAGACACGCGTGTTTCGTCGATCTCATGCCGCTGCCTGACGCAGCTGCGAGGGGTTCGGCTCGTCAGTAGGTCCCTCAGCTTTCCCCATGTGTTTTCTGGTATATGAACTCCAATTTCAACTTGCCTTGTTTAGTTACCGAACTTTTACAAATAAACAGGTCGATTTGGCAACTTTATTTAAAACTAACACCACAGCCTGTAAGAAACGAAGGACTAGGACTAGAAGTTTGATATAAGCTGAGTAGTCGCGATCAGTTACCCGGTGCCAGGATGCAAATCCCACACTGTCAGATTCGTTTTAGTCCCTTTCAAGATACGAGTCATTGGCGTACTCGATCCGCATAAATAGTGTTATACGTCCTTGTCGGACGATAGGCTATTTATCAAATGACGCAATAATAGTTTTGGATAAGAAAGTGTGCATTGCTGGGAGGATATTAGGCTTTTGAAATGGTGGGGATTTTTGCCGGCAAGTCAAAAGGTCTCAGGATGGACGAACTCGAACACTGCTGCAGAGTAAACAAAGATAAAATGCCAGTCTCCAGAAAAACGGGAAAATTTTAAAAATGGTTCTAATGTTAATATTTCATCCGCACATATACGTCCAGCACAAGTCACGTACACTCCAAAACCACCTGAAAATGACGAGCCAGTAAGCCTTTACGACAGTGTCCAATATACGCATTCCTGGGTGATTTTCGCAAGCCCTCCAGTCACTTACTGGAGCCAGGACGCCAGGGTGACAGCGCAAGTCTTGTAGATTCTAGTGAAAATGTCGTACCTTTCGGACGTCGTGTTCTTGTACACAATCCGCATTGTCTTTCTAAGAGGGGTGGAGGGCACTGCATAGAATGGAATGGAATAAACGTCTGCTGCAAACGAGAACGATGGCGTGATTTGTTGCACACCGAAGATGTGAAGGTGTCCCGAGTGCTCACGCTAGTGCTGGAGTCTGGCCGATCTGTCACTACTTAAACCCTCATTCACATCTCGGACAAAGTGATTTATTTCAGCGGACACTGCAATCACTTGAACAATAATTTGGTAGTGTTTACTGCTGCTGCTGCTGCTACCAGTATTTGAGACGAGAGTCGACATTTCAGACCGACGGTCTTTGCAGTCATCTCTAGTCAAATCTGTTGTCATTTATCGAATCTGACAAAGCGAATCATTTTGGTGAGACTTATGATTCTAAAGGTACACATTTGTGGACCCACAATGCATGGAAATTATGATTTCAATTGCGTTATCACGGCACAATATTAGGAGTGAGAGTTAAGCAACCCGGACTACTCCATAGGTAGGCGTCGATGGACAGTAAATACACGAATGCGCATGCATCCATCTACATATTTAGCCATGGACTGACAGCTTGAATTTCTCGTCAGTTCAACAATGACCACTGCTACTTAACGAAGACGAATTTCCTCTGATTCGCAGTTGCCCCCTCCTCAATGAAATTCGGCTTGCTCGAGAAATTAAAGACTTAACGATAGAGGTATGTGTTCTAAGTATTATCTCTCTTTAAGCGGACATTTGCCTGTGTTTTAGGTGAAGGATAACAGCCGGTTTCACGCCCACAGGATACTACTAGCGGCTCGTATCCCTTCTTTGCGAGCAGAACTCAGTGACCCTCTTGAGGAGAAGAAGTCGATCGTAAGATGGCCAGGAGTCCCTCTAAGGTACAAGCTTCATTCCTTCTCTGATTTTGCTAACTGGTGATACATTTTCCAGCATAGCAACTGCGATCCTAAATTACGTTTACACCGGTCAGATAGAGATTACGCAAACAAACGCTAAGGGATTGGTTATGTTTGCAAAAATGGTGGGGATTCCGGCAATAGAGTATTGCGGAGTGGAATTTATGGGCAAGAGGTAAGCATTCTCCATATATGAATGTCAAACTGTCCGATCTAAAGCCTCAGTTTAGATAATCTGGCAGTCACATGGGACTTTGCCAGATCTGTGAATAGCGAATTGCTGACGAACAAGTGCATCAGGTTTATGAGAACCAAGTTTGAGAGCTTTGTGCACAGGGATTCGTTTATCTCGTTGTCAGCGGACACTGTGATCACGTTGCTTCGATGTGATAATCTGGCAGTGAATTCCGAGGAAGAAGTGTTTGCGGCCATTTCAAGATGGGTGTGTTCTGCCTGTAGAGAGGCCAATAATGAGAGGCTTATTTGCATGCTCCCCTCATGCTGAGGGAGGTTCGATGGCTCCAGACGACTAGACAATTCCGCAGCCGTCTAGGCAATAGTCATCCAGTGTTTCAAAAAAGTCTCGAATGTGCGTAAGTTCATGCTTCTCAGCCCCGTTATTATCTTATGAAAGTCGACTTATGCTTCAAGTTGAGCAGTGGATTGGCGCTGAGGAAAAGGAAAGGCTTCTGTGTCCTTTTAATCGACGTATGAGACCTCCGCCATTTTTTGTTTTCGGGCGGGATGGACAAAACGGGCCGTCTGTCCTTGGCTTCGATTCTGACCTGCAGAAGGGAGAAAGAGTTGCTCGCATGGAATGGCGACCATGGGCTTCCTACAGTGTGGTGGGTGGTGAGTGACCTGCGATTTACGCGGCCTCTTTGAAAGTTTCTGCATTTTTTTCTGAATAAAGACACACTCTTTTCGCAGCACAATTAGCACCACATAATGAATAACACTGTGGTGATAGGCCCTTCTAGATCGCCATGTATATTTTCCAGATCCGCGCAATTCTGTTGGGCTTGAATACACTTGAATCATATCCAGATAATGATAGATGTTTTGTCCGAATTTAAAGCCCAATTCCGCATATTTTAGTTCAGTATATTAAAGGTAAATGTAGGCTTTGGATTTTCCGCCTCCCTATTTCTTAGGAGCCACAAAATTACGTTCATAATGTGGGAATGGAAATACAAAAGGATAACCGAGGGATTGTCAAAACTGGATAGATAAACGAATTATTCGAAGTGCTTGGAACCTTGGCAGTACTCAGTCCCTTGTGCAGTAGTCAATCTATGGATAAATGTTCCACAAAAGATTTGGTACGATTTTAGTTAATATCAGTATCCTCGTGCAATGAATTTAAGCAATCATAAAATTCAGGAATGCAAAAGTTTTTCTAATAACGAAGTATTATGACAATTATGCACTTTTCAAACGGAACGTCATGACGATATTTGATGGGTGACATTATGATGTGTAGCAATATAATGATCCATCTTGCGTTTAAAAACCTCGACCGACGTGCACATAACGATATCTAAAGGC
Source organism: Spirometra erinaceieuropaei (assembly GCA_902702965.1). Taxonomy (NCBI): domain Eukaryota; kingdom Metazoa; phylum Platyhelminthes; class Cestoda; order Diphyllobothriidea; family Diphyllobothriidae; genus Spirometra; species Spirometra erinaceieuropaei. Next base: position 1,797,669 of record CACRXP010000024.1, read on the forward strand.
AGAGCATTCCAATCTTCGAGGACGTTTTTGGAGAAGAACTTTCGTGTGTCCAGCCTGGCGCCAGTCACATGTAAACGGCAGCAGTCTTGACCGCGCATGATACAGACTGTTTGTAACAGGTCGAACCCTAGATGTCTGTAACTCAAAATAAAATGTCGCGATGAAATAATCGTGTTTCGTTGGGTAGTAAACCATGCTTACTAACACTTTTGGTTGCCCGCCATCGAAATTCCTGACGGATACTGAGGTTTTTGGCGGCATAGGGTTTCCACGCTTTCATATCAAAACTCAGCTGCGGCCACACAAACGTAAGAATGACGTCGGCGAAGCTTTCTCCCAGTAAACACAAAGAAAGCCTGCTTTCCAAGGTTCAGGACTGATAGCGCGGATATGGCTACAGTTGAACACTGCAACGACGGTTTGGGTGAGGCCGTGAACCACAAACATAAGTCTTTCTGTACACCAATCTCCTGCAATTGTACGCCATTTAGGTTTGCAGTTTTGGTTTCACCAACCCGCAGAGTGCTATAGTTAGTCGCATTAAAATACAAAAGTCAGTCCTGCAATTATCTCTCAAGCTGGATCTTGTTTGCCTGCAAATGCTTTTCGTCTAATTCACTTCGGACGACGCTCCAAATATAACCTCATCAAAATACAATGGACGACACCGGAATAAAGTTCACTGACGCAGTCGTTGACGTGAATCATGAAGAGGGCAGGACCAAGTACGGTGCCTAAGGGACACCGCCCTGAATCACTACCTCTGCCGACATAACAAATTGAAAGCGACCGATGAAGAAGCTTGGAATCCACCTCAGGAAATTATTCCTACTGCCTATTCGAATCTATCTGTACAGCAGTCGCTGATTTGGTACATTATCGAATGCGTTATTGAAGTCAAAATGTGCTGCGTGCAGTGCTTTCCGTCCATCAGTTACCTTAAACCAGCCTCCTAAACAGTATAACAGTTTTTTACACATAATCTGCTTCTTAGGAATCCGTGATGGAAATCGCATAGCAGATTATGCTGCTCTAGTAAGCGCATTATCATTCGCCTAATGATATTTTCCGTTATTTTACAGCAGTATAAAGGAGATCAATTAGTCCGCACATAGTTGCTGAGAACTTGCCAACACCATGCAGTAGTTCAGCCCGTGTAGATTTCTAGTCGGGAGGTAAAAAGACTCCTTTGAACGAAGTTTGGAGGAGCATTGACAGCGGTTCGGATAGTTCTTTGGGGAGCACCTTCGTCAAATTGGCGTTAAGTCACCTATGCCAGATAATTTTTACTCCTCCAGCGTCAGTTTTTCTTTGCAAACTGAATTTCGGTGAAAGAAACGACCGAAATCATCGGACCTTCCATAATGTCACATGCGGAAGGAATTAATTAGCTTTCTTCAGCCCTCTTTTAATGGAAAATTAATGTTCCTCTATCAGTTGCATCTACTGCTTTAAAGAACAAATTTTCCTTCTTAGACAATGTTGTCAACTTATTTTTCGTTGATTTTTACCAGTTTCTATCAATTCTAACAGGTATTCAAAACAGCCATGCAATAAGCCTTATCTAAGCATTAATGCATTTCTTTTCCACCTCTCTGGAAGAGAGAATTTTTTGTAGTTGGGGGTGGAGAACCATCTGTTTCAAACACCGTAAAAGAGTTTCTGATAAAAGAACGTCGCTGGTGTAAACGTGCGCCGCTCGCGGATGAGCGCCGTTGGCACGCAGCCACAGTCTTTCAGGTCGATGACAGCGTAGAAGGAAAGAAGGTGTTTATTGGCGTGTTTGGTGGATGGAATTATACAGGACGTCTCTCCTCTTGCGCGGCCTATGATGTTTATCAAGACAGGTGAGAAGACACTGTCGGTGGATCGTTGTTATCTTTTTGCAAAAGTTGTTCTTCTTCGCACTCTCACCTCTTCCATGCACAACCACGCACAACATAGGTGGTTCAAACTGCCGAATATGCGGGAGAAACGGGACGAACCAGCTGCTGCCTACCTCCCTGGCGATAGCCGCATCTTCGTTTTTGGCGGTCAAACTGACTCCTCTCAAATCCTTGCATCGGTGGAGTTCTGTCATTTGCGTGCGGACTGGCGAAGGCAGGCAATGTCGGTGGACCTTTGGCAGCCAGCTGCCCCAATGAGAACTGCACGATGCGGACTCACGGCCACACATTTTCGGGGAGCAATCCTGGTCGCTGGTGGCTGTGGTGTTGATGGAAAAATACAAAACTCAGTGGAAATGTTTACAGCGCCAGGCTTCAGGTGCCAGCTCGGCCAATGGACAGAGCTGGCCGGCATGAAGGAGCCTCGCTGGCGTTTCGTTCTTCTCACCTGCGCGGACGCGGTTTTTGCTCTCGGTAATCTCGATTTTTCATATGCAAAGGGGTATTAAAGCCAGGAATATCATAAATGCTGCGTTTTCACTGATTTGGCCTATTTTTTGAGCATATAATTAAAAATTGATCTTCATTTATATTTTTCAAAATTTGTAGGCAACGATTACAAAGAAAATAACACTGTGGAGACTTTAACTGCACCAGAAGGTTTAGCTGACGTCGGCAATAACTTGAAAGCCTGGACCTTGTCGTTGAAAAATCCACTCGAAACGCTTGACTCTATTGCTGGAGCTGTAGTTATTTGCAGATAAAGAGTTGCATTTTATGTTGATGACCCTGAGTTTCTTCCGTTGGCTACAAGTTATTAATAAACGGTTTGCAAATAAAACTGTCTCACCTCTTTTATTTGAAAAGATCCGAAAGATCTGTGGCACACAATATCCTGAATGGCCGGTAAGAGGTCCGTTTTATTGCGAAAAATAGAATAGGCGTTTTTACACCGTAAATAAGATAAAGCATCCTGATATGTTCGAATGAAAATCTTTGGTAAAATCACAAACCAAGGGTGTGTGTGTTATTGTTAATGCCACATTTGCTGCTTAAGTAAAACGTAAGGTTGTAAGGGCCATGGTTATATTGAGAACTATAAAAGTGATGGATGCTAAGTGTGTCTGGACACAATTCCATGAAAGTGGTTCACTGACCGATTGAATAAAAAATGTTGCTCATATGGCACGGATGCGTGCTGGGCACGTATTTACAGACATTAGCAGGCGAGCGCCCTGAACATAGAGGTGTGCATGGGTCTTACTGTTTACACGACCACACAGTCAAAAATGTGATATTTCCAGCACCCGTGTCACGTGTTTGCAGTCGGCTCAATCCTTTCTTGAATAGTCACGTTGGTTCCCTTATTTTTGAAATTTTTTAATCAAGGTTATCGATTACCGTTTATCAGATCCGACGCACATACTGTTAGAGCAATTTTGTGGTTGGCAACACACTAAACATTGAGGCAAATGCGACGATTTCTAATGACACACCAGCTCACCCGAAAGGACATGGTCGAGCAGCAAACATAAACAGAGCACACGTCCACGCACGTGAGTGAGTGAGCTGCACTTTCGAAGCTATTGGTCACAAGTGATCCAATGATTTCCATGTTCTTGGATTATATATTTAATGAAAGATCGTTCTCCATCATAATCGGTTAGTGGTAGACGATTATGCCGGCCCATATTAAACCTTTCAAATACTCCGTCCAGTCGGCGAACACAAATAAGTTTTCTATTTGACCTCAAACCGGACTGAGTTTTTTTACTTGAAGATAAACAAAGGCATGAGCATTGCATTGATCTGGCGATATTCTTCACGTTTCGGCGCAAACGTTTAAAGCGACAGTTGAAGCGACGCACCATCAAGACCACGTGTAAGGCGAGTCTGCCATGTGCTACTGGCATTGCCTCTCAGACTTATCCGTTAGACATGCTTCTTGATATTGCGTAGGCAAACTGACCTCATAGCCGCATTCGCCCTTCTACAAAAGAAGGTTGTTTAGCTGAGTCAAAACGTTGCTGCGTATCCGAGCGCCTGGCTAACACAGCAACCCGTCAAAACTAGCTTTGTTCATATGCTGAGTGCCACCCAGTTAAATGGAAAGAGAGCATTACCCAGCTTATGCATTGGGATAGTGACTGAAATATGAAAGTATCGATGTAATTTTAAAAACACTTTAAAGTGCATCAAGTTAAAACTCCAGACAGATAGTTGGGGTTTTTTGACCATGTTTGATTCTCGACTGTATTGATTAGAAGATATGGGTGTCACTGTTCTGAATCGCAATCCGACATGAAATACACGCTATAGATATCCGACCGAAGTTTACATGGATTGTGCTTTTTTACGTGTGCTCGGGCAGTGTAACCGTCAATTACCTGGGCATTTGCCAATTGAATTTCAAACCACCGGATAAAAAAAAGCCCCGAAGGGAATTGGCGGTCCAGGCGGCAAAATGTAGGATGACGCCCAAATTAAAACACCTATCGGGTGTAGATGGTGAAATTCCACTTCAAGCTTAGACAATTTTAACTGATACATACCAGTTGACTCAAACCTTCGTATTTTGTCGTCTGGAAACGGAAATTGTCGATAACGTTCACAGAAATCATATCAGAGAAGCCGACCAAACTGTATGGCTGCTTACGTATAAAATATTAACCGAAATGACAAAATGGGTTTTTGATGTTAAAAGGCTGCTTAATTCGGTCACAATATCGATCATCATGCAGCAAGTTCGCATTACTTTTCAGTTTAGCGTCGTAAATGAAATCATTTTTTCAACCGGCTGCAAATACTACGCTGCGCAAAAAGCGTTTCCTTAAGGAAATGTTATAGCCTCGGTCACGGATTCCAGCCAATTTAAGTGCCGATTTGTTTTGTTTACTTTGCTTGGCATATTAGACCTCATCCCAAATATATTTGAGGGCTTTCCGGAAACACAGGCCAAGTGGACGTTCTAATAGGCCAGCGTTCGACTGTGTTGGTTTCGTTCCAGGGCTTAATGTGATTAAATCGCCAAAGACGAGCTGTGAGTACCTAGCGATTATCAAAGCGTATTTCCTTCAATAATATTTCACATTGCCGCTTTTTCGAAATGGACGACTTAAATGAGGGTAAAGTAGTGAGAAATATTTAAAAACAGGCGAGTAAGCTCTCGCCATAACATCTTCATTTGCTATCTCACAAACACAGAATGCACTTTGAAAAATTTCGTAGAGTAGAAAACGGTTGTTACGTTTTTTTTCTCTGACGATTACTGTAGCCAACTGCACAACCAACTTTTAAGACAAGAACTTGCACAAAATATTTAAAGGCAAAAAAAGCAGTGTGAACACCTAAAGCATTGTAAATTCAGACATGATGGCATGACGCAAGTTTATATGAGTTTAACTACATTTAGGTTATTTAAAATATAGTCTTCGGAGCTGATTATGCTATATGTATCAGCGGACAGATATTTATCAATGGAAAACGGGCTACTGTGTCATTCGTAATGTGAACATCCCTCAAATGTGTTGTTGGTCCACAGTGGATCGCCTTCAGTTCGCGCTTTATGGGGAAGACTTAAATAATGCAAGACCGTTTTGTAAACGGTCATGATGCCTCGTCTGATCATTTCAAAGTTTTACTCTGACAGAAATGTCACATTGATGTGTTTTGTCATCAAACCTGTGGGGCCGCTTTCATATAATATAAACGACTGGTGATTGTTCAGAAATGTTCACTTATCCCACATTTTCACATTCATTATGCGCGTCAGGTGATTATAGGGGCTAAAAGGTTAGCGATATCTGTCTAGTGTGAGGTGCCTTCGCATATAATTTATTGTGCTGGCAGGACTGTTTGGGGCATTAAATTTTTCGACTACATAATTCACTCTACTTGATCAACGATAAATGACAGACAAGTAAATACAATTTTGAGAAAACCAAGCTCACAAATCCTAAGAAAAATTCTAAAAGGCATGCCAAATTCGAAAAAAAATAATTAATTATGCTTTCTTTTTCTTAATTTGTAGCAATTGTATGATCAAAATTGTATGGAAGGGGTGCTGCAGTCGGCTATAATAATCTTCAACATATCTCGTATATTTTTGAAACAATGTGATGTTGCAGCTGTATTCAGGTTTTAAAAACTGGAAGCCATATTGATTCGCGGAAATTAAATTCATTTTCTACATATAAACAGGTTAGGTACCCTATTTATTTCCTTTCAAAAAATATTGCCAGTTTAACTGACACAAATCTCCATGATCGGACAATTTCTGATCTTGTGTAATCTCAGAACTGCGGCATTATCTTCGCACAACTGCACTTCTCATTTAAAATTACAGTGCAAGGAGACCTAATTCACCATTACTTTAAGAAGTAAAGAAAAACACAAGAGCGCATCTAATAAAATATAAGTGAATTTTTAGGACGAAGGAAATAATTCGGAAAAAAATGATGCGAATTGTCAGACATACTCTACCTGATGCATTTTGCGACGCATTTTGTCGTTATGTTAATTGGCATACATATATTGCAATTGAACACATTACAAAGATATGTTGACATGTAAATAAGCAAATTCATGTCCTCTTGAGATTCATGACAGTAGCGTCTACGGTTATCATAGAACAATCACGGTTATATGACAGTGATCGCAATACATGTGGTATCTAACTTAAATGCGGACCTTTGAATGCACAGATTTAACCGTTTAAGCTGACTATATTTATGATCGCAGAAATCTGCCAGCATGTCTATTGCATATGCCACAATGAACTTGCGGCGTTTGCGTTGCAAAGTGCATCAAGCTTTTCTACCTAGCTGCAGATTTTGCGCAACCTGCATAATATTTTCTCAATTTTAATGGGCTGATGTTTTTTTTAAAACGCTTACATGGTTTTGACTTCTCCTTCGTACTAATAGCCTCACGCCACGTACATTTTAACTCCAAGCAAAATACGTCGCTGATGAAAAAATTACTACCACCTCCACATTCTGCAGTGGGTGCAGCAAACCTTTGGCCTTCGCATCCTTTTGCGAAGAAACCTACGCGAAACCTTTGTTTGCACCCATGTTTGCGAATATTGCTGCGCACTTATTAGGAGTTCGATAAACTACTCCAAATCTGCTAGCCAAATGTGCTCAATAACATGTTCCATCTTCTCACTTTACCTAGTCCCCATCTCTTCTTCCAGCCATTGAACACAAGCTATTTTTTCCCACCTAGTTTCACCTTTCCAAATGCATAAGCTCTTTTTTCGTGCTAGATTTTAACTTTTGGAAATTCTCAATTGATATTGAGGATGTTAAGCGATCATTTATATCGCAATTATATGTTAGGAATGCGAATAATCTTCACTTGACCCTCTGTAGGTAGGCGTAATTAAGTGTTTTGAAAATTTTGCCGCAAATTTGACAAATCTAAAAAGTCAACTGAACAAGAGGCAGAAAGATTTTTTTCAATTTAACTAATTCATCGAAATGCTCGTTGGCTGGAAAGGAAAAAATTAAGCTAATGATATGGGTGTCTTTCTTATTTTTCATGTAAAGTTTAACTTTTTCTTTTGAATTTTATATAACTATCGTCTATTCCAACATTCACTGAAAAATAATCTGGGCATATGGGTTCAATTTTCCAACGAGAGTTTTATTTTGATGACTGCATGTGACAATGCAACATGGAAATCCAGTCACTTGTAAGACATTTGCTCGTTTTGACCGAAATTTTGAGACATTACTAATTCTGACCGCACATACACCTGTCGTCGCACCTGTGAGCAGGCATTCTATTCAAGAGAAAAGCCACTTCTTTAAAGAATTCGATCGGAGTCCGACGGTCTGTTGACACTTTCAGGTAAGGAGACACTACACTCGCATCGCCGATTATCTGCCGCCTCCTTAGTCAGCAAGCGGGGATTTAACATGTCAGTTTTTACCCAATATTTTTTTTCTGCTGTCTATAAGATACTCCAATTTACAATTTGTTACCTTTTAAGTTCTTTAAATTAAGCTTTGACCTTGATTTCGGTCCGTGTATTCTAACTCTGCAATAAAAGACAGAAAAATTTTGTAAGAATATGTGCTCTGTAGTCCATGTGCCACTGCGGATACCCGCGTAGAATAAATAAACTTCAGACGAGATACTAGCAGGATATTTAAGGTACTCCGATTTTATATTAATAGTACTTTGTAAAAAGTCACAAATCACAGGGACGTGCAATAACCTCGCAAGGATTTCTCAGTGACCGAAAGGTATGTCAGCCTAGGGTTTCATCAATTTCTCGGGCCTCTATTTAAATGACGTCTTTTCTTGTTTTCTGCTTACATTCAAGACCTTGCGTATAATACTGTTGGTCAGTGTGCCTGTTGAAACAATGGAACTCCTAGGCTTCATGCAAATTTTGCCATGATGAGCAAACTTGCTTCGTGGCTGCTATAGTCTAGGTGTTCACAAAATTTAAAAACTGTTCTCCAAAATCAAAAAAACTCTTTAATTGCTTGTAGTGAAATTTAATTTTTCTTGAAAATACATTGTTTCCTTGTAAGTTGTTAAATCAGTATTCAATCTAAAGAGCAAAATGGGCATACAGACATACTGCACATACGTTCAAATGTGAAATCCTAACATAAATGTTGGCTTGGGTTTTCGTTCATGAAGACTACATGATTGATGTCAAAATGTTAAATTTTTTGCAACACGATCTCATGATAACTCGGTTATCTGGCTTTCCAAAGACCTACGTGTCAGCTCAGTGCTAAAAAACATGTTTAAAAATGACTTCTTGTAGAGAATGACAATATCTTACTGATTTACGAGAAGAAAGTAAATTCGAAAATATGTCATAGGAATAGTTAATACATTTATTTATCCCTTTAATGTTTTGTTAGGAAAGCGCGCCTTGTTAGAATAAACGGCTGTAATCCGGATTCTAAAAAGGTATTCAATCTTTTTGTAATTTCAAAGTCGAATTGTAGAGGTTTAAAGCAAAAGCATCTGTACAACCGTATTAATTTTAAGAGCAGCAAAAAATTTGGCGTTCTTTTTGGATAACAATAACCATCGCTTAATACAGCTATGCATTTTGCGGTCTTAAAAAAGCGTAATTGCAGATGGTGGGCCACCCAATAAAAAGGCAACTGAAATTTAGATTTGCATCTTTGTATTTAACAGAAAAATTAAGTAATTTTTTAAAGCAAGACTGAATATAGCCTAACTTCATGATAATCCAGTTTTACCGAAAATTGGGCTTTCAAAATTGCATATTTTGACTGAATGCGAGACTACATAAACAGTATGCGATTGTATAATTAATTTTCAATGATCCGGAAAATTCAAATACAATTCATGGGAGCATGCATAAAATTATTCATTCTTCCGCTCATTTTGTGGCAAAATTAGGTTTTTTAATTTTTTTCTTAAAGGATTAACATAATTCGGATAAAGAAAAAGGTTTTAATTGTAAGGCTTTATTATATTGTGAAATGCTTAATCAAAAACTTCAAGAGTCTGCATTTGCCAGTGTTGCTTAAAAAGTCGATTTTATTGCTCAAGATCACTGCTTATGTTTATGAATCCCATGGGGTTTCCTCTTAGTTCTGTAGAGACATGTATTGTTTTCCGTACATGTCAAGTATACGTCGTGATCTAAGGACACTTTGAATGCAAGTCTAGGAGATAGGTACTCTTGAATATATCAGCAATTGAAAATCTATGAGAAAAGGTCAAAATGCATGAGTATTTATTCTAACACTGTAGTTAAACAGGCAGTCAAATAGACGTTCGTATGAATATCGGCGTCTTAACGCAGCTGAATTATCAGTTGATTATTCTGCGCGGTAAATAACATTACTGATATAATTAAATAATTTATGTAACTCAAAATAGGATTTCGGATTTCTGATTAAAATTTCACGACAGAGCACATCTACAAGAAGTCATTTTGGCGGTTTTTGAAAGTGTATCAAGATTCTTAATGGAATTGAGTAGCATTTCAATGTTGGGGCTCAGTGAGAAGCAAGTGCATTTGTTAAAATGGAATCGTATAAAAATCTATTTCATTTTGTGCAGAAAACGATTCTCGAAGGTGATTTAGTAGTCTTAGACACGGATTCCATTTACGGTAAGAGTATGTGTTTGGTTTGCTTTGCATAACCATGTATGACATTATCCAACATGCCTCTCTGTTAAAGCATTGGAAAGCCCTTTCCAATTGTTTTAGGCGCCTATGCAACTCAACGTATCAGAATGTGCATGATGCTACTTATTCGAATCCAACGAAATTCACCACTTTTGGAACAAGAATTTAGACTAAGTGCACATTTGCTTGTTCGCTAATTAAACGATGGAAACATTCGCACTTTTAAGAACACATTTTTAGCACGGTGCGGAACGTAATACATGTTTATTCAAAGGAAACAAAAAGGACAAAACGTAATATTTCCACTCTTAAACAGCCGTGCTTACAAAACCGTGACCCAAATTTCTGGGAACTAACCGAGTCAGCCAATCACCAGCATTTTATATTAAATAACCTATGAGATAAAAGGAAACGCTTAAATCTGGCTATAAAAACGGTGCTATTTTATTCATAAGCAGACTGTTCAGGTGAATGTGGACAACAATGCCAAATATTCGCTGTTTGGTTCTGCTTCATAAGTTTGCGCTTCTATTTAGTGTCGCATTTGGCAAGCACCTCTATTTCCTTCCAAATTCCATCTGCATTAATCAGAAGTAATGCGCATTAGTTAGTTTCCAAACAAGGTTTGAATATTTTTCATGTTTTATTTTGTATCGAGGAAACTGTTTATGGTTTTTTACCATCCAAATTGGCAAACTACCTCCAATACTCAAGCCATATGACTAGCTAAATTTAAATTGTGTTTAAATCCTCATTTAGTTTAGCATACCTAGATAGACAACCTGCGTATGAGCTGTGCAAAAAGCAAAACAGAGAATGCGAACTCGTGTATTACAGAGCTGAAGATTCATCGAAGGGCGCAAACTGTCGTGCGGCGTGTGCAAAGCAACGAGGTTTGCGAAAATCGATTGTATTTACTCATACTACATCTTAATTTGACCAGGCCAATTTTACGTCTGAGCACAAGTTCTCTGTTTATCTCACTTAGTAGTTAAAGGAACTAATGCTTCCTTGTCTGTAGGGGAGCTAAATGAAAAAATGACAGTGTACTTCTGCGAAAAATACAACAAGCCGTGTCATCCATACACGGTTTATGGGAGAAAAGGATATGCAGAAAACTTTGAAAGGCACGCCATGTGCGTCAAACTCTGTCACTTTGTCGGAAAAGGTTAACTATCTTAAGGCCATTCAGTCTTTCTTGTGGTTGTCTTCTGGTAGGATTTCAAAGGTCTTGCAACGTCGCTAGGGATTTTTCTGCGTAATCACTTATCCGTCTAAAAAGCTGACACTTGGGACTTATTTGCAAATGCTTTCAATTTCAGTCGAACATAGTTCCGAGGATGGCTTCGAAATGTGCTCGCAGACAATGGATCCGTGCCTCGAAATAAAACGAATAAATGGTACTTTTGATGCCTTCAACAAATGCGCGTTTAGATGTGATGGTTGGATAAAACGTGAGTTGTTACCTGTAGGCAACCATTTTAACTCATCTGCATTGGCATGCTTTGTGAGAAACCTTTTTTTCTTTGAAGTGAAAAACAGCGCGGAGAACACAGCAGTATTTTGTCCCAAGGAAGGCACTTGTGTCGAAGCCAAGTTCTTCAGCGATCCAAAAGCAGGAAATGCCTTTGCCGGTCTGAAGACATGCCTTCGGAATTGCATGTTAGGTGTGATAGTATATTCATTATTCAATAGCAGACCAAATTTTGAGACCTTGCTATTAACTTAGAGCTTCTATCTGTTTACACAATAAGCCTTCTAAAATGTTGGACAAAAACATGCAGTTTTTAGAGGAAATTATATTCAGCCTCAAAATGCCGTGTTACCTTAATCGGACCATATCAAATTTTACTCATTAAAAATAGGTTTGCCACAAATTTCTTGTTTTAAAATGCTTTTGCCCAAAGGCATAAATAATATAATTTCTGTGTTAATCAATTACCTAATTGGTATTTATTGCATGTTGTTAAAACATGTCAGTAAAATGCTACTATTTACGAATTGACTAACTCAGAGTATCTTTATGCTTTTAGAATAAGCGTTTATGATAACGCATGGTCAGTTGCAGATATGCTGCAATTTGCTTCAAACACTGTGGAGTTTTGGGTTCTTAAAACAATTTATAATAATTGGTGTGGGTTACTCAATAGAAACAAAATAGACGCATAAATACCTCAGACTTCTTGCTTTATGTCTTCTCTTACCAAAAACTTGTTCGATGATTGACGCGGTTGCAACCTGCACTAGTAGGCCCAGTTCGGAAAACTCATGAAAAAAGACAAGTTTATGTATTCAAAGAAACCCACGATTTAACTTTCAATTCAACGTATCGGGATAATTTGTAGCAATCTCTAAAAACCGTAAGTCGGCACAATATTGTAGCGAAATCTGTCTGTTATTCGCTTTTTTGGAAGAGATGCAGCCATCTTGTTCCGATAAGGCATCAAGTCTATTGGCGCAGTGCATGGTGTAAGTAATGTTAGATCGTCGTATGTTGTAAAATGTAATCTTGTTATCCCGAAAATATCTTAAACTAGACAATCACAAAGCACATTGCTTGGTTCGAAGGGCTAACTGTGAGCTAAATGGTAATATGCATATTAGAAATAGAATAATGCGTAAATAATTCTTAGTGGTATATATTGAAGCAGTTAGCAGATTTAAAAGTTTAAGACTTCCTTGAACTAAGCAGCTGCGTCGGTATGTTATACTGGAGTATTGAAAGCGCTATGAGATAGTGAGCTACGTGAGTGCACCGAGGATAGTTATTTTACTCGAATTTGACCGAGTCTCTTCGCAAACTACACCAACGTAAGAAATCCATCAAATTGGTTCTGTAAATGTTTTTAAATGATGCGTCCGAGCGAAAGTCCCAAAAGTCAAATAAATGAAGATATTGTTCCGGAGATCGCTTATACTAACATTAATAAAGAGTTTTATGAGCGATTCATTTATCATCCGCCGGTCGACGGTAAGGCCATTTTTTGTTATTGTGTCATTCTCGATACCTTAAATGTTTTTAATTCTTTTTCGTGGCTTCCGAAAGTGAATTGTAGCTAGGGTTGTTTGAGCATGGTCTGTACGCAAGCCGTCAAAATTTCCTCGTTGTTTCGGCCTTTTGCGCAAACGCAGACTCTTACGCAGCCGTGAGAAATAATTAAGTAAAACATCCCATAATATTTATTGATTTGGGACGTACGCGAGAATAAATTGCGAAAGTTAGGTTTTGTCAGGCATATTCCGCGTCAGTAACAAAGGGAGAGGAAAAATGGACGATTACTGTAGCGCAATTTAAAGGCAGTGAGTTACCAATTTAAGAAAACGCTTAATCACGTTATTTAATGTACCTGATAGAAGTACAACATAATCCTACGCTTTTTTGGACTAGCCAGAGCGTTGGCCGTTAAATACCATTCTTTTAAGCATTCTACAAATGCTGTCGTTCGTAAAAAAATGATCACTAAATTACTAGGCACTATTCGCATTTTAGATACAGGCGAAAATGCTATTTTCAGGAATTAACTGGTAGGTTGAAAAGGCGCTGGGACAAGAGCTTTTTGTCTGGCATTTCCCGCTTACACTCAGAGCCACCATCTGTCATACTGACTTTCCACAGCTGAGCATGTAAAAAACGTCTTAAAAGGAAAACATGCCCAAAATACGCCACGCATTTAAAAAATCCCGACACATTCAGAGATCCTTGACTAACTGTGAGCCGAATAAGCCGATGCATTGCAGTTTAGCGATATCAGTCTTACATGTGTATATTTTCTTCTTAAGCAGAGTCGTGTAATGTGCAGCACCTCTAAATCATACAATGCATGGTGGACGCAGTTATGCGATAGATACACAATAAATGCAAAATATTTTTTTCTATTTCATGATAAGCATTAAATCACAAATGGGGACTATGCTGTATGGGTGAAACTTTATCGGTCTTAAAATATCGTAATAAGATCTTACTTAATTCGGATACTAACTTATCAGTGCATTACAAAAGGGAAGAAAGCGTGATTGCTAACAATGATAGCACTTAATTCGCTTGTTTATATAAACGATATTTGGGTTATTTGTTTTCAGAAGTTTAATAACATCGTACATGCCATTTAAGTGGGCACGAATTACCGGAACATACTCTAAAACGTTTGTTTAGAAAGGTACTCATGCGCGCATTCCTGCAGGTCTAACAGACCAGAGGGTAATGCCGCATGATTATGTATAATTTAACCCTAAGTAGGACAAGGCATGTCGACATTTCGGCAGACATTTAGCTAGATTACTCAACTCCTGCCTTATGTCATCGAATACCCTAGGGGCTGATATTTCTTCAGAGGGAGGTTGCCATAGAATAGTAAAACAATTACGGGCAATTCTTCCCTTAAAGGGCAAACACAATTTTTACAAATCTTTTAGCAGCCAAACGCATCCGTTCTCCAAATTGCTGTATGCCAGCATTGGCAGAAAACGAGACATCTAGGGTTCTTGACAAAGTAAAGTTAGGGTGCTGAAAGCAGTACTGACTGAATATAGACTGGGAAGTAAGAAACCACTGCCTACTGTTATACTAAGAAAATTAATGTGGGATCTTTAAAGCATTATTGAAGTCATGGAGTCGGAATACTCTGTAAATAATGTCTTATCTAGAATGATGGAATTCTTTGTTTAACAAGAAAATTTGAAGGGTATATTTTCGAGACGGGTTCCCTTCATCGTCTGCAGACAGTGGTGGTGGAAAGCAACATTTACGTCTAAAAAATGTCTTGCAAATTATTATATGATTGGCTAAAGTCTAATTCAAAGCGTGCTAATTACAATTATTCAGTTTGGCTACAGTAGATGACATCACAACTGGAACGTTTGTATTTTGTAGACAATATCTTTTTTTTCATGATAGACTACCCTGTTCTTAGGGTCTACATGTACAGTGCATGAGGAAACTGCCGTCTAGAGTGTTAATTGTATTTGGTGTTTTTTTAATCTCTTTCGACAAGGTCAGAGTCATTTTTCACAAGTGGAGGAATTCGTTAGGCTGTTGATTTTTAATCCTGAGCGGCAAAAAGATTGGGAATCGCTGGCGTCTCAATTATTGACGCCAAAGATCTTGTAGGTAACAATTTCGGATGCAAAATTGTAACGGTAACTTAAATCTGCTTGATAACTCGTTTTATCAGAGCAATAATTTTTAACTGGGCTCAGAATACTGTAAACTATACTCAGCATGCAAAATATAGGATGGTTCCTCGCAATGTAAAGGAGGACTTATAAAGATAAGTTTTCGAGATTAATTGACGTTTGAAGTAATCCATTGGTTTTTCGACTTATAAGGACATTCAGGAACTGCAGTTGTCGATTAATGGCTGCTTCGAAATATAAACAGATTCTTGAAAAGAGAGAATTTACATTGATTGTGAAAGATGCGGAAAGCTTGTTTTCTGTCCTTACTTGTCTGTCTGGAACTTTAACGAAAAATTCAAAAGGTAATTTGGCGAGCATGCGTCTGCTTTTGATACATTCTCTTCAGGCCTGTACATTTATACGGTTATTGAAGAAATGAATGCAAAAGATACGCGCAAATAGATAATTAATCAGTAGCTTGTGTTTGGAGAGGGCGATATGTGGATGATATATTCGCGATTGCACCGAAACTAAGTGACATCTCAATTCTACTGTATGACATAAATCAAGCGCACCCATCAATAACATTCACTTTAGAAGAAGAACAGTCCAGTTCACTTCTCTTTCTGGATGTGCTTCTGAGTAGAAGACCTGACGGCAACATTCGATATAGCGTCTGTCGTAAGAAAACTTGGTCCGAACAATACACCCATGTGGGCAGTTTCGTAACGCTAAACATTAAACGTAATTTAGTCCGCTGTTTGACAGCAAGAGTGAGAAAAATCTGCTCAGCTGATAGCGTTGAGAACGAGCTTAAGATTATCGAAAGCCTTGTTCGCCAAAACGGGTAACCTGACCGATTCATCGCTAAGAATACGGCCAAAAGACCGCAAAAGCCCCAATACTGAAGGCAAAAAAGAAAAGGCTCTTTATCAGGGTCCCTTTTCAAGGGGATGCTCCAAGTGAACTTCTGAGAAGACGCCTAACCTAAGCTGTATCACAGACCTTTACAGCAGCTGAAACCCGTGTATTGTTCTCCACCAGTTCCATCCTATACGGAGAGGGCAAGGACGACTACCAGCTCAGCCCATCTCTATGTGTATCAACTCCTTCACCTGCTCCTGTGGGGCAGAATATATTGGTCTCACGAGCCGGCCTTTATCCAAAAGAATGAAAGAACATCTCCCAGCATGGTTAGGAAAGGGAAAAATAAAGAGCATCAACAGCTCGATCATCGCACACATGGTAGACACAGGCCACCATGTAGACGCCGCAGAGGCCTTCAGAGTGATCTACAAGGTCCCATCTACCTATCCAAAACTTCTTGGGCAGAGCTTGTTGGCTACGCCAGAGGCGGCTGCAATTAGGCTTCGCCAACCGGTCCTATGCGCGCAGAAGAATTTCGTGCAGACCCAACGGTTACTATGGTTCAAAGCCTCAAAGCCAGCCACCCTCATGTAATTACCTTCGCCGAGACCCACCTTCTCCCTGGCGCCGACTGGAATTATGGTGTTTTACCCTCCACCTCCTCTACCCTCCCCTTTCCAAACCCAAGCTTCAGATTAATTATCTATTTGTACGTATCTTTTACATTCATTTCTACAGTAGCCGTATGAATGTACAGGTCTGAAGAGAATTTATCGAAAGCAGATGTATGTTTGCAGATGTATGTTTGTTTCTAAGGGTAGTGGCAATTTTCAAGGTTCACGTTTTGCTGCTCTCCTTTAACTTTTTCGAATTTGCTTGGGCCTATGGTGGTCCAGGGTCTCCATGCTTATGTTCCAAGCTCTAGATGCGGCCGCATAAATTTTTGAAAGAAATTGGAGAAGCAGTCTTCATTAAAGGAAAAGAACATCCGTTTGATTAGGTAAAGAATGGACATTGCCGACTGACCACCTTTGAGCAGTGCAGCGTAGGCTTGAGCGAGGTTGTGGTTCATACGCCTAAATCCTTCCAAGTATCGACTTCACGCAATGGTTTGCTAGTTAGACCGCAGACCATGAGTTGAGGAAAACTGGGTCGGCGTAGAAAGTTACACTTGCTTACGTTAAGCGGTAGAAGCCAGTCGTTTGCCACTCCAGATCATTATGTTGTCAGCAAACAATTGCGACATCAAAATCCAGCATGTTTGTGCAGTCGCTGACGTTTACGATGCACAATGTAGGGCCAAGAACGGAGCGTGTCACTGGTATGGACAGCTTGAGAGCGGCCGAGTACAAAGTTTCGAATCCGAATTGAAGGCTAACTTCGCACTCCTTTACAGCTGAGTTTGTCCAGAAGGCGGTGGTGAGGCATACTGTCGAAGGTCTTTTTAAAGTCGACAGAGAGTGCATGCGTCACATGTCGTTTATCACCAGTTCGAGTCTGGTTTTGCAGACGGTAAACAAGTTTGTCACACAGGACCTGCCTTTTCAGAATCCTTGCTGGAAATCGGGAAGTAGATGGTAAAGTTCAAACAACTACATCAATTTTCGCTTTAGTTTTATCTTCATTATCCTGCAGAGACCCGATTTTTGTCCATTTGAAGCGGCGTATTGTACGCTGATTTAAGGTACGGATCATTCATGGAAATCATGGAGACTGGTAGGCAAATTACAGGCGAGGTCCATTAAAACATTTACCACAATCTCATCGGGACCTGGTGATGTCGAATCCTTAAGTCTCATCAACTCCGGAAAAATCATGTTCTCAGAGAGCTGAACAGTCTCCATAATTGCGGTTTCTTCGACGTCACTCGCTGACGGATTACATCTTCTTTCTCTACAAAAATAGACCGGTATATTTATGTTATATAATCAGTTTTCGCTCTATTTTCAGTGGGATTTTCTGCTTTATTACACCTAAGCGGAGGTTTGTTGTCCTTGTTTCGTGTGCACTGCCTTATGTAGTCTCAGAATAATTTAAGGCTCTCCGCGTCAAATATTATTCGAATTCTCTCCAAGTTTTGAGGATAAGACATTTGTGTCTATTCCTTTGCAATTTGAACGCACATTTAGATGTGGTGATCCTGTCAGAAGGTGATTTTTTCCTCAGCCTTTTATCATTCTTTAAGGCTTGCAAAAGCCATCGAGGTCTCTTAGTTAACCTCTGTCGTGAAAGTGGACAGTAGTTTACGATCAGCTTGTGCAGAATTTCTTGGAACCGTTGGCGTTCTTCAGGTCTGCTTGCAGCAAATACGGCTCTTCACTTACTGCGTTAAATGTCAGCCCTAGTTTGTTCAGGATACTCGCGTCCAAGGTTTCATCTAACAGTCATAGGTTTTTGGACCACGGAAAAGAGCAAGAGATACCAGGGAAGAACGACGTGGTGTTTTACCTAAGGAGGTCGGCATGACACCTTATGAATGCAGTCCTGTCTTTTGTGAGGACAAGCCCACGACAGTTGGCGTTCGCGAACTCTTGTTGAAAACCTTACGTGTTGGGTGAGAAATCGCTTCAATTACGTATTCATATACTCCTTTTGAGGGTTTGTTCTAAACTGTCTGCATGGATTGAGCTCCTGTCAGTATGAGGCGCGTTAAAGTCAACCATGTTCAGGATATCTGGCCGCTTAAAGAACTTTTCTAGCTCCTTCAGCGGGCGAGCATCAGCCATTTTGTCACGTCTCGGCGGTCGATAATGTTTCTTGACATCGAACTTTGTGAGGCCGGGACTTTCTGAGACAACCGGGTTGCCTCAGAAATGCACGAAAATCTATCGATTTTGTCTAATTCATTCACGTCATTTCTAGAAGACGTGAGTACTCCTTCTCATTGACGTCCTTCCCTATATCCTCTTGACATACGTCAACCAGACAAAGTCAGCTTACGTCGTACACGTGCTGGGTCAACCAGGTTTCTTTAAGAGAGATAACGTCAGGGGGAAAGATCACAGAGTTGGATCTTTGGTCTGTCGAAATTCGATAGAAATCACTGCAAGTTAAAGTACGCGGATTTCGATTTCCGGTTGACGGAGGATGTGGTTACATTTAAGTTAGAGCCTTCACTTAATATGTCGCCTGCTGGGCCAGTCAAACTGGAGCCATCAAGAGGTAGAGTGCGGGACGTCGCCTTACATAGTTGTTGTACATAAATAAATGGCCCTCCCCCTCGCTTAGACTCTTTCTTAGTTCTTAAGCTAAGCCATTCCGCTAGCAAGTAGTCCTGTTAAAAAAAACACCTGAGTTTAAGCGTTTTATCCTAAATCGCCTGAGGAGAATGAGACATGTTCGGTCGCTTTTTATTAGCAAACCTTTAAGAGATCAGGACGGGTAAGATCGATGGATTATCTGCTCACTTTAAAGATTTAAGGGCATTCGTTACTTTAATGGCCTCATTTGGTTCCGAAATGTTATTTAAGTGACGTTGAAAGAGTGATGGGTCTCTCTAAACCCGCTCCTTGGTAGTCCTTGCACATGATTATGGGGACTTTGAGTAATATGACATTTTTCTTTGTCAACTTTTTTTAATTCTACATAGGTGTCGGCAACTGAATAACATAACCCTCTGGGAATGTGGGCTGGTGATGTTGGAGGAGAAGCGTTTACGCTGTCTGTTTGGTTTACAACTGCTTTGACAGATAAGACTCGGAATTGAATTTTTGTGGATGCAAAAATGTCAGCACTTCTACTAGGTCTATCAAGCTCTGACTGTTTCAGAAAATCAGCAACGGTGTTTGAACACAACATTTTGGCTTCTTGGGAGGCATCTTTTGGAAGAAGCTGACGGTTTTCTTGGCCTTTTTAAAGGTTTGATCTCTTGTTCTCACCAGTTTTCGGGTTTCATTTCTGGTTGTTTTTATATAGCTTGTAAGTTATTTGTTCTGGGGCTCCTATTGTAGGCCCTGGCGTGCCTGTTACACTGGAAGCACCTAGCGTGCTTCTGGTAACTCGTCCATTCTTCAAATGGGTGGCGTTAGCATAGTCCAGAATGGATCGCAACAAGGCTTCCATCTTTGCGATTTCTTTCCCAAGATAGTTGACCTTGACTTTCAGAATCTGGCATTCACTTCCGCTGTGGCCTGTGTTTTCTGCGTCTTTACAGTCAAGGAGGCTGCGTGGCATCCCCTGCCGCTGGGCTGTGGTGGCCGATGGGGAGGGGGGTTAACACAGTTGGCTGATAAAAGGGCTATTGCTGGACCGACCCCATACTCGGACATCTTATAATGGGCAGCAGTGTGACTTCGGTCAGGCCATGAAGTTAAAGAAAATGGGCAAGCCGTAGAAATATAAGAGAAACCGTCGCCTAGGGTAGACTGTGCATATGGTCGGATTTTTCGGTCAATTTCCAAAATGCGAGTTCCGAAGACCATTTTCAACAAAGACCTTTTGGTAATATGCCAAGTATACAAATCAAAGCATATCAAAATCAAATATAGAAAGTGTCGACCCAGCCCTTAGTATGTCCTGTTCCAATGGTACCGTGGACGTTTTGAGGCATCTGCACGATTGCTAGGCCGTGTTGCCGTGGCTGATATTGCCATCAGAATCCCCAGGTTTGAAAAAACTGCCCTAGGCGTACGATGAAGGCAACTATCACAGCTTGATGAAAAGTATAAGCAAAATGCATTTTGCCATCTTTGAGTTCCGAGGAAAGTAATGCGCGAACTTGGAGTTAATTTTTCGAAACGGGCCTTTTCGGGCACGCTCCGAAATGTGATGTGAATATTTGAGCTGACATCCATCAGCTACTGCCAAATAACCGCTTATTATTCGCAAACCGCCAACAGGCCGGCAGTAGTATAGAACTCTGCGATGATTTACCGTATTTTATTTACCGCATTTTAAAATTCAGTTTTTGAGGCAGAGCCAACTGTCTCCAGTGAAGAGCTCAGTTAAAAATGTACTTCTTGCTGCTTAAAATTCAAACAACGCGGGTACCTTGTGCGGATTTTTGTCCTGAACACAAAAAGAACAAAGGACAATCTAAAATAGCGAAGTTCTCACGAAGGAATGCGAAATTTTGAGTTCCAGGTGATGAATAAGTGATGACAAGGAGCCGAGCACCAGAGCACCTTGCTAATTCTTCTGACGATGGACTCCTGTACGAGTTTGAGAGCTTAGGACGATAAAAGGGTGTTTTGCTCTTTGACTCTTTTTCTCCACTAAAGTAAGGTTTTACAGCTTCTGCCGCGCATTAGGCGATTCGTTTCCGAGGCTGTCTTCTTGTTTTTCTAACGTATTTGAATTACTCACAGTTGTCACAGATACTTTAAACGTATATGGATGCTACTTGGCGTGGTAGTGGGTCTTTCGATCTTATTAACTGATGCCTAATGTTTGCCTCCGGTCTGTGTGCAACTTCATATCCAAGGGGTGCGAGAAGGCGACTAACGGCCTCGGAGACTTTCTTGTTGTACGGAATCGATCGCCAGTGCCTTTGTTGGAAATTTCATCCTTCCTTTGTCATGTGCCGCTGTGCGTATGCTGAGGGAACTCGACAGGGAGTTCATAATGCACCTCGGGACGAGTGAGTTCCGTAGATCAGTAAGCGCCCACTCAAACATTATATATTCACATCTATATGCATCTATTCTTGCTAAGTGGAGTCAGTAGATCGGCCGAAATGTAACTTTACGAAAATTAATTCTGCCTCTGTGTGCGCACCAACGTCAGTTGTGGAACAACACAAAGGTAGTCATTCCGATTACATCTACAATGGATAATTGGATGACGCCCAACAACGCAATGTATTAACTACGATAAAAAGACTTTGATGTTCGGAGTGAACATGGTGGTTCTTAAAACCTTTATACCATTGTTAGGTGTTCAATTTCGATGAGTAATGTAAGAGAGAGTGAGGGCGGTTCGGATAAAGAAACAATAAATTAAAGTTTAAAAATTACGATTCGGCAATTCAGAAGAATAATTGACGAGCATACACGTGTCTTCGATAAATTCTCATCGGGCCTGTACATCTACGCGTCAACCTGTTGAAGCAAAATCGCATACGACGTGTCCGGTCATTGGTTGGCTAATTTTGTCAGAATTTGTAGATAAGCGCATCTTCCACAAAGCGTATTACCTCTTCGGAAATTATTTCAGCTAGGGCAAGCAAACCGTCAAATACATTTTTAGAGGTATTTGTTGAAGCCAGCATACAAGATGCTATTAGCGACCATGATAGAATGTGTGATCAGATGGAGTTTTTTCATGCTGGGTGATTACACAGAGAACATCCAAAATACAAGTTACGAACTTGTGATTCATTTAAACATTAGCATGAAGGAAAATGAGGGGTCACATATATACTAAATACTTATGTAGCGATAACTTTCTAACGACAAAAGCCTAACAGGTTGCAGTTTAATACTGAAACGTGCATCTTATCCTTCAAAATTAAAACAACAGAATTTACGGTGACGGCCCGTACTTCGTCCGCCATCCGTGTGACCAGGAAGAAACTCAGCCGGACTTTAGAACTCAGCGACAAGTACAAACACATTGTATACAACAGCACGCAGGAGGATGAGTTAACCCTACATGCGACTGAGAACATACATACGGACCCCGAGCACTCCACAACTTACAACTTGACCGAGCGTATTTTTTGGAGCAATGACACGCCAATCGACTCAGTCGCATTCACATCCTTGACAAAGCCGCCACGTGGTAAGCTAAAATTATCATCTCATTAATTATTAACCAAAATATCGCAATGCATTTTCGTTTCGAATAGATTTATTAAGAAGTGTTCTAAAACTAGTCAGCCTTCCTTATAATTCCATAACATTTCAGTTACTTCATGATGTCGGTTTTCGTAAGAATTTTCTTCCGGGTGTATGCAAAGAATTCGTTCTGAAAGTTTTTTGTGTTCTTGCTTCTTTGTTGAACATTTTTAATCGGGCAAATCTCCTTTGTTTTGAAGTTTACGATATTGGATTAAAAATGAGTAAATATTAATCCTTAAATGAGAGTTATTTGTTTGCATGGTGAATGAAGCGTGTGATTTCAATGACATTCACCGACGCCGACTGAATTCCTCTATTTTTCTGTGTTTGCACTTATGCTTGGCCACATCCGAAGTACGTCATACGAAAAAAGGAACGTTAGACCGTCAAAGACTGTACCGTCTTAAAAATACTCTGGTCTCCGGCAACACAATTGACGAAGGTTTCGGCTCAGTGTCCTCAGGGAAACGGGCAGCCATATCTCAACCCCTTTCCTTCTCCTATAGCCACCTAAGCGGCAACCTTTTACTATCTCTTCGCATTATGGCTAGCCTGGACTTTCAACGACTTTTTACTTAAGCCAACACGTCATCTTTTTGCTGTCATTCTCTTAAGTTACGTGCAGGTTAAGTAGCGATCAAAGAACGCCCCGCTTACTGATGCTGTACTCTCATCCTGAAAGGCTTTGATTTACTGTAGAGACAACGCATATCAAGCGTTAAAACTACCAGTCACGAATGCCTTCTCATATGCAAGATCCGAACGTACAAACCCATTATGCTACTTTTTGTGGGTGAGTAGTCGTTCATATTTACCCTTTATACACTTGAAGTCGACAAGTTGTTTTTCGCTCTCACAATATAGCACTCATCAGTGCTTCCTCTAAGAGGATCTTTAGCTAGCAAGGAGAATCAGAGACGAACATTTGACCCATCTTTCATTAACCTGGACTGAACTGGACTGTATCAATACATCCAGGGAAATGCGAATAATGCTGCTTAGATTTTTCGATCTTGAATCTCCATATAAATCTGTAGTGAGGGACCGATCTCATGAATTGTTAGCTGAAATTCTCAATGCAATTTCGATTGAAAATGATAACTTCGGCATCTTTGTGATACTTAGTGTCTTGCGGCATAATCTTATAAAAATTTGAAATTCGCAAGATTTCCGCTTTTCAATAAACTACTTTTTTAATATCCTGTAGAAACCGAACGCGAGAAAACGACTACATAAGTAACATGCATCTCTCCATTGATTTTCGATGGTCTTGCAAATTTAAATGTATCCTATAGAAACTATGAACAAAATATGCCTTCTTATAGTCATTTTTTAGAGAAATGATCCGATCTTTATATTATGAAAGCGACGAAAGAGGTATAGAATGGCTCTTAAAAAGGGTTTCACTTTTTTGATTTATTGAGAGCCTGATCATTCGTAGCATCAGCGCTGATTGATTTAAGTCGCAAGGTGCATGCGTTCAGCTCAAAGAAAATCAAATCCTATTCTTTGACATTAAAAATATATCCTGCAGATTCTAGGAAACTTTGCAACGGATGCATACTATGTTGCACATTTTACGAGCAGCTGTGGTAAATGGCCAGTTTCGATGCTATGGGAATGATTGCTGTACGGTCCTAAAAGACCCCACCTTCGACCGCCTCAATGCGCATTTAATCATTCACTTGCTCCTATGGAGCAGATTGTATTGTTCGCACGAGTCGGCGGCCTTCCAAAAGAATACGATAACACCGTCCGCATGACTGGCATAGGGTGAAACGAGAAGAATAGAGAGCGCCATCCTTCCACATGCAGTGAATTCAGGGCATCGTGTGGACACCGCTGTAGCATTTCGTGTTATTAACAAAGTCCTCTAAAGCTTACCTAAGCTACTGGACCAGTACATGTTAGCAACAGCAGAAGCGGCCGCCATCAGGTTATGAAAACCCACTCTTCGCGCCCAAAAGAACCTTGTTCAGGACCCGCGCTGACCGTGGTCAAAGGTTGACTAACCGCATACAACTTTCTGCGCCCTTCCGCTCTTGCCCAGCCAGAAATTTAAAAAGACCGAAACTTGAACCAATTTTTGTCGCTCATTTTACCCCGCCCCACGTAAGCGTGTTGGCCTGATGAGAAATTACCGAACGGACCGTTTATTCTCCACCGTCTCTTCTTTTTTAAAAACAATATTATAATCCTTTCTTGAGCATAAAATACAAAGGAGGCGTGATTCTATATTATTTGAATAAAAGAAAGCGTGTTTTGATGTTTTCTATAAGACTTATTTAAATTTACAACGCTTTCGAAAATCAATGGGAACATTGCATGCATGGAGTACATTTTCCAGCAGTCTTCCCACGTGCGGGTATTTATTGATATCCCAAAATACGGCAACTCGGACATTCCAGAAAGATATCGAACTGAAAAGCAGGCATCCCGAGAGATTCAATCAAAAAGATGAAATTTTTGGGAAACAATAAACCGTATTGTGTCAATTTTCGACACTGGTTCCCCAGCTCTTCTTCAGACAACGGGCGTGCAAAACAAGTAACTTCTAAACCGAGTCTGGCAAAGGATCCTATGATTGGGATTTGTTAAGCCAGTTTTAATATGTCTGTATGTGGCATCTAGATCAACATGTCGGTTGAGGCATGCCTCATCTGAGTGCATTGCCTCTAGGAATTCTTGGCCCTTCCTTATCGGGCAGGCACCAACGATGTGAGTGTTCTCCTATACAAATTTGTGCCCAGTGTGTGCATGGCCACCTGTGTTACG
This sequence comes from Spirometra erinaceieuropaei, assembly GCA_902702965.1. Lineage (NCBI taxonomy): Eukaryota > Metazoa > Platyhelminthes > Cestoda > Diphyllobothriidea > Diphyllobothriidae > Spirometra > Spirometra erinaceieuropaei. The sequence goes on from CACRXP010000024.1 coordinate 1,823,231, forward strand.
GCTTTGGTTAGTTAAGAGCACCCAGAGTTATTCTGAGTCGCCTAAGGGATTGCATGTCGTACTAGCCGTGGGACATTTTAAGTGATATCGGGTAGGAGAGGAGGAAAATGGAAGTGGGGAGTAGAGGAGAAACAGGAGATGAGGAGGAAAGGGATGAGCAAGAAGAGGAGAGGGGATGGGAACATAACTGCTGGATATGGGCCACAGACCGCAGAGTAACCATCATCTGGTTTAACTCAACAGATAGAAGTGGCTACCGGTGTGCGACTCAGCGGCAGGGCCGAGATTCGGGAACCACAGAGGAAACTTTGTTGCCAGTTAAGGACACTTAGAAGCATTAGCGATTTGCTAGGTACGACTAAACACTCATGCACAAATGCCACCAAATCTAATTATCGCCACCCCTGAAGTATTATCATTCTATTTTTCTAACAGTTTATTTACCGATTCCGAATGCCCGTCCATTTTACAGGCTGCCTTTGCGGATAATTAATCCATTATCCACTTCTCGTGCATGCACTGTAGAAGCAACGACTAGGTTGGCCGATAAATTCGTCCTACCTCGGTCCTCCATCATCCACACGGTCCACTTATTCGCTCGTCTAGAGATGTTGTCATTACTGCATCTCGAATTTCGTATGCCTACTAGGTCTGAACTTATTTGTCACGGTGACTATTTATTTTGAAATTTGAACCAGTACTTCAATGCACTAACAATGTTGATCTTGTCAGAAATTCTGGTCAATTCATGTCAAACTCACTTTGTCTATATCTGGCAGGAATTAGCGGCAGTAAACGAACCTTAATGGCGTTGCCACTGCAGTCAACCATAACTCTTTCATCGACAGTCGAGTTCTTTCCGGCGGTTTTGTCACTCACCCCGCGTGCATCAACCTATGTCCCCCTTCAAAACATGATATCTGCCGCCCCTGGAATGTTCAGTACTCTCAAATGTCCATGTCAATGCGAGTGAGAGTGTATATATCTCAATGCAACCTCTGACTGTTCCTGAACGTAAGATTGTCTCGTAGTGCCAAAAAGCGAAGCAATTCATCAATTGTGCAGAAAGCCTGCATGCTAAGCAGTTTGGATAATTTATAAATACGTCAAATATCAGAGCGCCGTCTCGAAAAATTGGATGCATTTGTGCACTTGTTTGTTGTCCAAATGTATGCAGGTGTTGTTTCTGTATAATTGACTTCAAATATGAACATATTCGTGCAGCAATTTCTGGAATCTGCGGACATTACATGATTCGTGAAGAGGAAATTTCAGATGATTATCACGACTGCTGCATAATCGTATCCGACAGGATAACAAGACCGGGGCACAGTAGAAAGGGACGTTGGGCAGAAAGTGTAACCACAAAACATAGCTGAAAATTCAGCTGACTTCGACGTCGGCTTGACTCCTTTTATTTTGTTGTATTTTTGGTCGAAAGAAGCCTTACGTAGCTTGTTCGTGTTGTTCTCATCTTCACTAGGACTGATTGGGCATTGATGTTATTCCAAAGCCTCATTTCATTATTGTGTATTAAATGAAAATCTGCCTGCAACTTTAAAATACCCAGATTAAAGCATGAAACTGTTTTTTTCCTTAAAAAGAATAGGACATAATTTTAAATTTAATATTCTCGGAACAGTTGCATTTAGATGTGAAGACAATATCTCGACCAATGGAAGATAAAAATATTTCGTTGGGTTTTTGGTTTCATTCTTGTACAGGGGTAATAACATTGATGCGCTATCCGACGACCGTTAATTAAAATAGCATTCATATCTTCTGCAGTTGTTCGTAAGACTGAATGTTTCTGTACTAACGATGTTTGAGCACTATAAACGTTCTCGCTCAATTAGCTAAATCATGCATATAAGAGGCACAGACACGGCCTGCCTCTTTACCAAAATACATTCCTGCATCGCACTGCTCAAAGTGCTAATGAGTCATTCTTGCATTTTTATGGAAAAGAAGGCCGGAAGCTGGTATTTTTATCTGTTTCTAATCAATACTTCTTACCACTGTCGTCGTATTGAAGCAGTTTGTCTGGTAAAGAAGGTCAACAACTGCTATTGACCAAGTTTCTAACATCCTTCCTTTAAAATGTTCACTGCCTCCAAACGCCGTCTCTTCACTACTTTCAGATAGGTCTACCTCAACGTACACCCTCCATCTACGGTGAAGTCCTATCACGTATATATAAAACTTAGACCGATAGTATTACATTTAAAGCCTTCGAGGGAAATATGGCAGCGAAAATCCACAAACTTTTGCGCGTATAAGTTCGCTTATCATCACAATGACTTAGGAATCCAGGCTTACTGCAGACCAGGTGTGGTTAAATCGTATTGGACTCCTGTTGATAAAAGGATAGAAGGCATAACGTGGGATGCAAGTCCGGGATTGATCATATTCTCGACGGTGATGGTCAGAGTTCCGCCATTACCATCAACAAACAACGACCACATTTCGATGGTTAATAAGAATGGTGGGGCCAAAGAGTCAGTTAGTCAATAATTACTATTGGAAACGCCATATAAGTAAAAAGTGTTGTGATGAAATCTCTGTTGAATTTCGCTGAAGTATTATAGCAAGCGAGGTTGAAATGCGGACTGTATGAGAAAATAAATTTTATGTGTTTTCGGATGCTTAACGTATGTTTGTAACTTTTAATCTCTGTAAAATATTTAAAATGAACATATTTATTTAGGTGGATTTAACACAGAAGTAAATTACTGAATGGAAAATTACCAAAAATATGTTCACCCCGAAAAAGAAGATATGATTAAGTCATACGTTTCAGTCCACAATGCAATAAATCATTTTGTAAATGAGTGAATAATAGGCAACTATTCCCCTGTCATAATCTGAGCCATAACTTGACGTTTATCCTTAACCTAGATCGTACATTTGCAGTAAAGTTAACCCTAAACTGAAATTTCCTTTCCCTGGTATTCTTTACAAAGCCACCTGTTCCATTGTCCCACTGAGAATAACTGGCATTGGTCATGGACGTGATTCCTAACCAAAATTTGTCATCCTTTTGTAAACAGGTGACCTGCCAGTTTTACGGCGTGGTGTGACGCTAAGGCAAAACGGACATGTGTGCTCCGTAGCGCGATCGGTGAGCGTCCTGTATAATTTTGGGTATACCTCATACTAACCGACAAGACGAGCCATCGGCTTGTTTGGTAAGACCTTTAACGTCTAACCAACAGGTCGCGGGATCGAGTCCCGGTGTTTTCACACCTCGGGATTGTGGATGGCTGGCTGACGACGGCCAATAAACCAGAAATGGACACTTCGTTCTTCCCTGAATTTGTCGATAAAGCTTTTCTTTGTGTCAGAACGGTTCGCCTGACGAAAGACCGGCGACGATAATGTCGTGCGCGGATTTTGATCTTCACTAGCGTCATCGACCTACAAATGGTCCGGATTGTGCTCAAGGTTCAGGTTAGAGATACGGTTTGATTTACGGTTAGTATTAGGAGTTGGGCTATCAATAGAACTGAGGTTTTCAGGCTAGGGTTATATTTGAGACTTGCGGTTGAGGCCAGATTGGGGTTTAGAATAAGGGTTAGGTATTTAGGCTAGCGTTTTAGGGCTGGGATCTAGGATTTAATGTCAAGGGTTAAGGTTAGGTTTCCGATCGAATTTTTATTAAAAGCTTACGGATTAATACTAAGGGTGACCCATAAAGTCCATGGTCGTGGTTGACGTTACGGCCATAGTTAATTGCGGTTTTACCACGGGGTTACATACCATACTATTTTAAAACTGTTACTTCGAATGAGATATTTTGTAGGGATAGTGTGAGGTATATATCTGCCCTTACTTGAAATCACTCCAGGTCACAAACCTCCTCTTATTATAAAAGAATGTCTGGTAGAGAATGGTGTCATGCTTCAACTTTTGCCTCACAAATGTTCACTGCCTCCATACGCTCTGACCTCGTTTTTCTCTAAATAGATGTTCCTCAGTACTAGGTCGGATTCCCCTACATGCTTATAACCGAAAGTTCGGTAAAAGCAAATATTCGCGTGTCCTAGTTTGAGCCATAACAAGCAGCCTAGCATTAATCTAAATTCTGCATTTGCCTTTAAATTGAATATGAGATAAAACATTATTTTGATTTCCCTGGTATTCAGTACACGGCCACTTGTTCACGAGTACTGGGGAGGGAAGCGATAATAGAACGTTTAATTGATTATAAAGTAGCTTAAATGCTCTATTTGTGATTAAATAGTCCAAACTACATCTAAATTTCATTGTTATGACGAGAATGACTGGTAAAGACCATGTGCGTTATTCCAAACCAGTACTTATCTTTCTTTTGTAAACAGATGATCTGCCAGTTTTACAATACTAAATATGGTGGCAGTACAGTCAGAGACTTGAGGGAAATATCGGTGTGAAAAAATGCATTAAAATGCTTAGATTCGAAGAAAGTAGGATAGGCAGCCAAGATATCATTCGAATAAGGAACTATAGATGTCGGATTGCGCAAATGTCGTTATCGTTCACGAGCTGTGTTAGTGACGTGTGGGCCCTCAATGACGCACACGCCCGTCGATAGCGCAGGCCGCCGCGATCGGCTCAGTTTGACGACATTCTCTCGAGGCAGTTCAGGTGCAGTGAAATTTTTGAGGCCATGAACGGCCATTGTAGCACGCTATTGTACACCTTCAAGGATATCTATATCCTTCCGAAGCCATGTCCTCCAAGCCTGTAACGCATATTCCAGGTGCGGCCACACAAATGTCCCATATACTCTGCCAAAGACATCTGTATTCAAGTGAATAAACTTTCGGCGTATCGCGCTCATGACTGACATTGTCCGCGCAGCGACTTTGGAACACTGCGTGGTAACGCTTAGATCGTCTTTAATTAATACACCGAGATCTTTTTGCCTTTCTACGGTTTTAAGTGGTTAATCTTCCAGGAGATACTGTCGTGGGGGTGGATTTGTTCTTCGCCTCGCTGTTAATGTGTGCATTACTGCACATTTTTTGACGTTGAATTTCATGCACCATTTCTTGCTCCATGCGTGCAAATTCTCTACGTCCTTTTGTAGTATGTTTACGTCACCTTCAAATTTCATCGCTCTCCAAAGTCTAAGATCGTCTGCAAAGAGCGCTATGTCCAATTTCACTTCCCGTACTAGGTCATTTACATAGATACCGAATAGGGGCGGCCCAAGAACTGACCCCTGTGGGACTCCAATTGTAACAGGTGCCCATTCTGAGCAGTATCCACTCCCAGTGACTTTTGATCGTCGACCGCTTAGGAAGTCTTGAATCCAGTTTAGAAGAGTTTCCCTTATCCCTACTTCTGACAACTTTTTAATGAGGCGATTATGTTAGGTGCAATTGAACGCCTTGCTGAAGTCAAAATAAATGACATCTACTGGATGTCCTTCATCCATGGCCTTTGACCAATGTTCGAGTGACGAAAGCAGGTTTGTGAGGCAGAATCTCTTTTCGCAGAAGCCATTTTGAACTGCAACGATGTGACAGCGGAATGTTTTGAGTGATGAAATCGATTTTTTAAACTAACCTCTCCATCAATTTGCGGCAAATGCATGTCCGACTAGCCGGTCGGTAGTTGGAGGGATAAAGCCGTGATCCTCCCTTTTGGATAGGTACGGCGTTTGCCAACTTCCATGTGTCAGGTAGTTTGCCAGCCTCCAGCGATTTTCGGAAGATTATGGAATCTAGTCCTGCTTATACTTCAGCTAGCTGACGCACGGTAGATGTGCTTACTCATGAAATGTGAACAAAAATTTCGAAATGCGTTCTCGTTTCTAAAAGATAAATTAAGTAGCACTGTAAAACTAATCATGATTCAGCTTAAATCTATAATAATCCAGTTACCTCAGGGTGTCGGCTTTCGAAAGAACTTAGTTTTGGCTACATGCAAGATCCATACTCTGCAAAAAATGACTTCTTGCTTTGCATGCAATTTTCTCATTGATTTTCGATGCCTTTAAAAATTCAATTATATTTCATAGGAAACATGCATTAATCTATTCATTCTTTTTTATATGCGGTAACAAAATCACGTCTGCTTCCAATTTCATACTCAAAAGAAGAGTGCAATTCGGTTTTAAAAAAGTTTTTTTATTGTGAGACTTTTAATGCCGGTAAATGGCCGTTCATGAAGCGTCATGTATTTGCATTTGAGAACGTGGCTTGTAAAGTTGACAGTATTGGTCCAATCAACTGTTTAATTTTATAAACCTCATACGGTCTCCTCTTAACACCGTGGAGAAATGCATGATTTTCCGTACACGGAAAATATACAGCTTGTAGTTTTGAAACCCTGAATGCAAGTGTAACAGCAAGTAAGGTTCAAAAATAAACGTTTTTTAAGACCAATTTATAATCTTCTTTTCATTTTAAAATAAGTAGAACACGTGATTTCCTACCAAATACGTAAAAGAATGAATAGATTTATGCATGTTTTCTATGAAATATAATTGAATTTTCAAAGGCATCGAAAATCAGTGAGACAATTCCATGCAACGCAAGTAGTCATTTTTTGCAGAGTATGGATCTTGCATGCAGCAGAATATAAGTTCTTTCGAAAGCCGACACACTGATGCAACTGGATTATTATAGATATATGCTGCATCATGATTAGTTTAACAACACTACTAAATTTATCTTTTCGAAACGAAAACGCATTTCGAAATTTTGGTTGACATTTCATGAGTTAGCAAATCTACTGTAGGAGTACACCTGGTATCTCATCTGGTCCAGGCGACTTGGACAGATCCAGCTTATTGAGCTCTGCTAAAACCAACTGCGGTGTGAAAAATATTGTGCTTAAAGGTGTTTGGTTGGCAAGCTGTGAAGCGAACATGACTGAATGGGTGGTTCCGTAGTATAGACACCTTGGAAAAAACTCGGAAAAAAGCTCGACTTTTTGAAAGTCATCGCTCACGATTCGGTTATTTTTGTACTTTAAGGTTGCAAGACGGTCCCGGTTTTTCATATTACTCCTAATTTATGCACAGAACGCTTTTGGTTTTTGCTGGGCATCTTGCAGGAGCTTCAGTTCATAGGAAGCTCGTACATCTCGTATGAGTCTTTTGCGTAAGGTTCGATGTTGGCTGAATTCCTGAGGTTGTTCTGGGCTCTCCGTTTGTGCGGCGGTATAATTGGGCAATCGTTTATAGTCCACAAATTCGTAATCACCTCTGTACTGCTTAAAAGAAGTTGCAAGTGGGATTCCTTGTTGATGTCCGCAGATTAAAATTTCCAGCTGCGCCGTCTTGAGCAGTATTTGCGAGTACACAGCACAGACTACCTCAGCAAATTTAGTAGAAAGGCAGTCAGTGCTTTAATACGTTCTCGTGCAAATGAAAGGAAGTTAGTAGCCTTTACAGTCGTCACGGCCAATTCTATAACAATCAGAGACCAAATAGTCGAAGGTTGCATGTCTCCTCTCGCGTTCACACAATGTCACTCGACCAACTTTCTCGTTAAAAGGGCAAGAACATGCCGCCTTGTCCTTTATAAAAAAAGCGCTTAATTGAATTTCTCAATGAGATGACATCCATCTGGCAACGTATCCGCATAGTAACCAAGATGAGGGTCGTCAAGGTGCAGACTAGGTCATCCCTATAACCCTGACGTCGATACTAGGCATCAAATATTTGTCAAAGATTCTTTTTGAATTGTGTACAAAGTTGACAGGCAATATCGAAGCTATTTTGTCAGCCCACGTACATAAACGGAGGCACATTTTCGAACTCTATAAAGCATACGTGGTCGAAGTACGAGGACAATGTAATACCTAGCGCCGACAGGCAGACAGGAGTTGCAGCTACCTTTCGAAAATATTTCTTCTAACACTAGATTGTTAACGTAGGAGTTTGTACTTTCCTCCTTCTCCTCCTCCACGAGCACAACTCGATTTTTTCTGAAGAACCTCTTCATTGTTCATATCGTTCTGTGTCTATTACGAAAACTTATCTTTTGTCAAATTCATGTGTACATTTCCATTGTCCTGAATCCCGTGTCGTTCTAGATCGGCCTTTAAATTTGGCCGAATAACTCACGATTTTCGATGTTTCCAATCAATTACTATATATGCTGCCTGTATAATGCGTTTACTTTAACCGTTGAAGTAAAATACGTTTGAAGGCATTTACCAGATTAGCGGCCTTTAGGCGTTCTTCTTCACGTAGAAGGTCGTTTGGCTCACATTTGAAGACTCACTCAAACATTAAACCTCACCATCAAATAAATGAACGTCCATACAGATAATCAACAACGAATACGCATTCGACTTATTAGAAAAATTTCCCAAACAAGTTATCATTTTTTGGAGTGCCTTAATACTGTACCTCGTTGAAAGATATTTGTGTACTTTGACTGTGAGCGTTTTGAAGCAAGGAACAATGTTGAGTTTTTTTGTCCTTTCCTCACGTTGCTTTGCTACCGGAAACAGTGGAGCTTGCCGTTCTCTTTATATTGCGCCAACTTAGGTTACCTTTGCTTATCTTTAGGCTGTGTCCTACGATTATGAAAACATGACAGAGTGGCCACATAAATACTGATATTTCGCTGAAACTACTAATGTTTTGTTCGTTCCATTATTAAATTACGTGCATGCACAGAGTATACCACACGAACTATAGGGTTTCGTATGTTCAAGACTGAAAGTGACTATTCGGTGATAGTCTTTTCTTTGACGACACATGATTTTTCAAATGACAAGACATTTTTGGCCCATTTGAACGGAGGGATGTCTGCATACGTCATTACTGTACTTCAAGGGACCAAATCGCACATATTGGCTACACTGACCGTTACAAATCGATACATAGTCTGGTTCTTTTAAAATGACATGTGCGTGGGCAAACCGACTTCCATGGATAGCATTGGACAAAAAGTGAGTTTTAAAGTGCGACAAGCCTCGTAAAACAAAATTTCCGGCAATCCATCACTCGCTCTCTTAAGAAAACACGCTCGGATGAGCAACCTACGTAAAAGATAGGGAGAAACATAGGGAAATGCCCGAATGTATCACAATAGACAAATTTACGAAAACTTATGCAAATTCCGCTTGATAACATTTCGAGGACACTTTTTCTGTGAAAAAAAACATTTCATTGAAAAATTTGCACGAGCTGGCTAAATGAGCAACGTGTCAGATGTTTCAACATCGCCACATCAGTTTCTGTTATCAGTTTTCCTCTAATAGTTCACGAACTGTTTGCTGACATATTGCAAGAGTTTTTTGACACATTTTTTTCTTCGTATTCATACAAGATCACAGTTTAATTTTCCAATCGCTGTTAGGTCTAGCAATATTGGTTTATATAATGGCATTTGCGACAACGTTGAAATCCCTGAAGAATTTAGATTATTGTTGGCTGTACTGAGTGCTCTCCGTATAAGAGTAGTATTGCGCTACATAATAAGCGCGTTAGAAATAGAGTTGGATTTAATTTTTACGTTGGTAACAAATGGGAGATGGCACGCAAAACAAATCCTCTTATCCAAAGCAGCCTGTCTTACGGGAGAGGTGGTAATAGGGGTTTTATGGGTTGGGCCTTCGATTGCGTGGATAAATGTGAATAAAAGAAAGATTTGTTTGTGAAATTGCTTTTTTTAATAATAAAGGTTTACCTCATCACTATATGGCAACAAAAATGGGCGCGCTAAATGAAAAGTAAATAAATACTCGTTCTGTAGACATAAATGATTTCAAGCAACCCGCGAAGCAACTAAGCACCTGTGGTCAGACACCCAAGGCACCCTCAGCGAATGGTAAATTGGTATACTTGGTGTGTTGGCTGCCGATCGTGATAGTTAGTGAACGTGTGTGCCATGGCCTCGAACGCTGTGCTGCCTAATACCTGTGAAGCACTTAACGAGAGAGGGAAAATACAACAGTAAGTGCATAACTAAATAAAAGGCTAATGCCAATATATTTTGGATAAGTGCTGAACTGTTGAATAGTATCTTCTAAATTTAATGCACACTCAGCATGTGTCCACTTAGTATGTGTTCACTTGGTATGTGTGCTTCACTTGGACTATCATACTCTCCAACAGTTGAGATGCGAACCCTGAGGGCCGAGCCACGGTTGGTCTGCCTGGAGCAAGGCTTACACGGCTGGCGAGGGACAGCAGTAGCGGGGTTGCGCCTAAATCTAACCTTGCATGCCTTTTGAGAGTTGAAAAACCATCGCTGTAGACCTACAATTGGTTTGCCATCCTTTACATATGCTTCCGTAAGTCAGGATTGACGACATTTTCGGTAGGAGGCTTATTCTGCGACAGCATAGCTTAGGACAGTTGGGGATGGATCGATTTAGACCTATCCTATGCTTACCAACTTTGCGATACGATGGCTGTGGACCGACCATTTTGCTTATCGATTATGACCATAACTTCCTTAGGTCAAGAACGACCGCAGTTGTAGGTATGCGGGTCATCCTATGGCACCATAACTCTGGACAATTGCGCAACGATCGCCGTAGACCCATACTACGTTTACCAAGCTTGACTTAAACTTCCACAGCTAACTAGCGACCGCATGTGGTCGCTATGCGGCATATTCTACAGTAGCGTACGTTCGGAGAGTTCCAACACATTACCCGTAGACAGAACACCTCGATTATCAAATTCGACCATTACTTTCAGCGGTCAGGAGATACCGCAGTCTCTAGGGTTTGGGTCAATCTAGGGCAGCTTACCTTAGGACAATTACGATAAGATCAGTGTGGATCCACCGTCCGTTCATCAGCTTCAATATTAACTTCTATAGTTGCAGGAGGCTATTACGGTCGACAAGTGCCGCCATCAGACCTTATTCGGCTAACTCAGCCATAACATACGACGGCTTAGTCGCAAAAGGCGCATCGTGCATACCTTAGGATTGCAGGGGAACATTCGCCATAGACCGACCACACTTTTGATAACATTACCTTAAGCATCCGCATTTGAGGAATCGGCCTAGACAACTTGATGGCACGCGTGGGTGAACTTCGCAGGTTTCAATTACAAGAGCCATGGACATCCTACTTATTGACATGGTACCATTACTGCGGTCAGCCTTAGACAGAGTCCGGCCATATTCATAGCCTTCAACAGTGGCCTCAAACGCCTTTCGGCAATGTCAGCGTTTGCGGGCCTACTTTCACGCACTACTAGGAGTTTCCACGATCGCCTAGCATGGGCTGGCCCAACGTACGTCGCCGGAGGTTGAATTGGCGATTGTCGTCGTTACCTAAACTTCCTCATCATTACACACGTACACCTAAATATACGGCATACATTAGCCATATGGCAGTTTATTACAAAAATGCACTTAAATTTTATAGGTCTGCACAACATAGGTCCTTCTCCTTACTGCTCCTTCCTCCTCCTACTCCTCCTCCTCCTCCTCCTTTGTCTCAAGGCTGCCCCACGAGATCGATTGTCAAACAAATCCGCTACCCCTCCGCCCTGTTATCCTCAGGATATTCGTCCTTTCATCTGTGCTTATGCTGCCACCCATTTGCACACGCGAAATTGATCAGAACTGCCGGTGAGGTCTCAAAACGATCATTAAAGTTGAGGGCATGACCATGCTCATGAAAAGTATCGGCATTTGTAATTAATTGCTAGTCACTCGCAAACACACACCGGTGCGTGGACCCAATGTCTGTCTTAATAAATAACAAATTTAGGGGAATTAAAGACATAAATAAATATTACCAAGTTTGTTTCTAGAAAAGCACAAAGTTCCAAAAACGTCAAAAATGGTATAACTTCTTCAAGCTGCAGTCGTCGATGTACAGGAAACCTGTTAGTATAAAACTCTGAATTTATATGACAGTATAAATAGAATAAGTCCTACGGGTAAAAAAAACAGTCAGAGTTCACATGCAGAATCTACCACCCAACTAAACCCTGAAGTAGTTTGGGATTTTTTGTGTCCATTAACCCCGTTTCCCCGTTTTGTAATTTCCTGAGAAGAGAGTACTCAAATTCAACCGCTCACTGTTTTTTTCCAGAACAAAGTCGTGAACCGCGTGAATTAAATGGCCGGTGCTGGCCTTGGAATATGCCAAATGACAGCTGGGCATTCATTTGTTGTGGTTGGCGTTTCGCTCGATCCCATTCTGTCCGCGTGTCAGCCGACCACTAGCGACTCAAATTCAATTGCTCACCGTTTTTTTCCAGAGCAATGCGCAAGATAACTAGTTAAAACTATCGGGCTATTGGTCGCTTTGTGCACCATGAGCAAGGGTGAGGTCCAGGGGCCCTTGGACGATTAAATGCTTCCTAATTGCAGCATGTGCTCAATCTCAGACTCCGTGGTCTGCAAACGGACTAGTGCCAGTCGTACAATCCGAGCAAGCGCAGGAGGACCTGATGGGTGGATGTGTTGCACAACGTCATGTTGAACATCGCCTTTGCGATACTGAGGTTCATCATGTTAGGATGTTCATCGTGCTGTCCCCAAAAGGGACAAACCCCGTATCTATTTAGAACCTATAGGTTACAGTAAGTAATGAAGGGAGTTATGCCATAAATAGAGATCCTGGTTGTAGGGTCAAGGAGATGGAAATGCCGACACTCAAAGAGGAGATCGATATCGGCTATAAAGTCCTGTCCCTGGATTGCATGAGGGGCATCGGCAAATTCAAACATCTAGGATGGAGGCAGATGAAGACCAGATTTTAGGTTGAGGAACAGGCTAAAAAAGCAGAAGTGCGACAACAGTTTTCAGCTTGAAGGATGAGGCGAGGGCTGGAAAAGTAACGGTCGTCTGGAGTGGAGGAGACAAGACCTATTCGGACTCTGCTGGTGCCCACAAGAAAACCAATACAAGTTGCACGTTTTCGCATACACAGGAGGAAAAACCTGAGTCAAGAGAGTCAATGAGAAAATAATTGCTGATAGTTGCTGAATTACAGCCCGGTCAAGCGTTGATCTGCAGTGACCAATCCTAACCCCTCACGCACTACTCAGGCATGACCAGTCGTGCAGGCTATTTTTGCAGATGAGGCATTAACTTTTTCTACTTTATTTGGCATGGATGTTGATTTCCATTGGATAATGCAATCCTTGATTGCTTCTTCATTTTTCCTTACAGTATTAGAAATTTTAGGTTCGCAAATGTTTTACAACTGTGAGTTGGCTGTATAACGTGTTTAGTTTGAAATTAAAGACGTTTCTAGCCAACGAATGATGGACTCAATAATAATGCTACCACATTCCATATCAAATCGCCTAGCGTAAAATTAAATGGGAAATTCACAGAGGTACCTACTATCCCCCAGAGTCTTAACCAGCTGTGTTAGTTTCTTGACACTTGACTCTGCAAATAGTACCTCCAAACGCGTTTCACGGCGCCATCACCGTCAATGGAGTCCGTGTGAGCGCGAGATATTCTGAAGATGGCAGATGCGTCGATGATGTAGGTATTATGAGTTCACGAATGCCAGTTGTGAGGGGAATTCTTCGGCGGTGATTACACTGCACTGTAACAGAAAACCGCCTGTGCCATGAATATGATTTACATAATTACCTCAAGGTCCCCATGTGGCAAGTTTGACAACAGCGTTTCAACTGTCGCCCAACTGCTAAACTTTTACTAAGTACGTTGACTTCACATGTTATTCTCGAAGACAGGGTATGTTTCGGTTTTGGCGAACTTTTCCATTTGCCAGATAATTTAGAGCCCGATCAGCCGTTGTATTAGCGTTTAGCGATGACAGACTATAAGGCGCGAAATTTCCGCGTAGGTAAACTCATTCATTCCTTTGTGCTATTAAAAAGGTACCATATAGAGTTCATAAAATTTATCAATAGATGTCGACTAGGTTGCACATTTCATGAGGGCGATTTGTGAACGCGTAGGTACGATGCCGTATGAAAGAATATCGCACAGTCTTAAAAATCGCGTAATTAGAAACTTCCAAAAGCCAAATAAGCACGTTCCTCGAGAGTAAAGTGTGAAGACAACGTACTTGTCAACCAAACGTGTAAAAGGAAGCGCATTTCGGGCAAAATTTTATAAGATCGGTCACTCACCGTGTACAATATTTCCTACCATCAGTGTCCTACATGAACTAGGCAGAGAATGTGCACCAATCGCAATAGGAGATAAAGCGCTACAATATGCATTGACATACTTGAAGGGCCCCAGATGTGATGCTAACTGTAGACAGTCGTCTCAATTCCTCCACTGCAAACCATCTGCCATAGCAGGGGACACAGCAGATTTGGAGAAGAAGAATCAATGCACCCACCACTGAATCCCTCTTGCAGCCTACGCCCACACGACAGATGACCGCTCCAAAAGCAGATGCTTCTGACGGACGTCAAGGAGGCCTCAAGGGAGGAGCTTGGAAATCCTCTGCATGCATGAGGATCCTCACGACAATGTTAATGAGGTATGTGAGTGTTGGAGTTTGGTTCGGCGCAACACTGCTCAGTTGGGCATTCCGGATTGCAGAACCATTGCCCTGCTTGCCATTTTACTTCCTGTTTAAGCTCCTGTCACCGAGATCAGTGAGGGCCTCGGCCAGGCCTTATCGCGCGCTGCAAGTACTGCACAGTATCACCCGAGGTCAGCGCTCCAACGCCTTATTGTCTACCAACGCATAAAGCCTTCAAATTAATCAACTGGGTAATGTTGCTGATGCCTTTTCTCATGAAAGCTCTGCTGTACCACAAAATATACCTGCCAGCCAGCACGCCAGTAAAACATTTACCACTTTGCAGGGCTTTCAGCGACGTTTTCCGTACTTTCAGGCGGATTGCAACAACGGCAAGCAAACGAATCCGTTGACTGCCAAAGTGATTCAGGCATAACTGACAATGCTCCGACCTGCCTATGAAGACGAGAAAATGTTTGCTTTTGAAACCGTCCTGTGCATCGTGACAAGCGTTGTTAAAGATTTGTCAAACTTAGAAGTGTCGACCTTCCCAGGCTCTGATGCGATTCTGACCAAGTTATTGTAGGGACTAGCTTCTGAAATAACAAACCGCCAACCTTGCTCTTTCAGGCTTCATTTGATACTGGATTACTGTCCTACGAGTTGAATTCAGCAACCATCGCCCCGCTGTTTAAGAGTGGAAGTGGAACGCCTTTGGGCAACTACATGCCATTGAGCCCAAACATCCATTTGTTGCAGAACCATGGGATAAGTCATAAAGAAAGCTTCAATACGGTTCCTCAAATGGAGTCGTCTCTCTGACGCCAAAGTCGGCTTTTGCAGCAGTAGGTCCTGTTTGTATGAATCTGCTGCTTTCCCATGAATGTTGGATCAAAGCATGCAACGAAGGCTGAATAGGGCATGCCATCTGCGTAATCTTCAAAAGGTCTTTGACAGCCTTCTTACAGACATCTCCTGCACGACCTTCGTCGCGTTCGATTTCGGTGAAGCCTCCTTGAATGCAGCGAACAAAGTCTTGTCCGGACGATCTCAAAGAATGCAAGTCGGATGTCAGTAGTCACCCGAGGTAGCCGTGGTAGGTTTCGCCCCAAAGAGCTTAGTTATGAGCTTTAAGTTTTTCTATGTTCTCACCAGCTTATTCCTGCGGCCTATACTGTGATTTTCTCCTGTGGTCTGGCGACATCACATTGAGGAAGGTTGTCTACAATGCAGCAGACGGATACTGCCTGGTAATAAACTTCAACCGGCTGGGGGATTGGTCCAAGCGCTGGCTTATGTTCTTCAAAGTAAGTAAGTGTAACCTAGAGATGACAAAATCGGTGGATAAGGCAGCAAGGTTAACGTCGCATAATGCCTGCAGTACAGACGCAGCGGCGATTGAGACAGCTTAGTAGAATAAATTGAATACTATATACCCGAAAGTATAGTTCATGTGAGCTAAACAAACATTCTATGGTTTGGTTGCTTTTTGTATTTGGATGCAAAATATGCATTCATATGTCGGCTTTTTCCTGTGCATGAAAATTAGTGTTTGAATGAATTTCGGTACTACCAAAGTGGTCATTGGTATCGATAAGCGTATTTCGGAATAGTAAGTTCTTCTGTAAATTTCTACCTGTTACTTGATGCACCATTTGGGAGCAATATCATTGAGTGACGTTTCATTTGACTAGAAGGGCATTTAAATATACAGCAGACACATTCAGAAGTCGAATTACAGATGTATATCCATTTTGAAACTAAAATGGTTAATGTAAAAATGCAAACAGGACGAGAAT